>JAMJFZ010003023.1:600000-937500 GCA_026225945.1 Cricetomys ansorgei
AATCCCCCCAGTGAGGGGCTAGGGGCGTGGTCAGGGTGGAGGCCATGCCCAGAATCCCCCAAAGAGAGCCTGGGGCGTGGCCAGGAGTGGGGCCCCACCTGGAACCGACCCCCGGTAAGGGGCTGGGGGCGTGGCCAGGGGGGTGGAGTCCCCGCCTAGAATCCCACAGTGAGGGGCTGGGGGCGTGGTCAGGGGTGGAGTCCCCGCCTAGAATCCCACAGTGAGGGGCTGGGGCGTGGTCAGGGGGTGGAGCCCCCACTTAGAATTCCCCCAGCAAGGGGCTGGGGCCGTGATCAGGGTGGAGCCCCGTCCAGAATCCCCCAATGAGGGGCTGGAGCGTGGCCAGGGGAGGAGCCCCCACCTAGAATACACCCAGCGAGGGCTGGGGGCGTGGCTAGGGGTGGAGTCCCCGCCTAGAATCCCAGTGAGGGGCTGGGGGCGTGGTCAGGGGTGGAGTCCCCGCCTAGAATCCCCCAGTGAGGGGCTAGGGCGTGGTCAGGGGTGGAGTCCAGGTGTGATAAGGCCCCGGATTCCATTGCCAGCTCTATAAACACAAGTGAAAATAATTTTAAATGAGCAAGAAAAAAACCAGCTGAAAAGCAATTTCTGGAAGGATTTAAAAGGATTCCGGTGAGAGTAGGCTGAGGTGCTGGGCTAATCTATTATCACACTTAACTGCCGTCTTGGACCCTAAGCATCTCCCCTAATGCTCTGCTGCTGCACAGGGTCACCTGCTGGGGAGGGACCCGCTGTGGGGACACAGGCTGGAGTCCAGCCTGACCCAGGGGCTTGCAGAGACGCTCCTGGTTCACGGCTTCTGACCCCATCAGAGCCCTGTCATTCAAAGGCAAACGCCCCCCCCGCACTTAGTATGCACCAAGTGAATGCATTTATTGTCTTCTATTTTTAGACCCCCCACAATTCACCACAGCTGGCTAGATCCACCCAGCTCAGTCGAGAGCTGAGGGGGGTGGGGAGGCACACAGCCATGGCATTAGCAGAAGAGGGCTTGAATTTAGCACCCAGGGTGCCCAGCACCCACCCTCACCGGTTGGGGCCTGTTCAACATCAATGCCCCAATTTCCAGCCCCTCCCGTCTAGCTCCTCACCGGTGTCCTTAAGAGAAAGCGCAGCATCCTGGCATCCCCCTGGTCCGTCCCTACAGTCTAAAGGCCCCTTCTGAGTCTCTGGAACTCCTACCCGATCTACAGAGCCCTGTGCCTTGGACCGAGCCTCTCACCTCCCCAGCTCCAGGTGCCCAGGTTCCGCGGTGCGGGCTCCTGACCCCGCAGCGTGCAGGGAACCGTCTCGGAAGCTCCACGCTACGAAGACCTCAGTCCGCGGCCCACCACTCACCTCCACGAAATAAAAGCAAGGCAGAAGCGTCATGCTGTCCTTCGGCGTTTTCTTCTTCTCCTTCATAGCAATCATGGTGACGTGGGCGCCGTAGGCCGAGGATGCAGGGGGACAAAGGCGCGCTGGAGGCCGGGGGTGCGCAGAAGCAGTCCCCAGGTGGGGGGCAAGGGCCGGACGAGGTGGCCCCGGGAAACTGAGGCTGGAGCGGAGGGGGGCACTGGGGAAAGGCGGGCGCGGGAGCCCCCCCGCGCGCGCGCCGCTCGCTCACCTGGCGCGGGCAGGGAGGGCGGAGTCCGCCGCAGAGCGCGGACACAAAGCCGGGGTCCCGCGTGGGAGGGGCGCGCCGGCTCTTTGTCTGCCGCCGCTCGGCCCCGCCCCCGGCCCCGCCCCCGAGCCGGGCGCCTCCGCCTCCGGCGCTGCGGGTCTCGGGGTCTCGGGGTCTCGGGCCGCGAGGGGCAGCGATCGGGGCCCGCGATCCGCGTGGCGCGCGCACTCCTTGCTCCCTGCGCGCGCGCGACCGGGCCTCGGGGACCGGGGACGCGGCGGGCCGGGGGCGAGGCGGGGTCTCCCCGCGTCCTCCGGGCCCGCGGCTCGCGGGACTCCGTTTCCATGGTGAGGTCCCTGCGCGCCCGAGCGAAAAGAGACAAAGACACCGGGTGGAGGGGCTCCCCTCCCCCGTCCCCCCACCCCGTCCTGTGTCCAGCCTCCAGGCCCGCCTCACCCTCCTGACCCTGGACAGCTGGTGCCTTGCGGATAAATGACTGTTAAGGGTGCACTTATGCAGCGCTTGCTGTTTGCAGATTTTCCCCCTCTAGGGAGCAGCCCTGAGGTAGGCACCGGTTCTCACACACACACACCATCCCATCTGGGGCACACTGAATCCCAGAGAAGTCAGATCATTCCCTCGCTGCAGTCACTATCTTCTGAGCGCCTACTGCATACCAGGCCCTTAACAGACCTTGTGACCCACTGGGAGGAGGGACTTAAGCTGACAGCGCCCCCTAACCGCTTCAAGAGGCTGAGACAGGAGGACTGCTGTGAGTTCCAGCCCAGCCTGGGCGACACAGTGAGACCCTGTCTTAAAATAAAAATAAATAAAATACAATAAAAAAAGAGGAGGGTGGGGGATATGGCTCAGTCAGTTGTGCCGCCAGCCTGAGGAGCTGAGTTCGAATCCCCAGTGCCCACTGTAAAGAGATGGGCTGTTGGAATCCAGCACTCACATAAAAAGGCCAACCATGGTGTCATATATGTAACCCCAGCGCTGGGCAGAGAAGGGCAGGTGCACCCCTGGGGCTCACTGGCCGCATCCTGGTCTAATTGGCAAGCACCAAGCCAGGAGAGACACTGCCTCAAAAAAACAAGGTAAGACTGGGCGTGGCCGGTGGCTATGCAGGTCTGTAATCTCAGCCGATCCTGAGACAGAGGCAAGAGGGAATTTTGGGGGTTCCAGGCTAGCCTGGGCTGCAGAGTGAGACCTTGTCTCAAAACATCAAAACCAAGATGTGCTCAAAGGACACAGAAGCACATAGGCACCCACAGACACACAGGAGCACACATGAGCACACACGAGCACACATGAGCACACATGAGGACACATGAGCACACATGAGGACACATGAGCACACAGCACACATGAGCACACATGAGTACACATGAGCACACAGCACACAGGCACACAGCACACATGAGCACACAGGAGCACAGGAGCACACAGGCACACAGGCACACAGCACACAGGAGCACACAGGCACACAGCACACATAAGCACACAGGCACACATGAGCACACAGGCACACATGAGTACACATGAGCACACAGGCACACAGCACACATGAGCACACAGCGCACATGAGCACACATGAGCACACAGCACACATGATCCGCGCAGCCCTCCCCGCTCCGGGATCCACGCAGCCCTCCCCCTCCGGGATCCACAGAGCCCTCCCCACTCCGGGATCCACGCAGCCCTCCCCCCTCCGGGATCCACGCAGCCCTCCCCCTCTGGGATCCACGCAGCCCTCCCCCTCTGGGATCTGTGCAGCCCTCCCTTCTCTGGGACCCACCACCGCCGTGTTTACCCCATTAGTCACAATGCTTTTCACAGACTCAAGCTCAACCCTGTGTTTTCAGAGTTTCCCTGGAAACAGAAAGCTCCCCAGGCCTGGTGGCCACACACAGCAATGCTCCTGCCTCACCGAGAGGCTCTGCATGAAAGGGACAGTAAAGAGAAGCTGGGCACGGTGGTGTGCAGCGCTCTGGCAGATGAGGCAGGAGAATTGCTGTGAGTTTCAATATAACCTGGGCGGCAGAGCAAGACCTTGTCTCAGAACAAAAACGTTGTCTCTCAACATTCAGGGTGCTGAGGCAGGGTTGCTGTTAGCTTCAGGCTAGCCTGGGCTACATAGTTTCAGGCCAGCCTGGGCTACAGAGCGAGTTCTGTGCGGCCAAGGACCACCAAGATTACACAGTGAGACTTTGTCTCCAAAATAAAGAAAGAAAAAGGGCAAAGGAAGGAATTAAAAGTGTTGTAGGTGGCTGGAGGGCGGCTCAGAGGTGGGGAGCCCTGGCCGTTCTTGCAGCCCGTGACCATCTGTCCCTCCCTTCCCGGGGCCCTGGCGCCCCTTTGACGTCAGTGGGCACTGCTCACGTGCGGTACGAAGACACGCTGGCAGGAAAAGACTTAGACACATACAATAAAATAAGGAAATCTAAAACAAAGTTTTTTGATGCCGTAGACTAGATGAAGTGGCACATGCCTGTCATCCCAGCCCAGGAAGCTGAGGCAGGAGGATCGCCGTGAATCCCTCGCCAGCCTGGGCTGCCTGTAGGACACTAGCTCACAACAATACCAAGGGCAGATGTGGTGATGCCGCCCTGTCTTCCCAGGACCAGAGGAGCGAAAGTTTGGGCAGGACAGAGAGTTCAAGGACAGTGTCCTTAGCAACACTCAGGCTGGGGGGAGGGGGGCGACTCAGGGCTTTAATCCCAGCACTCCGAAGGCAGAGGCAGGAGAATTTCTGTGAATTTGAGGCCGGCCAGGTCTACACAGCAAGTTCCAGGTCAAGCCAGAGCTATGGAGTCCCTGTCACAATGTAAGAAACAAACCAGTGGCAGTCAGAGGAGTCCCTCTCCACGCAGGCCCCAGGGCGTCGCACTCGCCGGTGCCCAGGGAAGGGTGGTCCAGTCCCCGGGGGGCAGCCGCAGTCCCTGGGTTCAGGGCACGGGTTAGCCCTCCCACACTCAGAGATTCAGGCGGGGAAGCCCTAAGGGGGCACAAAGACTAGGACAAGCCCAGGGCCTCAGTTTCCCTGTCAATAGAGAAGGAGCTTTGGTGACCCGTTGGGAATTCTAGTGTTGAAAGAAGGCCCCTAACGGACGGTCCTGGGGGGGAGGAGGAAGCTGTGGCAACCACTGCGGCCTCAGGGGCCCGGTGGGGGAGGGGTGCTGTGGGTCTTCTCGGGTGGGATCTCCACGTGGACTTGGGGAAGGCGGGCTCTGGTGGACACTCGGCCTGGAATCTGGGTCTCAGTCATTCACTGGAGGGGTGGCGGGGGTGGGGTGGGGGGGGAGTTCAGAGCAAGGGCAGGAGGCCTCGCACTCTTTGCTGTAATTCTAGCAGCCAGGAGGCTCAAACCGGAGGATGAAGTGTTCAGGGTCAAGCAGAGGCAGGCGGATCTCTGTGAGTTCGAGGCCAGCCTGGTCTACACAGTGAGTTCCAGGGTTATAGAGACAGACCCTGTCTCAAAAAACCAACCAACGAATAAATAAATAAAAATAAAATAGAATAAATCTTTCTGTCTAGGCGGTGGTGGCGCACACCTTTGATACCAGCACTCAGGAGGCAGAGGCAGGCAGATCTCTGAGTTTGAGGCCAGCCTGGTCTACAGAGCAAGATCCAGGACAGTCGGGGTTACACAGAGAAACCCGGTATCGAAAAATCAAAAATTAAAAAAAAAAATGAGTAAGAAAAAGACAACAACAAAAAAGTTCAAGGTCAGCCTCAACTACGGAGTGATTTTGAGGCCAGCCTGGGCTACATGAGATCCTGTCTCCAAACGGTCAGAGAAATGAAGGTCTTAGAGGTCCACTCAGCCCGAGTCAGGACATGACCCATGTCCTGGCTCTTGAGCGTGTCATGAAGCAGAACCAGATGGAGGGTCAGAGGTCAGAGGTCAGAATGCCTTCACCCTTCGGAGAAGGAGAGCCTGGGACATCTCCACCCCGAGGAGACTGAGGTCAGCGACGGGAGGCAGCAGGGTAAGGAAGGACGGCAGATGGTGTGATTGCTCTGAACTCCGCTGGGCCCGGGTCAGCCCGGCCGTTGTGTTGTGTAAGAAGACCGGGAACCCGCTGGACCTCGGCCAGTGAGGCCTCGCTTCAAAACGCAACCACCTACCTTTCTTTTCCCAGCCCGCCAGGTCTGTGGTTTCTTCCTCTCTGTGTGGTTTATCCTTTTAACTTAATTTACTTAATTCACTTCTTTCTCCATGGGCCATGCAGATGCCTCAGTTGGGAAAGGCTCTTGCCACCAACTGTGGTGACTCAGTTTACCCTCTGAGACTCACAGGGTGGAAGGGAGAACTGACCCCTGAGAGTTGTCCCCCGACCTAAACACACACAGAGATAAATAACGCTCACAGGAATGAGTGAATCTTTGTAGCACTGGGGATGGAACCCAGAGTCATGCATGCCAGGCAGGTACTAAACCCAGGGTTCTACGGGCTTAGACTACGTCACAGTAAATGAATACAGCAGGGCGGTGGTGGCGCACACCTTAATCCCAGCACTGGAGGCAGAGGCAGGCGGATCCCTGTGAGTTCGAGGCCAGCCTGGTCTACACAGTGAGTCCAGGACAGCCAGTTACAACTTACAACTGTCTCGAAAACCAAATAAATAAATTTATTTACCCTGTGATCCCAGTACTTGGGAAGCAGAGGCAAGAGGATTGATATGAGTTCTGGGACTTAATAAAGGGGAGTGGATGGGAAGGGAAGGGAGGAGGCTGGGAGCTGGTTCAGTGGATAACACGCACGCCTAGTGAGAAGCCCTACCAGGTGGGGGTAGGTGTGTGGGGGGGGGCGGGTTGTTAGCGAAGACAGGCACCCTGCCCCAGCAAGCTGGTGAGTTAGCTGCCTAAAGCTGGAGGGAGAGCTCCTGCCTCAGAATGTAAGGCAAAGACCCACTGAGGAAAACACCTTGTCTCGCCAACCTCAGGCCTCAATATACATGTGCAGCTACACATATACATGTGCAAAGACATAAATAAATATATATATTTCATATATATGAAAAAAGCCGGGCGGTGGTGGTGCACACCTTTAATCTCAGCACTCAGGAGGCAGAGACAGGTGAACCTCTGTGAGTTCAAGGCCAGCCTGGTCTACAGAGAGATTTCCAGGACAGCCGGGGATCCACAGAGAGACCCTGTCTTGAAAAAAACCCAAAAGCAACAAAAAAAAGAAATGTGTGTGTGTGTGTGTGTGTGTGTGTATTTTAAAAAGAAGAAAGTGTAAAGAGAAAAGAATAGGAAATTATCAAAGTGTGGAAGTGCACACATGTCATCCTGGCACATAGGAGGCTGGTACACACATACACACATGTACACACACACATACACACACATACATGCACACACATGTACACAGATGCACACACACGCGTGCACATACACATGTACACACACACACAAGCACACATGTACACACACATATATGTACATACGCGCCTGTACACGCACATACACGCACACATGCACACACACGTGCGCACACACACATGTACACACACGTGCACACACACGCACATCCTTAGGAGCGCCCACGCGTTAGAGGAGAAATAGAGAACTCCCAGGCAGGAGGTGATCGGCAGCTCCGGGGTCGCAGCCGGTGGCTGTCCTGGACCCTCAGCTGCGGTGGTGGCTTCCGTTTCTCCAGAGACACCCCTGCCCCTGCCAGCGTCCCAGGCCCCGCGCTGGAGGAGGAAGTGGGAGCCAGCCTTCAGCCACCGGTCAACGGCTCCCCACAGAGCTGAGCTATAAGAGGGGCCCAGCGAGCAGGGGGCCAGGAGCCTGGCCATGGCGGGAAGCCGCCGGCACACCGGCTGGGTCTGCCCCCTCCTCCTGCTTACCCTGGTGTTTGGTGGTGAGTGGGGCCCTGTCCACCGACCAGCTGGGGAGATCAAATGCTTGGGATGAAGAGGGGGACCCCTAGGCATTCTGACTCAGTTTCCCTTTTGTTTTGTGGTTCTTTTTTCAGACAGGGTCTCATGTAGCCCAGGCTGGCCTTGAACTCACTGTACAGTGGGTGATGACTTTGACCTGATCCTCCTCATCCCCCCAGTACTAAGGTGGCGAGTTCCCACCACCGTGTTGTTTATGTGGCACTGGAGATGGAGCCCAGGGCTGGGTCCGCGCTGAGCAAGTGCTCCACCCACGGATCCGCAGCCCCAGTCCTGGGGTTTGTGTGACTGTTTCTCTGTGACTGTGCCATCCAGAGACCCTCACTGTGGAGGATTTCCAGGAAATCAATTACAGAAGCCGACCTCAGTGGCGCAGGCCTCTAACCCCAGCACTGGGGAGGCAAAGGCAGGGGGATCTCTGTGAGTTCGAGTCCAGCCTGGTCTACAGTGCGAGACACTGTCTCAAAACAACAAAACAATAACTAGATTCAAGCCAGGCCCCCAGCCCCTTCCCAGGCGCGGGTCTCCCCAGGCCGTGGAGCAGATGTGGCTCTGGCTGCCGGAATCTTCAGGCTGCGGTCCTCACGTCTACCTCCCCCAGGCGCAGTCCAGGCCTCGCAGATCGTGGGTGGGCACGAGGCCCAGCCCCATTCTCGGCCTTATGTGGCGTCCCTGCAGCTGACCAGGTCCCCTGGGAGCCACTTCTGTGGTGGTACCCTGATCCATCCGAGATTCGTGCTGACGGCTGCCCACTGCCTGCAGGACATGTGAGTACAGGGGCCCGGGGACCCCAAGGGGACAGCACAGGATCCCCCAGTGAGGACCTGGGGGCGTGGGCAGGAGTGGAGCATTTGGTAGCATGTGAGAGGACCAAGGTCCCACCCCTTTTCCTACAAAACCCGAACAACATCCCACAACCCCGACCCCGCAGCCCCTGGCGACTCGTGACTGTGGTGCTGGGTGCCCACGACCTGCTGAGCACAGAGCCTGAGCAGCAGAAGTTCACCATCACTCAGGTCTTCCAGAACAACTACAACCCTGAGGAGAACCTCAATGACGTGATGCTCGTTCAGGTAGGTTCCTGCAGAAGACACGTAGGCAGCACCTACTGTATGCCATGCTGGCACCATGGAGCTGTCACGGTGCGGGTCTCGGCTTCGGGATGCGTTTCCTGTCTGGCGCGGGTCGTGGTTGCGTTAAAGGGGGAAACTGAGCCTGGGTTAGAGTCTGAGTCAGGATGGGTTACCCGAGCTTGGGTAGGTACAGTACTCAGCCCCACCGGGTTGTGAGATCAACAGGGTTTCGCTTCAAGCGCTGCGCAGAGCCGGGTATTCAGTTGGTGCTCTGTAAGTGCTCGGGCCGGAAGGAGAGGGACGGGGCGGGGGCGGACGAGCCCTCACGCCCTGTCTTCCGCAGCTGAACCGGCCAGCCTCCCTGGGCGAGCAGGTGGCCGTGGCCTCTCTGCCCCAGCAGGACCAGTCGCTGTCGCAGGGCACCCGGTGCCTGGCCATGGGCTGGGGCCGCCTGGGCACCCGCGCGCCCACGCCGCGCGTGCTGCAGGAGCTGAACGTCACGGTGGTCACCTTCCTGTGCCGGCCACACAACGTGTGCACGCTGGTGCCGCGGCGGGCTGCAGGCATCTGCTTTGTGAGTGTGCCGCGGGGTCGCGGGGGCGGGGCCAGGGGCGGGGCGGGGCCTTGATGGGCGGAGTCTGTGGAGTGGCCGGGCCCGGGGCGGGGCCTGTGGTGGAGCCTGGGCTGGCCGGGGCGGGGCCTTGATGGAGCCTGGGCTGGCCGGGGCGGGGCCTTGACGGAGCCTGGGCTGGGCGGAGTCTGTGGAGTGGCAGGGTCAGGGGCGGGGCCTGTGGTGGAGCCTTGGCTGGGCGTGGCCCGGGGCGGGACTGTGTCTGTGGGGCGGGGCCTACGTTGCAACACATGTTTTGGCTGGGGGACCTGTGGCAGGGGCAGGGCTCCGAGTAGGAGGGTCTCTGCAGGGTGGATCCCAGGGGCCTGTGGGTCCCTGGGGATGTGTCGTCCGAGGTGGAGCGAGAGGAATGCCTGGGCCAGTGGGTTCTGCTCCCAGGCGTGACCTGGAGGGCGGAGCTCCATGCGTTGAGAGGCGGGGTCTGTTGGGAAGGCAGGGGTTTGTGGAGCTAGGCTCTCGAGCCCTGGTGGGTTCGAAGGAGGAAAGTTGGGCATCTGGGTGCGCCCCGCTGCCTGTCGGTCTCTACCGCTGCGAGCACCGGCTGTGGGACGGAGCGGCCCTGGGCTCTCGTGTGTCTCCGCTCCGCCCCTTTGGACCTGCTCAGACTGTACCCAACAGGAGCTGATGAACGGCTCCTGCTCATCCCCCGGGGCTCCCCGCCATGCAGCCTGATCCCGACTGCAGGGCTGACCCCTCTTCCACCCCAGGGAGACTCGGGCGGCCCCTTGATCTGCGATGGCGTTCTTCATGGAGTCGACTCCTTCGTGATCCGGGAATGCGCCTCCCAACTGTTTCCCGACTTCTTCGCCCGGGTGTCCTTGTATGCGGATTGGATCCACAGTGTGCTGCGGGGCGCCGGGCCCTGAGCTGCCCTTCTGCGCTCCAGACAGTAAACTCGAGTGGGAAAATCTAGAGTGGGGTGGATCATCCCAGGCTTCTTCTCCGGCTAGACCATCCACGCACCCCCCGGAGCGGAGCAGCTCCGTCCCCTACTCCACGTGACCTCAATAAAAGCTGAGACGTATTTAAAAGCTGTCTCCTGTCTTACCCGTGTGACCTGGGATGTGGCCAGAGCGTCTGTGTAGGGGATCCGCTATGCAGGAAAGGGGTTCAGTCCCGCCCCACCGATTAATGAAACCACAGGGGGAAGGGTTCAGCCCCTCCCGTGTGACCCTGAGCAAGCTGCTTCTTACCTTCGTGCCTCAGTTTCCTTAACTGCAACCTAGACACATCTCAGAACTGAATGAGGAGCCCCATGGCTGGTGGGGTTTGGTGAAGGATCCCCCAATCCCAGCCTTTTTGAGGACCTGGCTCCTTTCACACAGTTGATGGGCACTGGGTACCTCAGGGCCTAATGGTTGTGATCCAGCCAAAGCAGACAGGAGGGCTTCCTGGTGGAGGAGGCAGGGTGGTCAGCAGCAGGAAAGCAAGGAGCTGGGAGGAGGGATCTGAGAGGGCTTGGGGTGGGGCACAGCAAGGCCAGAAGAGCAAGACACCCAGCTGCCGGGAGGGGAAGACTGCTGGGGAAGCCCCAGCAGGAGAGAGATGAGCTGGGGCTATGCCAGGGAGAAGGGAAGGAGGTCATAAGCGGTCCTGGAGTGCGAGGGGCGGACCTTCGGAAGTGCAAGGCGCTGCTCTCTGACTCCTTCAGGGGCACCTGGTGGCCCTGTACCTAGTGCGGCAGGCACCAGAATCCACAGGCTTCTTCCTTCTCTGATACTGCTTTGGTTTTGGGAGACAGGCGCATGTAGCCCAGAGTAACCTCTAACTCCCTATGCAGTTGAAGATGACCTCAGACTCCTGCTCCCCCCCCCCCCCGCCCAGTCCTGGGAAGACTTGTGAGCATCCCCATTCTTGAAGCCAGGGCATGGTGCACACCAGGCTAGCACACTGTCAGAACCCCGGTCCCCTCCTCTAACACCCATGGAAGGGTCCCCAGTATCTTACCGCTGGGGATCTGGGGACACGAAGGTCAAGGAAGAACCTGAGCTACAGAGGGGTTAGTTCGGGGCTTGAAGCTCCACAGCAGGAGTCTGGGAAAACTAACCTGAAGACAAACTTAACTCGTGCAGCATGAGTGAGCACAGTATACCAATGGTGCTCCATAAGTGCACCTGTGGTTAAGTCTGGTGCAGAGAGCCCCCTGACCTTGAGCTCAAGTTCTGCTGTGTGCCTTCGGCTAAATCTCATTTGGGACAGCTGTTGAGCAAGGCTAAGTTGCAAAAACACAAGCCCAGAGGCAGCTCATTTCAGGGAAGTCAAAGATTACTTAAAGAGACCTTCCTTCTTAATCTCACAAAGCAGGAGGATGGCTTTAGGGTTAACTTCAGAACAACAATGCTTTGTATATATTTTGATTTACCTTGATCGATCGTAACCATGTGACTGTACCTATGCCTCCTACCTCGTGATCATCAACCGCGTGCTCGCAAGCGCCTGGTTCGCCCCTTGCGATCGCTGCCTTGGAAACTGCACACGTGCCTCCGGTGGGAAAGGGTAGAAGTATTTGACCATAAACTATTTGGCCAGTCCGGCCCTGTGAACTCAAGATACGGTGTGTGCGTGTTCCGGTTTTTCAGGCTGCCCACGATCCAACACCGTCTGAACTGGAAAGCTGGTCTTATCAGTCTGGTCTCCTAATCTGAGAAGTAGCTTTGTCTGCCCTGCACCCTATGCCATGTGACATGGCAGTATACCATGTGACATGGTGTATACAGTAGGTGCTCACTGTGTGGAAGGAAGGGAGACCAGTCAGTGTGTGTTTCAGTGAGCCAGGGAGCCAGGGAGACACTGAACACCAGCTGAGTCCCCACTTGCCTGGGGGAGAGGGGACGGCTGTCCCCACTGGGGTCCCAGGGACAGAGCACTCCGGCCTGGTGGGTGTTGGGGCCTGGCATCCTGCCCACCTGCCCATGTCCGTTGGTTCCCCGCCCCTTGCCCTATCCTGGAGTTGGGACGTTGGTTTTGCAACAGCCTTGGCTGCATTTCTCCCCCAGGAAGGGAGCTGGCCACAGAGTGGGGGGCTGGGACCTGAGTCCTGTCTCCTTTGTGGGAGGAGAGTGCTCCCCAAGTCTGGTTCTGTCCAGGGCAACAGTTCCTTCTCATGGGTGCCAAGCAGGGATGGGGTCAGGTGGGGGTGAGCTCCCCCCTGTGAGGAGCAACCAACACACTGGGGGCCCAGTCAGCTGCAGCGTGCTGTCTAGCCTCGAACCCCAGGTTAAAACGACCCATTGTGCTGGGCATCATG
Organism: Cricetomys ansorgei; assembly: GCA_026225945.1. Lineage (NCBI taxonomy): Eukaryota > Metazoa > Chordata > Mammalia > Rodentia > Nesomyidae > Cricetomys > Cricetomys ansorgei. The sequence goes on from JAMJFZ010003023.1 coordinate 612,488, forward strand.
GCTCCCACACACTGTTAGTCCCAGCACTGAGGAGCGAGAGGTGCAGGTGAATCTCTGTGAGTTCCAGGCCAGCCAGGGCTACGCATTGTGACTCTGTCTCAAACACACACACACACACACACACACACACACACACACACACACACAGAGAAACACAAACACCTATCACTGGGGGATGCAGAGGCTCCCATGTGCCTCAGTTTCTCTGCCTTGAGTAAGGATCTAGTCAGCCATTCTCTGTCACCACAAAACAAAATCAGGCAGGCACTGGACCCATTGACAACTCAAGTTATATGTTGCTGTTATTACTAGGCCTGAGGTAAACTGAGGCAGAGGGATTGGGCATCAGATACAAGTGGCTGGATACAGGACACCAAGCTGGGCCCAGAGCTGGCATCCCAGCACTCAGGAGGTAGAGGCAGGAGGAGTAAGAATTTGAGGTCAGCCCAGGCGTCCTCTTTAAAGAAAGAGAGGCTGGCTTTAGTCAGCAGCATGGATGAAGTGGGGGCCCCGGGGGGTCCATGCCACCCACGCCACCCGTCGTCCATCCTGGGGAGGAAGTGGGGCTGTGGCTGGCGTGGGGCAATGCAACGGTCTCCCTCTGTCTCTGCCTATAAGTACGCCTTAGGCGAGGGCGTGGGGAGCCACAGAACACAGACACCATGACCCCCGGCCGCCCGCCCAGCCCCACTCTCCTCCCGGCGCTGCTGGCTCTGCTCCTGGGCGGTGAGCACAGACGGATAGACATCTGCTTGTCTGTCTCCATCAGCCTTTCCACCTCCCCCAGGATCTCAGAAAAAGACACAGAGGTCCCTAAGTGGCAAGGCCACTCTGGGGAAAATGGGGTTCTCAGCCTGGGGGTGGTCACTGGGAACACACTGGGTCTCAAGTTCAGGGGGACCCCGGGCAGGTCCCTTGTCCTATCCGTGCCTCAGTTTCCCTCATCGACATTGTGAGTTCTCATGGAGGTGGGGGGGTTGGACTCACTCTTCCTCTCTGTGTGTCCCCAGGCTCGGCGCTGGCCTCAGAGATCGTGGGTGGCCGGCGAGCCCGGGCCCACGCTTGGCCCTTCATGGTGTCCCTGCAGCGGGGTGGAGGTCACTTCTGCGGGGCCTCGCTCATCGCCAGGAACTTTGTCATGTCAGCAGCCCACTGTGTGAACGGCCTGTGAGTATCCCCTCCATCCTTCCCTTCCCCCAACCCTCGGGGTCCACCTGGGCCAGGGCAGGGTCAGCAGGTCAGGAGGTCAGGTGCGGAGACGGGGTCAGGAGGTCAGGAGGTGAGTCTGGGAGACGGGGTCAGGAGGTCAGGAGGTCAGGTGGGGGAGATGAGGTCAGGAGGTCAGGTGGGGAGACGGGGTCAGGAGGTCAGGCGGTCAGGTGGGGGAGATGGGGTCAGGAGGTGAGGTGGGGAGATGGGGTCAGGAGGTCAGGAGGTGAGTCTGGGAGACGGGGTCAGGAGGTCAGGCGGTCAGGTGGGGGAGATGGGGTCAGGAGGTGAGGTGGGGAGATGGGGTCAGGAGGTCAGGAGGTCAGGTGGGGGAGATGGGGTCAGGAGGTCAGGTGGGGAGACGGGGTCAGGAGGTCAGGTGGGGAGACTGGGTCAGGAGGTCAGGCAGAGGAGACTCCCACCAAAGTTCTCCCTTCTCCGCTGCCCATAGAAACTTCCGGTCGGTGCAGGTGGTTCTGGGAGCCCACGACCTGCGGCGACGGGAGCCCACTCGACAGATCTTCTCGGTGCAGCGGATCTTCGAGAACGGCTTCGATCCCTCACGGCTTCTGAACGACATTGTGATCATCCAGGTGGGCACGGGAGTCCGGGAGTCTGTGCGGAGAGTCTGAGGTTCCAGCTTGGGGAAAGCATTGTGCTTCTGCGTCTGGGGATACGGGCACGTGGGGGAAATGCAGTGGTCACCCCTGGGTCTCAGTTTCCAGCTCTGCACAGTGGGACCTGTGGGCCGGATGTTGAAGGCTCAAATGAGATAGTACAGAGAGCTCTGAGCAGTATTCAGTCAACAAACCCCTGCTGTTTGTGCCTCTCCACGCACTGATCTGGGGTGTCTTGGGGGGTCCTCATTGATGGCCCTGTGACACCCCCACCCCGTCCCTCCCTCTCAGCTCAACGGTTCTGCCACGATTAATGCCAACGTGGGTGTGGTCCAGCTGCCCGCCCAGGGCCAAGGCGTGGGTAACGGGACTCAGTGCCTGGCTATGGGCTGGGGCAGGCTCGGCACAAACCGACAGCCACCCAGCGTGCTCCAAGAGCTCAACGTGACGGTGGTGACGAGCCTCTGCCGCCGCCGTGTGAATGTGTGCACGCTGGTGCCACGCCGGCAAGCTGGCATCTGCTTCGTAAGTGCCCCGTGCAGCAGAAGGGGTGGTGGTCAGACCCCGGGGAGGGGGCACTACAGGTCCAGCCTCTGATCTTGCCGCCTCCCTAGGGGGACTCTGGCGGACCCTTGGTCTGTAACGGGGTCGTCCAAGGCATCGACTCCTTCATCCGAGGAGGCTGTGGGTCTGGATTCTACCCAGACGCCTTCGCGCCTGTGGCTGAGTTTGCAGACTGGATCAATTCCATTATCCGCCGCCACGGCAATGGCCCCCATCCCCATCCAAGAGACCCGGAGAGCAGGACAGGCTAGGGCCTGTTTACCGCTGTGGTAGACTTTGGCCGCCCTGGGTACCTTTCTGGTTTTTGTCTTTTGTTTTGTTTTCTCACAATAAAAGCAATCTTTGCTTTGTAGACTGTGTGTGTTTGTTGACTGCACACAGAACGCACACTACAGCCACTGCCTTGTGTAGGGGGCAGCTCCTGAGGATGCTCCGACCAAGTTGGGATGAAGCCACGGTGGGTAGCGTGTCAGATAGCCCTTTTGGTTTTCTGCTCCCTAAAACCCACTTCAGCTAGGAGGCTGAGGCTGGAGGACTGTCGTGAGTTAGAGGACAGCCAGGGGCAGAGCGAGACCCTGCCTTGGAAAAATGGAGGGGAGCTGGAGGTGGCTCGGCAGTTAAGAGCGTCTGCGGCTCTCAGAGGGGACCCGGGTCCCCCACACGGCAGCTCCAGTCCCGGGGGACCCAGCGCCCCCCTCTGGACTCCGTGGGCACCGGGCATGGCCACAACCCTCGTGCATATAATTAAGAACAGTAAACAATAAAATAAGTAAATACACTAGGACTGGTGAGGGGCTCATCGGCTGGAGGGGCTTGCCGCGAAGCCCGAGGGCCCGGGTTTCCACGTTTGATGCCGGGAACCCACGTGGCGGAAGGAAAGAGTGGGCTCCAGCCAGCTGCCCCCCTGAACCCACACACACAGTGTGTAACGAAATGGACGAGCAAAAACAACACAAGATCCAGTTTCCCGTGGGACTGGCAGGGCGGGCATGGTAGCTCTTCCCCAGGAGGCCCCTCGCCAGCCTCTTAGACCCATCCCCCCTCCAGCTTGATCCACCCCCCACCAGGACAAGGTTCCAAGTTGTGGAAATTTGCAGTTGTTTACTGAAATGTTCCAGTTCTGTCTGACCCTGGATGGTCGCCAAATTTGGTTGCAATTTCTTTGGTTCCTGATTGCACAATCTTGATTCTGTCCTACAAGGATTCTGATTTTGTTTTATTTGCTTTGTTTGTTTGTTTGCCATTTTCTTCTTTGAGACAGGATCTCTCTGTGTAGCCCTGGCTGTCCTGGATCTCACTCTGTAGACCAGGCTGGCCTCGAACTCACAGAGATCTTCCTGCCTCTGCCTTTGTCTCCGGAGTGCTGAGGTTCAATGGGTGTGACACCCAGATGGCTTGGGGTTCAGACATCACATCTGCAACAGCAGGTCACTACCAAAGCGAGGACCCAGTGCTCTGACAGGGAGTGGGTGCACTGAGACCCCAAGTTTCTCCCCTTCTGGTCCCAACCCTTTCCCCCCCGCCCAGAACTCACCATCAGGATTAGCTTGGCAGGAGCCTGTGACGGGGACCCAGCCAACCAAAGGCATCCTGAAACTTTGATCAGCAGGAGGGGCAGGTTTTATAATCCTAGGGTCCAGGGGACTGCAAATGGGGACCCTGGTGTGGACAGGGGCCATGAGGCAGGCAGACGCCCAGATCCGGCCATACCTGAAGGCAAAATTCACAGGACTTTTCATCTTCCTCATGGCAACACTCTGCTTCTTGAGGTGTCAGACCCCACAACCACAGGAATGAGGACCAAGGATTCAAGTGCCCTTCCCCCATGGGCAAGCAACTTCCTCTCCGAGTTGGAGGAGGAATGGGGGGAGTAGGAAAATGAGGGGGAAGGAGATGGGGGGGTGTTTACCAACTGGCCTCCTGCTGTGATTGCGACAGATACCGGGTCGAAGAGCATTTACTGGGCCAGGGGCTGAGCGGTCCCGGCGACCTCTGCGGACCCCTTCAGGATGGACACTGGGTCCCAGGCAGGAGGGAGAGGAGAGATCCCCGCCCCTGGCAAGCTTAGACAGTCCGCCCCAGAGGGCTACACACCTACAGCTCAGATTCCCCATTTCCTAATTGGGTCACTGCCCACGAGGCAGGGGGCCGCTGGGAGGGGCCTGTAGCATAAAACAGCCGAGGTCCGGCCTGCGTCAGGGTGCAGGCTCATCTGCTTCAAAATGCACGGCTGTCTGCGCCTCGTGGCTCTGTTGGTCCTGGGATCGACCGTATGTGGTGAGTGTTCGGGGTTGGGGAGCTAGGCACAACAGCCCTTGAGCCATCACATCGGGGGTCCCCGCAGTCAAACAGACTTCAAGCTGTGCATCTGCAAAACTTCGATCTGAGCCTTCTGGGGTCTGAGCTTTTGTCCACAGCAAGAACCTGAATTGAAGCCTCTAGACTTTAGACTGTGGAACCGAATTCACCGTAGGGCCACGCACGACAAGGGTTAACAGAAGCCCCTGCTAAAGGGGCTTGCAGCCAGGCTTGAAGACCCGAGTTCCATCCCCTGGCCCGCTACCATGCGGCGGAAGGCGCGGGTTCACTGTGGTCTTGAGGGTGCGCACCACCCATCAGGCCTGAGTTTGCAGCCCTTTGGAAATGCACTCGACAATGATGGGGTTCAGTGTCGGGGGCCACCTGGGGATTGGAGGTGTCTGGTGCAGCCCACCCGAGTCCTCACGGCCCACCACCCTCCTGACAGCGCAGCCCCGAGGTCGGATCCTGGGTGGCCAGGAGGCACGATCGCATTCTCGCCCCTACATGGCTTCTGTGCAAGTGAACGGGACGCACGTGTGCGGCGGCGCCCTGGTGGACGCGCGCTGGGTGCTGAGCGCCGCGCACTGCCTGGACGGAGTGTGAGTAGCGGGTGGGGGTGGGGTAGGGCGGGGTGGGAGTCGGGAGGGTGGGACGCGCATCCGAGGCCGGCCCTCCACCTGTCGCCAGGACCGAGAATGAGCTAGTGCAGGTGCTCCTGGGTGCCCACTCCCTGTCGAAGCCCGAACCCTCCAAGCAGCTGTACGACGTGGAAAGCGCAGTGCGCCACCCGGCCAGCCGGCCCGACGGCATGGAGAACGACCTCCTTCTCCTGCGGGTGAGGAGGCCGGGTCCTGCCTGCGCCCCGGGCTCTGCCCAGCTGCGGCTCCCGTCCCTCAGCCCCCGGCCTGCGCTGACCTGCCCTCCGCCCCCCGCCAGCTGTCTCAGAATGTCTCTCTGGGCCCCAACGTGAGCACCCTGCCTTTGCAACGCGAGGACCGAGACTTGGCCCCCGGCACGGAGTGCGAAGTGGCGGGCTGGGGCGTGGTCAGCCACGCGGGGCGCAAGCCCGACGTCCTGCAGGAGCTGAGAGTGCCGGTCATGGCCCGGGACACCTGCAATCTGCGCACGCACCACGACGGGGCGGTCTCGCCGCACATGCTGTGCACAGAGAGCAACCGCAGGGACAGCTGCAGGGTGAGGGCCGGGCCTGGGTCACGTGGGCCGGGTGGGTGGAGCCCGAGGCTCTGGAGAGGCGAGGGGCGTGGCCGCTGGGGGCGTGCCCTGGGAGGGTGGAGATCGGGATCCCCGGGGACTCCGAGGGGGCTTTGGGTGGGCTTGTCACTCGTGGCCCCGCCGCGCAGGGCGACTCCGGCGGCCCGCTGGTGTGCGACGGCTTCGTGGAGGGCGTGGTCGCGGGGGGCTCTCGAGTCTGCGGCAACCGAAGGAAGCCAGGCATCTATACCCGCGTGCCGTCCTTCTTGAAGTGGATAGACGGCGTCATGGAAGAAACCGCACCGGCCTAGGGCACCCGCCGCGAGGAGACACGCGGCCACAATAAATGCTTGCACCTGAGCCCTGTGCGTGTTCATGCGGCGCCTCTGCACACCCGCCCCGGAGGCGGTGCTTCCGCGCCCGGCCACACGGTGGCGCGCGCGCTCTTCCGGAGACCCGAGGGGGCGGGCCCACTCCTGCCCACTGAGGGCCTGCTGCACCCAGGACCTTCTTCTGGGCTCCCAAAGGGGAGACTGAGGCACAGAGGCCGTGAACAATGGCTGGATTCCAACCCGGAGCCAGGACTGCTTCAGAGGAGGCAATGGGTGATGCGTGTGGCTGCCGCGTGGGCTGGAGAATGTGGACTCAACTCCCAGGGTCCCTTGCGGGTGACCAGCCCCGTGACTATTTACCCCGACAGGGACACTGAGGCAGAGCAAGTCTCCTGGCCTCTTGTCGGTATCGGACGGAGACTGAGGGTCTGAGAGGTGAGGTCATTTGTGGAGTCGTGCACCTACTGTGTGCTGGTGCCAGGCTCGGGGAGAGGAGGTGAGCTGCGGCTGCGCGGCCTGAAGAGGCGGCTGGCTGAGTGCCCTGTGCTTGACATCCAGCCCAGGGCTGGCCCCGCTCAGGGAGGCCCTGCTAGCTCTTCCTCCCGAGGGCGGGCCTCCGCCTGCCTCCCTCCTGCCCGACACCACAGGGGCGGCAGTGATGGGGCCGCCTGAAGGCAGGAGGCTGGGGACTGCCAGAGTCCGCGGTGGCACGCGGGGCCTGGGCGCCTCGGCACGGAGCCTGACTCGGCCGGCAGAGGGAACAGCACAAGCCTGGTGTGCAGCAGAATTTAATTGGGCCTGCCTTCCCCTACCACAGGCAGGGAGGGAAACTGAGGCTGGCAACCCTAACACGGATAGGGGCATACAGACTGCGTACCCTTTAAAGGACGGACACTGGCCCCAGCTCCTGCACGCTGGCCTGGATGTGGCCGTGGGGCTTCAGGCCCTGGAGGTGGGACATGCCTTGCACCCCCAGGAAGAGCGGGCCCAGGGCTGCTGGCGGGTGTGTCAGGGTCCCCGCTCAGGACCGCAGTGTCCGTCAGGGTCCCAGCATGGCTGTGCACACCTGGCCGGCTCAGGAGCAGCTGAGGGGCACCCGCCGCCACAGCCCGCCGCACAGGCAGTTCTTGATCCACCGCTGCTCCCACTGCTTCACGGCCGTGGTGTTGTTGGGCGACTTCAGCATGGTGACGCAGCCGCACCTAGGGAGTGGGGGCTGTGACACGGCACTGCTCTGCCCCTCCAGAGATGCCCTGTGCGCCCGCGCTGCGGGGACCCCGAGCCGTGCCGTGCCTGGGCGCCCCTTACCTGGTGCAGGCCTTGCATTCCTCGGTGGGGTAGGCGCCCAGGTGCAGCCTCCGGAGGTGGTCGATCTTGGGCTGGCCTGGGGCCCTGGGGACGAGAGGGGAGCAAGGGGTGTGGGCCTGTCCCCACGCGCCTCATCGGCCAGGCCGCAGAGCTCAAAGCATAAGAAACTACAGCCAGCAGCCTGTTCCTGGCGGGATGGGACCAGAGTTTCCAGAACCTTCCAAATGTGGCCGAGTATGGGCCAGTGTGCATGGGGGAGGGGGAAGGCCTCGCTGTGTGATGGGCGGGGCAGTCCTGACTCGGCAGGGCCCCGGTAGCCCGGGGCCCGGCTCAGACAGGAGAGCTGGCCTGGCACTGTAGGAAGCACAGCCTCGACACTCCGGTGAGGGGCAGCTGTGTGCTCAGGGGAGATGACAGGATCAGAGTTCGAGGGCACCGTCCTCCCTCACGGGGAGTCTTGGGCCAGCCTGGGCTACCTGAGGCAAACACCAAACCTCTAAGAGCATAGAGCAAAGGCTGGACCCCACAAAGCTCTCGTCTCCTTGCTGAGACCTGAGGAGACAAACCTGGTCCGAGACACACCAGGCTCCAGAAGGTGCTGGGGGCGGGAGCTGTGTGTGAGGGTAGGGGAGGCGCACTCACCTGGCGAGGCTGTCCAGCTGCAGGGCAGAGGTGCTGCTGGGCAGAGTGGGTGCCCTGCCGAAGCGCAGGCGCAGTGGTTGCTTGGGCTGCAGGCGGCTGACAAGGCCGTCGCTGGCGGGCAGCCAGTCCAGGCTGGGGACCAGCAGCTGGCTGGGCAGCAGGCAACATTCGTCCACCAAGCCCTCATCGGGTTCCCCGGCCGGGCCCTCGTCGCGGCCTGTGGGTAGGGGACGGGGTCACCCACATGGCTCCCGCCCGCCATGGCCTCCCCAGGGTCCTCAGACCCTCATTGTGAAGTGGGGACCTGCCCCCTAACAATGGAGGGCCTGCCAAGTACTGGGGAAGGGCTTGGCCAGGACTTCTATTTTGGTGGGAAGATGTCTCACAGCAGATCCACAGCTTGGTGAGCAACCGGAAGAGCAGGGACATGCTGTCCTGGGTGTCCGAGGTGGCTGTGTAGACGGGCAGGCAGCTGGGTTTCAGCAGGCCCCAGATGCGGGTGACCACCATCAGCTCCCGCAGCATACCCAGCGAGGTCCCGTCGCAGAGGAAGCTGTGGCCCGGCCTCAGCGGAGAGCCCTGGGGGGACAGTGGGCGTGAGGGCCTGAGCCCTGGGGGAGGGGGAGGACGAGACCCTGGGAGTGAGGGCCAGGTGCAGCAGCCCTGCACTGCTGTGGCGGGGTGGCAGCTAACCAGGGACCCTGGTGAGGCCTGGGGACAGGCATGCCCTTCACCACTGTGCAGCTGGCACAGTGTGGGGGAGGCCAGAGCCATGCTCAGCACCCTAAGGACCCATGTGGCACCGGAAATGGCCAATCCGGTGTCTGCGGGTGGAGGCAGACCCAGGCAGTGGGCTCCCAGAACCTTTCCAGGACCCCAGGACTGTGACCCCGCGGCCGGCACCCTTGAAGGCTAGAAGCCTCAGATGACTCGGGACAGACAGGAAGGCAGTCACCCTCTCAGGCCATGTGCACCTCTGGGCGGTGACTGGATGGGCGGGGCTGAGACTGGGGGCCCCACCCAGTTGGATGGTATGGGCAGGAGCGGGGCTCCAGCTGGTGCAGTGTGGGAGTGGGCGGCCCACCTGGTTGGGCAGGCTGACCAGGAGGTAGAGCACGAAGTCCCCCACCCACTGTAGCAGCTGCTGCAGCGCCTGCAGGGTGTTCATGTCCAGGACAAACTCCTCCGTCTTCAGGTTGATCATGACCTTGTCGATGTCTGTGGGACAGTGAAGGGAGCTCAGGAAACCCTGCAGGTCCCGGGGCGGGTCATGTCCACGCCAGGCAGTTGAAAGCAGAACCTCGACCACCGGTGTTCTGACCTGCCAGAAGCCACTACCACAGCTCTGCAGGAAGGAATACTACACAGCCGTGAAAAGGCACATGATACACCACAAGGAGAGCGTGCCTTCTGTGCCCTCACCCACAGTGCGAGACTCTACGTAACGCAGGAAGAGCCCCCACCCCTTCTTGAGGCGTCATGTAGCCCAGCTGCTAACTGGCTGTGCAGCCGAGGGTGGCATTGAACCCCTGACCTTTGTGCATCATCGCATCTGGTTCACGCCAGATGGGTGCTCTACCACCAAGTCACACTCAGGCCCGGCCAACAGCAAGGCTACGTTAGGCCGCACGGGGCCTGGGCTTGGGAACGGGGCTGGCGCCTCTCCAGCACCCACCGACGTCGGTGATCTTGGCGCAGATCTCGGCCAGGCGGTCCCCAGGGCTCTTGTCCGGCGTGTTGAGGAAGTGCGGGCGCAGCAGAGACTTGAGGGTGGACGTGACGGCCATGAGGAACAGCTTGGTGTGGTAGTCGCACACGCGCGCCACCGTGCAGGGCGACAGCTTGCACAGCGAGGCCTTCATGGCCAGGATCCGCGTGGAGAGGACCTGTGCAGACGCCAGCGGTCACCTCTCCGGACCGGACCCTTGTCATCATACGGGCGACTGGGGCGAGTTATGAGTCCTCCCTGTGTGCTTCCTGCGGAGCCATGGTCTCGCTCTGCAGCCCACTGCCCCCAACCATCCCCCTGCCTCAGCATCTGCCCCCAACCATCCCCCTGCCTCAGCTTCTGCCCCCAACCATCCCCCTGCCTCAGCTTCCGACCCCCAATCATCCCCCTGCCTCAGCTTCCGACTCCCAACCATCCCCCTGCCTCAGCTTCCGACTCCCAACCATCCCCCTGCCTCAGCTTCTGCCCCCAACCATCCCCCTGCCTCAGCTTCTGCCCCCAACCATCCCCCTGCCTCAGCTTCTGCCCCCAACCATCCCCCTGCCTCAGCTTCTGCCCCCAACCATCCCCCTGCCTCAGCTTCCGACCCCAACCATCCCCCTGCCTCAGCTTCCGACTCCCAACCATCCCCCTGCCTCAGCTTCCGACTCCCAACCATCCCCCTGCCTCAGCTTCCGACTCCCAACCATCCCCCTGCCTCAGCTTCCGGCCCCCAACCATCCCCCTGCCTCAGCTTCCGGCCCCCAACCATCCCCGTGCCTCAGCTTCTGCCCCCAACCATCCCCCTGCCTCAGCTTCTGCCCCCAACCATCCCCCTGCCTCAGCTTCTGCCCCCAACCATCCCCCTGCCTCAGCTTCTGCCCCCAACCATCCCCCTGCCTCAGCTTCTGCCCCCAACCATCCCCCTGCCTCAGCTTCCGACCCCCTCATCATCCCCCTGCCTCAGCTTCTGAGTGCTGGGCCCACAGGCTGGGCCACCACCCCCGGGATGCGCGCTCACAGGCTGCTGTGAGCGTGGTCACCTCTCCCCTCTGCTCCGCGCCAGTGTGGCCGCGGGACACACCTCGGGCCAGGTGTAAGAGAACGTTCTAGGTATGGTCCTGCGCTGCAGTAGCTGCCTTGCTTGTTCCCCCTCTAGCTCAGGACAGGAGATAATCAATCAGTCAATCCTGCCGGGCGGGGGCGGCCTACGCCTTGATCCCAGAGCTCGGGAGGCAGAGGCAGGAGGATGTCTGAGTTCAAGGCCAGCCAGGGCTACTTAGTGAGCTGCAGGTTAGCAAGGGCTACCCAGGGAAACCCTGCACTGGAAGCCCGCCCTGCCCCCCGCCCCACCTGCTGCAGGGCGGGCTTCTGGCGCGTGTACTCCTCGTGCAGCCGCTCCACCAGGCTCTGCACCATGCCGGGCTGCACGTGCAGCAGGATGTCCCACCAGTCGTAGCCCGTCACCATGCAGTACTCCAGCAGGAACAGCAGGTGCTGCAGCGCCAGCTTGGGCTCCAGCGGGTGGCCCAGGGACGGGGCGATGCGCAGCATGCTGAGCTGGGGGAGGGGCTGCTGAGCCGCACCGCCCCCGCCCCCCCACCTCCCCCCCCCCAGCCGGCCCCCTCCCCGGCTGCTCTCCCGCCCCCTCCGGGCCGCCCCGCGGCACCCACCTTCCCATGGTTGTCGATGCCCACCAGGGCCAGCGAGGTCCAGGACAGCTGCATGGCCTTGAAGTGCACGGCGGGGCCCGAGGAGCGGGGGCGCTTCAGGGCTGGCTCGTCCAGGGAGCGCGGCGCCGAGCTGTAGAGCACCGCCATGGTCTGCAGCGACAGCCGGTGCACCATGTGCACGCTGCCGTCCTGGAAGGCCAGCGCCAGGCCTGGGGGCCCGGGTGTGGTCAGGGCGCGGTGGGGAGCGGCCCTCCTGTCTCCTCAGTGACCTCAGGAGCCTGGGAGCCGGTCCGCCTCCAGGCGCCTGACTCACTTGGATCCCAACCCAGGGCATAGACCTCGGGGAGTGCTTCACCTCACTGCCAACCCCTGTAGCTCTCTGCGCATTAAGGAGCGCTGCTGCTTCCTGTTAACTGGCTGCACTACAGCCACGCACCCTGAGGCATTGACTTGTTAACCAGCTCTAACAACCTAATGTATCAAGGAATACAGCTCTTGTTAACTGGCCACCACTCTTTGTATATTAAGGAGCACAGCTGCTTGGCAGCTCTGAGAACACTCACCCGACATGGGGTGTCTGGGGACTGGGGACCCAGAGCACGCATAATCCACCCCCAACCCTGGGGCAGGGGCTGTGCGGCTCCCGGGCCCAGCATACCGAGGCCAGGGTAGAACTGGGTGTCACTCGCCACCTTGAGGTCGGTGTTGGTGAGGGAGATGGGCAGTTTGGGCAGCGCCACGGCCGACACGCGGTCCAGGTCGTTGGTGGCTGACAGGATCCGCCACTTGAGGATCATGGGCTGCTTGTCGCCAACTTGGGGAAGGGAAGAGAGAAGGCGTGGTGGTCAGGGTGGCAGGGAGGGGTGTGGGGGGGTGTGAGGGAGAAGGGAGGGGTGTGGGAGGTGGCAGGGCAGGGTGTGTGGGAGGGTCAGGGAGGGTGTGTTGGGGGGTGTGAGGGGGAAGGGAGGGGTGTGGGGGGGCAGGGAGGGGTGTGGGGGGGTGTGAGGGAGAAGGGAGGGGTGTGGGAGGGGGGCAGGCAGGGGTGTGGGAGGGGGGCAGGCAGGGGTGTGGGAGGAGACAGGGAGGGGTGTGGGAGGGAACAGCAGAGGTGAGCTCCAGCTCAGGGCAGCGGGGCTGCTCAGCGCCTCTGCTCCTCTAACCACTTGGTCTGGGTGTCACATGACCTGAGGATCAGTCGGACCCCATCCTGGGATTTTTCTTTTCCTTTTTTGAAACAGGGTCTCATGGACCCTGTTCTGGCCTTGAACTCTATGTAGCCCAGGCTAGCCTTGAACTCTTACCCTCCTGCCTCTGCTCCTAGGTGCGGGGCACCCAGGACCTCACGCCTGCCAGGCGAACCCTCTGCCTTCTGAGCTTTTGGGCCTGGACAAATTATTTGTGTGTCAGTTCCATCTTTGGAATAACACCTGACCCCACAGGGAGCTCCAGGGAGCGTCATTCCCCAGGGGAAACTGAGGCCAGAGTGGCTAAGGCCTCCTGTTTAGAGCAGTCAAGGCTCCCTGTGCTGGAGGCAGAGGTGGGTGAGGGGTGCACGCCTGGCATCCTGGCTCTGCTGGCAGAGGCTGAGGGTTGCTCAATGCCCAGGCCAGACAGGGCACACAAACAAAACCCAGAAGTCAGTGGCCAATGGTAGCCAGTGGCTGGTGCCAGGGGCATCTTAGCTACGTCCCTGCCTTGACTACAGCCAGTTCCTGTCACCATGCTCACCTCGCCTCAGCCTGGGGCCTGAGGTTGCCGGACACCACCCACTGGGCAGGAGAGTGGGCACAGCTGGTGCTCAGCCCTGGGCACAGCAGGCACCCGAGGCGGCGAGCCCAGACTGCCTGGTGACTCAGGGACGTCTGCAGGAGGCACAGCGGGACCCGACTCACATTTAACTATTCCCTGCAGCTCACGTACTGCAGTGAGAGGCCTCTAGACTCCATTACGCCACTAATGGCCTGCCCGCATGCCCAGCCATGTGCGGAGCCATGGAGTCGTCAGCGCTAGGCCCCACCTCTCTCCTTTCTGTGGTCAGGCAGGGCACGGCACATGGTGGGAAGGAAGGTCTCCATTTGTAAGCAAGAGCTGGTGGCCCGGGGGAACCCAGAGGGTGCTGTGGACAGGGCACTGGGTGGCTTTGGTAAAGCCAGGGGCTCCACTCGATCCGGCCTCCTCTCTACACCGTGACTTCTAGGCATTTAACAAAATGCCTCCCTTGGCGACAGCTCAGCCCTTGTTGCCAGCCCCTGCCCCAGGACCCTTGCACAGGGTGGTGTTTTCAATCCCAGGGGTTTCCAGGCAGTCCCACTCCAGCCAGGAAGCCAACAGCCCCTGGGGCCATGGCAGGGCAGCAGTTAGTCTGAGTCAATCCACAAGCCACCCCTTTAATCCTAATGCTCAGGGGGCAGGCGGAGCTCTGTGTGTTCAAGGCCAGCCAGGGACACATGGGGAGACTGGCTTAAACCCCCAAATCTCCAGTCTAGAGCCTGGTGGGTCACTTGGTGTCTGTAAAGCCCTGCACTTCCTGGAGGAGACCTCAGGCAACTCACCCACCGGCGAGATCTGCTGGAAGATGTTGTTCACTGGCAGGCCCTCCTTCCGCAGGGACCAGCACTCCACCAGGCTGCTGGTCTGGCTGGATGCGCACAGGAGCACCTGGGGGCGGGGTGGGGCAGGGCGCTCGGTGAGGACGGGGAGGGGTGCTGTCTCCCGGGCACCACCTGATCCTCCAGTGACAGGGCCACATGTGACTGTCAGCATGACACATTAGGGCCCCCAAGGGGTGCGGTGGGGACCCCGGTGACCCCGCAAACAGTGGGACGAGGTCATCATCCATTTCCTGGGTCGTCCAGGACCTGTGTCAGGGTGGGGCTGTGAGGCGGGAGGGGCCGCAGCCAAGGGAAGCAGGGCCAGACGCTGGGATAGGCTGGACGCACGCTCCCTGGAGCCCCAGAAGGGACGGTTGCTGCCCACGGGCCATGTCGGATGCCGTCCCAGACAGGACACGCAGAGCCGCAGCTCACCTGCTCAGACATGTCTCGGGCCAGGAACTTGAGGTGGGTGATGGCGGGGAAGCGGTCCTTGCGGTTGGGGTCCGTGGTGCAGCGCATGAAGAGCGAGGGCAGGATCTCCGTGTCGATGCGGCACTTCTCGCTCACCACGCTCACGCACACCTTGTAGAACTTGACGGGCGACGCGCTGCTGCCGTCCGCGGCGGCCACCACGATGTTCCCGCCGCCCGTGAAGGCGATGTCGGCCAGCGCCACCCGGCCCCGCAGCCGGCACAGGCTCTCGGTGGACGTCAGCACCTGCCCGCTGGGCTTCAGCAGGGACACGGTCACCAGGCCGCTGACCGTCACCGCGATCCAGCCCTCCATGGGCTTGCCGCCGAAGAGCGTGAGCGAAGGGGAGAACTTCACTCGTGAGAACTTCTCCCCGAAGCTGGAGGCGCCCGACTGCAGGAAAGGAACCAGGGAAGGCCCGCCTGAGGGGCGCGCCTCCTGCGGCACCCCCACAAGCAGGGAACAACGAGGGGCGCGCCTCCTGTGGCACCCACAAGCAGGGAACAACGAGGCAAGAGCTGATGACTGGGGCTCGCTAACCCCGTTTGCACTGCGCAGGCGACGGTGTTTCTCTCAGAGGACAGACGTGGTACTCATGCTGGGTCTCCGCCTCTGACCAGGACCAGCTCAATAAAGCTTAGCGTTTTTCAGATTTGTTATCTTTCTGCGTCTGAGTGCTGTCCCTGGCGTGCATACGTGCAGCACCACACTAGCCACCTGAGGGGGTCAGGCCAGAGCGCTGGCTGCCCTGAACTGGAGTTAGCGTGCCCATGAGCCACCGTGTGGCGCTGGCACGGTGCCCTGAACTGCGGAGCCATCTCCCTGGCCCCCGCATTAAGTCTGGGAGACCAAGTGTCGCTGTGTCGCCCTCGCTGGCCTGGGCTGAAGACAGTCTGCCCTCTGAGTGCTGGGATTGGTCTGTCACCAGGCCCAGCCTTTCTCAGAGGCGCTGCATCAGGTGGGAGTGGCCTTGGCGGGCAACGGGAGGCTGCTGGGCCCCAAGACCTGGAGTGATCATGGAGCTGAGGCCCGGCTGCGCCTCTCCCTCCCGGCCACCACCTCCACTACATTTCTGAGGAGCCGAACTGTCAGAGGCCCCGAGTTCCATGCTGTTGGTCCCTGCGCCTAACTGGCTGAACTCCAGACACAGGTGGACAGGAGAATTCTAGGCTGTCATTAAATAGAGCGGACTGGGGTCTGAGTGTGGCGACCGTGGGTCAAAGAGGCAGCTTGCTGGAGATAGCAGCCATTTGTAAAAGAGGACACAGTTGGAAACTCAGCTGTCACACAGGTGCCATCTTGGAAGGGACTGTGGGTGCGGGACGCGGGATGGGGGGGCTCGCGGCACAGAAGTGGCCAACTGACAGGTAACTGCATATGGGCACACAGGGGAGATGCTGATGGGTGAGGAAGAGACAGGCCTCTCCGCCCCTCCGGCGGGTGGCTCACCTTCTCCACGTGCAGTGCCAGCTTCACACCGTTGTGCAGCCAGGACAGCGCCACAATGGGGTCCCCCTCCACCTGGCTGCCCACCGAGCTCTCCCAACTGTTGGCCAGGTGGTCAGCCATGCTCCAACACTTGATCTGCCCATCGGCATCAGCTGACAGGAGCCGGGAGCCTGTGGTAACAGAGCTGCATCAGGGGCCTCCCTGCAGGCGGGTTGGCCGTCACCCCCTCCCGGACTCCCTCGGCTCTGGACACAGGTCTGATGGCCGAGGGAGGCAGCCCCTCGCTGCTTCCAGCTCTGGATGGAGAGCAGCCTACGGCCTCACCTGACTGGTCCCACTCCAGGCAAGTGATGGCTTCCGTGTGCCCGGAGCTGACCGAGTGCACTTCCCAGGGGTGCTCTGTGTCCAGGATGTGGATCATGTGTGTCAGGTCTGCGGGAGGGAGAGCAAGTCAGCGTGGCTCCCAGCACCCCACGATTCCTATCCCGTTCCACCTCTCCCTGTGGGCTACTCCACGCTGCGAACCCTGCAGACAAGGCGTCCCATGAGTGCTAAAGGCGCCAACTGTGGTAACTGAGCCCCTGCCGCCATAAGCCTCTCAAGCCGGGACACACCCACAGGCTTCCATCCCCAGGTGTAGGCGGGTTAGGAGGGTGGGTGCTCACCCTGGTCGTCGTTGCGGAGGTCTGTGGTGAAGGCGATAAGGTTCCTGCACGACCAGGCGCAGGCCAGGGGTAGCGACGGGCAGTAGGTACTCTTGGTCCACTTCTCCCACTCGCACACGTAGGCCAGGTCCATCATGCCCACCGCGCCCAGTACGTTCCCTGGCTCCTGGGGAACAGGGAGGCACAGCTCCAAAGCCGCTTCGAGACCTCGGCTAAGTGGGGCCCTGCAGCCAGAGCCCCGCCTTGGAGCCCCGATGACTGCCGAAGTCGCCGCTCCCTATCCAGATCTCTGAGCTCAGCCTCCAAGCTCTAGGCCCTCCAGACAGAACCAGGCATGGCCTACCACTCATCCAGGCCTCAGGCAACACTCCAGGTTCAGGCCTGGTGCCCCAACCTAGTAGTAGCTCAGGCTCCGCCCACAAGCCATTAAGCCCCGCCTCCAACATGGTTAGCATCCAATGGCCCATCCCCAGACTCAAAACCTGAGCCCTGACATACAGGCAAGGCGCCTTCACCACGTCCCGCCCACGCTTGTTAGGCTCCACCCACACTGAGCTCCGAGGCTTGAGTACCAGCTTCAGGCCCCGCCTCTCTCCTCAACGTGCTCAGGCCACGCCCCCTCTCTACAAGGCTCACATCAGGCCCCGCCCCTAATCCACCGCCTCTGCTCCCTCGACCACGCCCCTCACCACCAATCTCATTTCCTCAGGCTCCGCCCCTCTGTGCAGCTTCTGAACCTGAAGCCACGCCCCTCCCCATCTGGCTCAGCCCTCAGGCCACGCCCCCTCCTCGGCTCAGGTGCAAAAGGCTTTGCTTCTGACTCCTGTGCCGACCGAACTCCTCCCACAGCGGCCGCTACCCAGCAAGCTTTGCTCCTAGGCCCGCCCTCTGACCCTGCAGGCCCCGCCCCTCAACCTTCCGCTCTCGGGCCTCGCCCGGACCGCGCCAGCCGCGCGCCCTGCACCTCGTACTGACCTGTCCGCCCCGAGCGCTTAGTCGGCCCGGAGGCCGCGGTCCACACTCCCCCCACCGCCCGGGATCCGGCGCCGCCATCTCTCGGCCCGCGCCGGCCCCTCGCACAGGCTTCTGGGAGAGCTCAGGCTCCGCCCCATTCCTGCTAATTTGCATACAAGAATACCCAGTTACCATTGCGGCTCTATGTGTGATTAAAAAAACGAATACTCTCTCGTTTCTGGTCACCGGCTATATTTTACGTGACAGTTTTAAATATATCTAAGAAAGAAAAGAAGGGCTAAGGTTTTTAATTACAAAAGTAAATTCACCATAGGTACAAAGAAATTGAGTTCTGGGGCTATAAATTGTGTTCGAGCTACAGGTTTGCTTGTGCTCGCTTCGGCAGCACATATACTAAAATTGGAACGATACAGAGAAGATTAGCATGGCCCCTGCGCAAGGATGACACGCAAATTCGTGAAGCGTTCCATATTTTGCCTCGATCAGGAAAAGCCATAGCTCGCCTCAGATCACAGCCAAACCTGCCGGTTTACAGGCTCAATGAGTCTCACTGCGCAGCCCTGGCTGTGTAGACCAGGCTGGCCCTGACTCAGCCGTCCATCTGCCTCGGCTCCTGAGTGCTGCGATTACACGCGTGTGCCAGCACAAGTCTGTCTCGTGTAGCCCAGGCTAGCTCAAATCTGGACATCATGTGGTGCAGGGGTGGAGCCAGGCCTTGGCTCTAGGGACGCAGGGCCCTGGTGTTCAGATTTCCAGCCCATGGTCCTCAGTGACTCTCCCGCCCTCCCCACAACCCCCCGTCTCGCCAAAGGCAAAGTCAGCAGCAGCCCGGAGAGTACCAAGGCTTTATTAAAAGAGTCCCTTTCCCCCAAGCACGAAGAACCACACAGGGAGGGCCGGGCCTTCCGAGCACGGGGGTGACCGCAGCCTGCGCGGAGGAGGCACAGGGCAGGAAGTCCTGGACCCCGCGTGCGGAGAGGCCGGGCCCAGGGCGGACGGGACGCACATCACAGGGAAAGCATAAAATCAGCCCTTGACAGGGAGCGCGGCTAGCTCCCGGCACATGGCGTGAGCGTGAGCGTGCACACGCACACGACCACGTGCCCTGGGCGCCCAGCACGCCACTCGGCGGAACCCGGGGGTCGGGCAGGGTGCCCAGAGACCGCTCCCTTCAAAAGAGAAACTAAAACAAACCCATCCCACACGCGCCAAATTCATTAAAAGCGATCGGAGAGGAGAGCCTGCCTCTCCGCCCGGGGCTCGGCCCCGGCCCGGCACGGGAACCGAGGCCTGTGACCCCGCGGAGGGCGGGGCGGGGGGCTGGGCGCGACGGGGGCACGCGGTCACTGCTGGTCCAGGTAGGCGGACAGCAGCAGCTCGGGCGGCAGGAAATGCAGGTGCCGGTTGCTGACCTTCATCTGCCTCCGTCCCTCCAGGTCAGCACCTGCGGAGAGTTGCCATGAGGGGAGGGGGGTACGGGGGGACAGCAGGGGGAGTACAGGGGTGGGGGGGACGGCGGGGGGCTCCCCTGGCGTGCACAAGCCTGAGAGGCAGGAGCATCAGAAGTTCAAGGCCAGCCTGGGCTACGTCAGAGACCCTGTCTCAATAAACGACCCTGGGGTGGGGCTGGCTGGCCACGAGCTGGGACTTTTTATGATTGGGCCCCACTTTGTGCAGACCACCCCACCGCTGGGTGCCACAGCACCCAGAGCCCCACCCCACTTTTAAGTAGCCAGAAACAACTTGCGGGTGTGGAGGCCGCAGCTCCTTCCAGGGAGCAGAGCCAGAGGGACCAAGCCCGGGGTTGCCATGGGAACCACTGCCAGGCACCAGAGCAGGAGGCAGGCCAGGTAGGGAGAGGGCCCCGCCCCCCGCACTCACTGGCCGAGACGAGGTCCATGTACTGGCAGATGGCATGAAGCAGCAGCCTCTCGAAGCTGGGGAGCAAGGGACACAGCCTGAGTGGGGGGACAGGAGCGCGAGTGGGGGGACACCAGCCTGAGTGGGGGACAGGAGCCCGAGTGGGGGGACAGGAGCCCCTGTGGGGGGACACCAGCCTGAGTGGGTGGCAGGAGCCCAAGTGGGGGGACAGGAGCCCGAGTGTGGGGGACAGGAGCCCGAGTGTGGGGGGAAACCAGCCTGAGTGGGGCACAGGATCCTCAGTGTGGGGGGGACAGGAGCCCAAGTGTGGGGGGTACAGGAGTCCTAGTGGGGGGACAGGAGCCCGAGTGGGAGGACAGGAGCCCAAGTGTGGGGGGACAGGAGCCCGAGTGGGGGGACAGGAGCCCGAGTGTGGGGGGACAGGAGCCCGAGTGTGGGGGGACAGGAGCCGAGTGGGGGGACAGGAGCCGGTGGGCTCACCCGGGCCCTACCTGTTATCCAGCATGGCGGTGTACACGGCCTGTGGGGACACTGAGAAGAACTCCAGCAGCCGCTCCTCCCAAGTCTCCAGGGTTTCCTGTGGGCGGAGGAGCTGAGGCCGCGCGCGCGCGGGTACGCAGAAGCCCCCCGCTGTCTCCAAGGGGGGCAAGCTCCTGACCATCACGCCAGCCCAAACTCCTACGCACCCCGCGGCGCCCCGCGGCACCCCACAGCACCGCCCTCGCTGGCCGGACCCCCCACCACAGCAGCGCCTGGTCCGGCGACACTCACCATCGGGATGCGGCTGCGCTTGAGCACCGAGCGCAGGCGGCGGCTGATGCGCCTGAAGCACTCGTGGGGCGTGAAGGCCGGGTCCTCTGTGAAGGGGGGCGGAGGAACAGGCTGAGTCTGGCCCCTCCCACCCAGGCCACACCCACCGGGGACCCCCCCCCCACTTCGGCTCTTCCCTGTGCCCCTCAGTGTGACCAGGAACCACAGCCACAAGGTCCTGTGCCTCTGCAGCTCAGCCCCGCCCACCTCTGGGCCAGGCCCCGCCTCCGGCCCGGCCCACCTCTGGGCCAGGCCCCGCCCCCGCAGGCCCCCTCTGGGCCAGGCCCCGCCCCCGCGGGCCCACCTCTCCTGCGGTCCTCCCTGCGGTCCTCCCCGCGGCCGGGCCCCCGTCGCCGCGCCTTGCCCTGGCCCTCGTCCTCCAGGTAGCGGAGGACTCGCTCTTGCTCCTCCCCAGAGCGGTTCATAAAATCGTTCCAGACCTGGAGAGACGGGCGAGGCGCGCTGAGGCCCGGCTCGGCGGCCGCTTGAGAAGCCGACGGGCACAGGCCGGGGCGATGGGAGAACTGGGGTTTCAGAGGCGTAGGAGTTCCCAGGCATGGCCCAGTTGCACCCACGCAGGCCGGTGCGGGACACTCCCCCGCCCCACGGAGGGTGGATGAGCCAGGGTCCGGACACACGGGCACACCCGGGGCTGGGCCGCGGTCTCACCTCCACGTAGGTGGCGTTGCTGCAAGCCTCCGCGAAGATGCCGGGCGCGGGCGGCAGGTCCCCGTCTTCCAGCCCCGGGGGGCCCCCCGCCGTCTCCAGCAGGGTTAGCAGGTGGCGGGCTGGCGGAACGGAGGCCTGTGACTGCCTGGTCGGCTCGCCCCGCAGGCCCGCCCCGGCTCTGGAACCCAGCCCCTACCCGCCTGCACTACCAACTCCTAGGCGCCCTCCCGAGCCCCGGCCCGATGCCCCCGGGGCAGCGCCCGGCTTACTGTTCTCCAGGCGCTGCAGGCTCTTCCGCCCCTTGGCCTTGGGCACCAGGTCCGAGTTCCGCACGGCCTGGTGGATGAAATGCTGCCGGCGCCGCGCGGCCGACACCCTCTTCACCTGGGCGCCGAGCGCGGGAAGGCAGCCGGGGAGCGGCCTGCGGGTGGGGGGGGGTCAGGGCCGAGTCTGACCTGCTTCCGGGGCAACAGGGGGCCTGACACCCCCACCCCCACCCCAGGCACCGAGGCGCGGAGACCTCGGTCCCACAGAACCCCAGGACACGAGTTAGGATGCAAGATGGGTAAACTGAGGCTCGGGGAAGGGAAGGCAGGAGCCACGGCAGCACAGAGAGCGGTAGCCCCTCCAGTCACCCCCCCAAACCTTCCAGATTGGAGCCACACACCAGCCCCACCTCAGCGGACCCCCCACGCCGCGGTGACAGCCCTGCCGGTGGCGCTAATCGCCACCATGGGGATGACATGGAAGGATTAGCCTGGCGGGAGGGCTGCGAGGGCAGAGGGGAGCACTCGACAGGCGGGGGCGCTCCCCCCTACAGGCCGCCAGTGGCTCGGCTGACTAGGATCCTGCAGACCTGGGGGCTGGGGTGGGCACCGCCCGCCTGCCCATCCTCCCTCTCAACCCCTACCCTGAGCACCCTGAGGCCAGAGGGTCCAGCCGGAGGGGGGAGTTAGCCCAGGCTAACGTCAGCATGACAGCAGCCCTGAGGTCTGAAGCTGACCCAGCTTCACCCTGGCCTGAGAGGCCACGCCCTGGCAGCTGGTGCTGGCTGATAAGGAGCCACAGCTGCCTGTCCATGGATGCCGGACACAAGGGGGTCTGGGGCAGCCTTGGCTACAAGGATGGACGTGAACCTGGGTCCACGCTAGATCAGAGCCCCCAGGCTTCCCCACCAGTGCGTCAGTGCCGACTGAGGCTCCCTAATACCCTAGGGTGAGCCCCCACTCCTCGGCCTGGTGCGCAGCATGCAGCTTGGGGACTTCACCGTGGCCTAGGTCCCCCCCCAAGGGCTCCACCGTGGCCTAGGGCTCCACCGTGGCCTAGGGCCCCCCAAGGGCTCCACCGTGGCCTAGGGCTCCACCATGGCCTAGGGCTCCACCATGGCCTAGGGCTCCACCGTGGCCTAGGGCCCCCTAAGGGCTCCAGGAAGCAGAAGCCATCTCTGAGCACACACAGGCCTTTCCTGCTCCTCCCTGATTCTGGTCAGTCCAAATGTCATCTGGGCACTGTGCCAACTGGGAAGCAACTGGTCTGAGCTGCGAACAACTCCCCTGCCTCAGTGTACCTCCCAAGTGCCCCAAACCAGCCCATGGCACCAGGACTCGAAGGGATCTGCTGAGAGAGTAAACTAAACCGCTGGAGTTTGTTGAGTGAATATTCCCTTCCCCAGAACCAGGTGCTTCACAGAAAGCGAGCTGAGGACCAGGGGATCTGAGGCCTCGGAGTGTGACCAGCACTGGGCATAGTGGGGCAGGCAGCACCAAGTCGCGGGTTTGGGGAGCGGCCCTCTTCTGCATCCGGCTGCACTGGGGCCCCGGCTGGCAGACACGCCCATGCAAACATTTCCCCACAGGAAGGGGGTGGCAGGTTGACTCAGCACCCCGCCCGCTCCCACCCCACAGCCAGGTGACCCAGGGCGAGGCCTGGTTGGGAAGCCATTTCCCAAAACAAACCAGAGCTGCAGGAAGGACACTCAGGTCAGGCGTGGTCCCCAGGCTGAGGCAGGAGGATCAAGGTTGCAGCCACTTGGAGGCCAGCCTGGGCTACGTGACCCGGAGTCGGTCCAACAGAACCAGGGCTGAAGGGGCAGTGAGGTGGTGAGTGCTCGGGCAGAAGCACCTGGCGCCCAGCACCCAACGGCAGCTCACAACTTCTGACTCCAGCTCCAGGGGCACTGCACACACAGACACACACATGCACACACACGCACACACACGCACGCACACACACACACACACACACGCAGACACACATGCACACAGACACACGCAGACACACACATGCACACACACATGCACACACGCAGACACACATGCACACACACAGACACACGCAGACACACACATACATACACACATGCACACACACAGACACACGCACACATGCACACACACGCAGACACACACACATACACAGACACACACAGACACACACATGCACACACACAGACACACACATGCACACACACAGGCAGACACGCACACACATGCACACGCACACATGTGCACACACACGCAGACACACAGACACACACATATAAGATAAAATATTTCAAAAACTAAATATCAAAACCCAGCCAGAGCAGAGCAGGATGGGATGGCGGTCGCCGTGGGGAGGGGCCGAGGCTCCCCATCAGAGAAGAGGCCACCACCCACACCCCACAGATGGGGAAACTGAGGCACACGGAGGACAGCAGGCTGGCCAAGAGGGAAGGCAGATGACACGGGTTGCATCACAGGGCCTGCATTCCACATACAGCCGGGGCTGCACAGCACTGCTCCAGGCTAGACCACCCCAGGACACAGAGTGACCACTGCTGGCTACACAGCACTGCTCCAGGCTAGACCACCCCAGGACACAGAGTGACCACTGCTGGCTAGACAGCACTGCTCCAGGCTAGACCACCCCAGGACACAGTGACCACTGCAGGCTGTACGCCACTGCTCCAGGCTAGAACACCCCAGGACACAGCGACCACTGCAAGCTGCACACCACTGCTCCAGGCTAGACCACCCAAGGACAGAATAACCGATGCCAACTCTCCCGTCTGGTGCCACCCGAGTCCCTGGAGTCGGAAGGGGGTGAAAGGAAAACACCCAAGTGAGGCTCAGGTTAGCCCAGGACCCAACAGAGGCCTGGGGGGCGGCACCGTAGTGAGCAGTCAGGGAAGGGAGTGGGTGGAGAGCACGTCCATGGAGGAAGACGGGGTGCAAGCGGAGGGGGGCAGGGGGAGACCCCAGCCCAGGAGAGGAGGAGGAGAAGGGGGGGAGGAGGGAGGAGGCCCACCCGCCCGCCGCCCGCCGCCCGCCGCCCGCGCCCGCTCACAGCCTGCCCGCCGCGCTCTCCTCGGGGCCCGGGCCGTCCAGCGCCACCATGGCCGCCGCGGTCGCCGCCGGGCGGAGGCCGCGGAGGAAGTGACGCGCGGGGCGGGGTCTCGGCGGCGCGGGGCGGGGTCTCGGCGGCGCGGGGCGGGGACAGCCGGGAACCGCGTCCCGCCCGGCTACACGCCCCGCCTCGGTTTCCCCTCGGTCCGCGCCGGGGCCGCAGTCGGGCCTGCGGGGCGCCAGGCGCGGGGCCGTGAGCGGGGCGGCGGGGCTAGCCTGCCGCACGTCTGCCTCCGGGGCCGAGGCGGGGTCATCAGGGCCGGGCCAGCCTGAGCTACGGGATGGGGGGCGGGCGTGGCGCACTGGCCGCCCGGCGCCGGCGGGGTAGAGGCAGGAGGGTCACGAGTTGGGTCATCATCAGCTGACACAAGTTCAGGGCTAGCCTGGGCTACGGGGAAGGCACGGCCGCAAAAGACGACGGTCGCGATCGTAATTAATTAGTTAAAACGAAAGACCCGGAGCTTGCGCCCCAGGCTGTGCGGACGCAAGCGCCGCTAGGCGACTGCGCGTGCGCAGGAGTCGCTGCGGGTGAGCGAGAAGGGGTCAGGCTAGCCCCTCCGCCTGCCCAGCCGCCGCCCTCGGAGCCCCGGACCGCCGAGCCGCCGGTTGACACTGAAATGGCCGCGTCGTGCTCTGGACGGGGAGCTGCGGGGACCCGTTCGCGGGGCGCGGGGGGCGTGGCTGAGGCTGCTCCCCGCGGCCCCCGCTGACGGTTTCCAAAGTGCCCGCTCTCCCGCTAGGAACCGCTACTGCGTGCGTGAGGCGGGGAGCTAGAAACCATCAATCAGACTAAGCCTAATGCAACCGAAGGTCCCCCGCCGCCTGCGGCCCTCGACCCCCCGTCGGTGCCCAGCGCCCCCCCTCCCTGCCTCTGGCCCCGCTCGCTCTGAAGCTGGGACTCGGCGGGAGGGCGCGGGGTCGGGGACAAGGGGGGCGCGGGGTATAAACAGCGGCCGCCGTCACACCGGCGGGCAGAGGAGCGGGTTCCAGCCCAGCCGCGGTCCGGGGCGGCGGCCCGGAGGAGGAGGGGGCGGACGCGGTCCGGGAGGGCGGCCCGGAGGAGGAGGGGAACAGCCGCGGTCCGGGGGAGGGTCGGCCCGGAGGAGGAGGGGGCGGGCGCGGTCCGGGGTTCGGACGCGGTCAAGGGGGGCGGACGCGGTCCGGGAGGGCGGCCCGGAGGAGGAGGAGGGCGGCCGGGAGGAGGAGGGGGCGGGCGCGGTCCGGGGGGGAGCCCGGGGGGCGGCCGGGGTACCGTAGGGGAGCTCTGGGGGGTCGCCCGCCATGGCCACGCCCGCCGCCAACGCTACCCGCTGGGCCGCGGACAACGCGTCGTGCCCCGGCTGCGCGGACGCCGCGCCCGTGGACGCCTGGCTGGTGCCCCTGCTCTTCGCCGCGCTCCTGCTGCTCGGCCTGGTCGGCAACGCGCTGGTCCTCTACGTCATCTGCCGCCACCGGCACATGCGCACGGTCACCAACTTCTACATCGGTGCGCCCCGAGGCGCCCCGGCCCGCGTGGGGGATGAAGGGGAGGGTGGCGACTGCGGCCATCCTGCCGACGTGGGCGCCGGGAAGCTGTGTGCTGTCTCCGATGCTGGGGAAACTGAGGCCCAGAGGGACCCAGGGCTGCTGCCACGGCGGAGGAAGGGGCCCTGGGTCCCCCAACCTCAGCGTCCGCGTGTTCCCCCCCCAGCCAACCTGGCAGCCACCGACGTCACCTTCCTGCTGTGCTGCGTGCCCTTCACGGCGCTGCTCTACCCGCTGCCCGCCTGGGTGCTGGGCGACTTCATGTGCAAGTTCGTCAACTACATCCAGCAGGTGGGGGGCGGGGGAGGGCGGGGTGGTGTCACGATTTGAACTGGGCGGTGGTCTTTTATTTTGGGTTTCTGAAATGACAGTTGATAAAGGCCAGGCTAGCCTCGAACTCACAGCGTCTTGAGTGCTGCGATGGAAGGTTTGCATCCCCATAGCCCGGTGATCTTTTACGTGTGTTTTATTCCACGTGCGTGGGTGTCTGCATATGTGTGTGTGTGCGCCCCGCGAGTGCAGAGCCGGTGGAGGCCAGAGGGGGGCGGGGTCCCCTGGGTCTTCAGTTGAGGCGTGTGAGCCGCCATGTGGGTGCTGGGAACCGAATCCGGTCCTCAGCAGCCAGCGCTCTTCACCGCAGAGCCGGCCCCATGGGCGTGGCCTTGCAGGGCGGGGGCGGGGTGAGGGGGCTGTTGCGGGGCGTGGTCAGGCCCATGCCTGTGAGGATGCTGGTGAGAGTGGGTGGGCGTGGTCTTGCGTGGGGGGCGGGGCCAGGGCCGAGTGGGCGTGTCTGGAGTGTGGGGGAGTCAGGGCTTAAGCAGTGTGGAGAGCTTGCAAGGGCAGGGTGTGTTTGGTGGGCGTGGTTTGTGCGGGCGTGGTCGTGATGGGCGTGTCCGGTGGGCGTGGTCGTGATGGGCGAGGCTGCTGCTCTAAGCAGGGCTGAGAGCTGGGGGTCACACCCCGGTTTCCCTCTCCAGCCCTCATGCGCACTCTGGGTCCCCTCCGCCGTGGCCGCTGGCTACACCCGGGTGTTCGCGCGCACCGGAGCGGTCGGGTCCGCGGCGGGACCGGCGGACCACGCTCAGCCCTTGGCTTTCCCAGGTCTCGGTGCAAGCCACGTGCGCCACGCTGACCGCCATGAGCGTGGACCGCTGGTACGTGACGGTCTTCCCGCTGCGCGCCCTGCACCGCCGCACCCCGCGCCTGGCCCTGGCCGTGAGCCTGGGCATCTGGGTGGGTGAGTGCCACGTGGGGCGGGAAGGAAGGTGGGGGTGCCCCGGGGCGTGCATGACTCAGCCTGGGGGACCCCGGCTGTTGGGGCGCTGGCTGGGGACCCTGGCTGTGGGGCCGCTGGCTGGGGGACCCCGGCTGTGGGGGCGCTGGCTGGGGACCCCAGCTGTGGGGGCGCTGGCTGGGGACCCCGGCTGTTGGGGCGCTGGCTGGGGGACCCCGGCTGTGGGGGCGCTGGCTGTGGGATCCCGGCTGTGGGGGCGCTGGCTGGGGGACCCCGGCTGTGGGGACGCTGGCTGTGGGATCCCGGCTGTGGGGGCGCTGGCTGTGGACCCCGGCTCGGGGCGCGGTGCTCACCCTGCACGCGCGGCGCAGGCTCCGCGGCCGTGTCTGCCCCGGTGCTGGCCCTGCACCGCCTGTCGCCCGGGCCTCGCCCCTACTGCAGCGAGGCCTTCCCCAGCCGCGCCCTGGAGCGCGCCTTCGCGCTCTACAACCTGCTGGCGCTCTACCTGCTGCCGCTGCTCGCCACCTGCGCCTGCTATGGCGCCATGCTGCGCCACCTGGGGCGCGCCGTGCGCCCCGCGCCCTCCGACGGCGCCCTGCAGGTGCGGGGGCGTGGCCGGGGCGGGGCGTCGGGGGTTCTGAGTCTGGTGACTGTGTGTGCATGTGGGGGGACCCAGGGTGGGATGGAGAGGCTGCGCGGGCGTCGGGGCCCGGACTGTGTGCGCACATGGGGGACCCAAGAGGGACCCGGAGGTGGCGCGTCCCGCCCCGCTAACACCCTCGGGCCCCCAGGGGCAGCTGCTGGCGCGGCGCGCTGGGGCCGTGCGCGCCAGGGTGTCCCGGCTGGTGGCCGCCGTGGTCGTGCTGTTCGCCGCCTGCTGGGGCCCCATCCAGCTGTTCCTGGTGCTCCAGGCCCTGGGCCCCGCCGCCTGGCACCCGCGCAGCTACGCAGCCTACGCGCTCAAGATCTGGGCGCACTGCATGTCCTACAGCAACTCGGCGCTCAACCCGCTGCTCTACGCCTTCCTGGGCTCGCACTTCCGACGGGCCTTCCGCCGCGTGTGCCCCTGCGGCCCCACGCGCCCGCCCCACGCGTGCGCGCGCTCCGACCGAGCCGCAAGCCGCACCGGGCCGGGCAGCCTGGCCGTGCGTCCTGCTCGCCGTGCGTCCTAGGCGAACGGGCTGCGGCGCCGCCGCGGGGTAGCCCGGCCCGGGCTGAGTCCCAGGCGACCTGTGTGAACCGCCTTACCTTCTCCCGTGAAGTTGGCGGGCTCATGTCTCCGGTTTCTGCTTCTACTTTTCTTTTTCTCGTGCTGGGAACCAAACCTGGGACTTTGTGCCTCTCAGCCGAGTACTGGACGGCTAAGCCAAACGCCAGACCCCTCTTTTTCCTTCTCTCCCACCCTTCGTCTTTCGGAAACAGGGTCTCATGTAGCCCAGGCTAGCCTCCAACTCTGTGCAGCTGAGGCTGACCCCGATCCTCCCGGCCATGTCCTCGCTAAGCCACCAAGCCCAGCTTTGCTTTTTGTATTTTGAGACAAGGTCTCAACATCAGAAAATAAACATAAGGGATGTAAGATCGTGTGTACTTCTTATGATAGCTAAATTGGGAAACGGAATCCCATCATACACCCCGTCACGCTGTGGACGACCGTCACCCCCACAGGAGGCTTGGGGTCCAAGGCCATCCCCCAATACATAGAGTGCTGCAGGCCAGCCTGGGCTACATGAGAACCCATACCTGTGTGTCGGCCATGCCTTTAATCCCAGCCCTCGGGAGACAGAGGCAGGGGGATCTCTGAGTTCAAGGCTAGCCTGGTCTACAGCGTGAGTTCCAGGCTGGTCAAGGCTACACAGCAACCCTGTCTCAAAAACAACAGCTCCAGCTGCTATTCCAGAGACATGAGTTCGAATCCCAGCAGCCGTGTCAGGTGCCCACGGAGGCCAGGCGTGGGGTTCCCCGGAAGTGGAGTTACAGATGGTCGCCTACCTCCTGGTGGACACTGAGAACTGAACCCTGGTTCCCGCTGGCCCGGAACTCCTGCCCCTTCCCAGTGACTATAAATGGGGAGAGGAGCAGCAAGGTCTCTCTTAGAGTCTCAGGTACCCTCCTGTATCCACACTCAGCGCCCCCGGGCAGGTCCTCCCAACTGGGCCTGAGTTTCCACAGGAGCCCTGAGGACCGAATTCAGGTCTTCTTCACACGCGGGGGCTGACATGGCCGTCACCCACGGTGACCAGGAAGCAAGGGCCACGTTAACCTATTTCCCTGTTGGGAAGGAGGCCTTCATCAGGGTGGGGGGAGGACATGTGGGGTGGGGGAGGGTCACAAAGCTTCACATCCAAAGGCCTCAGATGTAAAATTCTAATACAGAAACCCAGCCAGGGCTACACAGTGAGACCCTTTATTTATGTGTTTGTTTTTCTAGGCATAGTTTCTCCGTGTAGCCCAGGCTGTCCTGGAACTCATTCTGTAGCCCAGGCTGGCCTCGATCCACCTGCCTCTGCCTCCACGTGCTGGAACTAAAGGCATGTGCCATCACCGCCTGGCTAGAATCCCTAAAGGTATGGCTTATCCCTTGTTAAGGAATTAATAACTCTGATGAGTTTCAGTAAAGAGCCACGACAACTTTCTGAAATGGAAAACCTGGACGACTTACAGGCAGACCTCTGCTTCTCCTGGCACCGACCCCAGCACATGGCCTCTAGGTATTTAATTGAAAGGAAGCACAGCCCGCCACTACACAAGCCTTAATGCATGACGCATAGCGAACAGAACTTTTACAGGGCACCAACCCCCAACTTCAGCTGGTGATGTGGTGGAAGTTTATTTTTAGTTGTGTTTAAAATGATCGTTTTTGTGCACTGTTGGAAAAGGGGGTGCACAGGCCTTGGCCTTTTGTATGGTCTGCAGGTGTTGGATTCCTGTGAGGGGGGTTTGATTGCTCATGATCTGCACCTGAGGAGGGCTGAATCCATAAAACACCTGAGCTCAGACGCTCGTGGTGGTTGCACTGCGTGTGGCGCTGGCCAGGACGGTGGTTCCCTCTGCTGAGGTCTGGCAGGTTCATACGTATGAGCATGCCTCCTTGCCCTGCAGGGAAGCGACAGCGTGGGGCAGGACATCACGCCAGCTAATCCAACATGAAGACAAAGAAGAAGAGAAAGAAACTCCAGACCTCGCAGAGTCAGGTAAAGTACGATCAGGGAAGCTATCGGAGGATAGAGATTAAGGTGTTACTTGAAGGCTCCCAAAGGAAGAGCAGAGAGAAAAAGGAAATTAGCCTCTATGAAGAGAAAAGTCTGTGAAACTAATAAATGAGAAATAAAGCTCCGAGGTGAGAGCCACAGAACGGAGGCCCTTAGAGATAAAGAATTCAGCTGGGAGCAGGGAACAGCAAGGTTCTTACTGCTTTTCCTGATCATGGAGACAAGGCTCCCTCCCGCCGCTGGTGGTAGCCTGCTGTTTCACAAACTGACTTTTCTCAGAGCTGTGTTATGTGTGTGTGTGAAGCCCAAGATGTGTCTCAGATCTATGAAGGGGTTGTATGTTTCCCCATAGAGGTGGTGAGAAAGAATGTCAAAAGTCCAGAATGTTCCAACTAGAGATTCTCCCCACTGGTCTAGGACCCCTTGCTGTAGTGGAAGCTGCAGCTTGGAGCAAGAAGCTTCTTAGTTAAACTGAACAGTTTTTTTTCCCTGCAAACCTGACTACAAGTGGTCCAGACACAGGTGATGGTGATGAGAGCTCCACTCACGAGGGAACCTTTCCTGCAGACAAAGTGACCAGTTATTTTTCCAGCAAGCCAGACTCTTAACATCTGGAAAGGGTTTCCTCAGGGTCAGCACACAGAAACTGTCTTCCAGGACTGGCTGAGGTTGAATCTGCTGGCAGCTGAACTTGGTATCGTAAGAGTCACCCAGGTGTTGCTGGTTTCGAAGGCATGAAGGGGTCTTTGGAGAACAGCTGAGGTTTGGTATTGTGAGAAGCCAGGAGAGGCCACTGTTGGACATGCAGCTTCAGTGGCGATTGAAGGCCCAGAGTGAAGGTGTCAGGTAAAGAAGTTGAGCCTTGGCGCCATGAAGAGAGCCCAGGAGAGGCCATTGGTGAAAGTGCAGCCCAGTTGCAGAAAGGGACCCCAGCAGTTCTGAAGATGCCAGTACCATGGGACGACCACCAAGAGCAGCAGCAGCAGTGGAGTGGAGCCAGCCAGAGCCCGGAGGACAAGCTGTGTGTGCTGCAGAGCCAGGGAAGTGATCCAAGCCCTTTGGAGGAGCCCAGAAGATCGTGAGTGAATTCCAGATAATGGGACTTTGACAGTGTGTTTCTGCTGTCCGGAGACACTGTGAGAAGCCTGATAGATGTTTGGTATCATTGGGTCCTGTGCATTAGCAACCCTTGTGATTGTTCCTCTTGTAAATGGTTTTGCTGGCATAGTGTTAAATTGTGTTGTAGAGATAAAGCAATTGGTTTTTTTTTTTTTTTTTCTCATACAGAAAAGGGAGAATGTTGTGGAAGTTTAGTTATGTATAAAGTTGTTTTGTGCACTGTTGGGTGATGGTTTGCCTAGATCTTAGCATTCTGTATTGTCTGCAGCGGTTGGATTTATGTGGAGTGGGTTTGATTGCTTATGATCTGCAGTATCAGCAGAACACCTGAGGAGTTCTGAATCAATACAAACACCTGAGTTCAGATGCTCAGGGTTCCAGTGTCATTGAGTCCGGTGTTGGCCAGGGTGGTGGTTCCCTCTGCTGAGGTCTGGCAGAGTTTACACAAATGAACATGCCTCCTTGTCATCCTGGCTGAGCCACTACAGCAGTGTATTACAACA
This sequence comes from Cricetomys ansorgei, assembly GCA_026225945.1. Lineage (NCBI taxonomy): Eukaryota > Metazoa > Chordata > Mammalia > Rodentia > Nesomyidae > Cricetomys > Cricetomys ansorgei. Next base: position 644,543 of record JAMJFZ010003023.1, read on the forward strand.
GGCTGACATGAGGCCATTTTACCATGCAGTCCAGTCCCGGCAAGGTCTTCCGGGCACAGTGCTTAGGTTGAGGGAGGACCCTGTAAGTTCCCCATTAGCATTAATACAATCGGATGCTTTTAACACAAGAATCTCAGTGGAGTCAACATTAGAATGTCAATACTTCTGATCAAGGGCCATTGGTTAGGCAATTGCCGGTGCTCCAAACTGCATTCCAGAATAGGAAGCTGGTTCCAATAGCTAAGGAAGTGACTTTCTGTCTGTGGTTCAGTCTGCTGGATCAACAGCTTATTGCTTATTACTGCACAGACGTGCATGTAGTTTTATAGTATTTGAGAATAAGCTCAAATATACCCCAACATGCACCCCTGACCAGAATACCCTCGAAGGAAGGGCTGGGGCATGTTCAGGGGCAGACCACTCTCTAGCATGAGTTCCATCGCAGGCATCTAAAAGCAGAAATAACCTTTGGCAATGAAGTGGCCCTGTGTAGTGCCCACTGACTGTAATTTTAACTTCGGGATAAACCGGGGCAGAAGGATCATGAGTTCAAGGCCATCATGGCCTACATGTCGATACCCTGTCTGAACAGAAACGGCTATGTAAGACAAATACAATTTCGGGCCTCAGTTTCTCCAAATCTAACTTGAAGTGGGTTTTTCAGTGCAATAGCGCCACCTGGTGGCCACCCGTCAAGTGACCACAGCCCACCCCAATGATGAGCCCTAACCCTGAGGCAGTTCCGCTGGTGCCCTGCAGGGGGCGCGCGCACCCCACAGAACCGTTGGGGCCTCACGCGAGCCCGGAGCTGTGTCTTGGGGGGGTTCCAGGAGGCCGATGCCTGTGCTCGCCACGGGGACCCTTGGCTAAACACCCTGCAGATTTTGGCATTTGTCTTTGAAGAGTCTATTAGGAAAACAAAAACTAAGAACAGTATGTAGGGGCCGGCAGCAAGGCTCAGCAGGCAAAGGCCCTTGCGGACAAGCGCATCCATCCGGAGTTGGCTTCCCAGAACCCACGCGAAGGTGCAAGGCAAGAACGGACTCCACGAAATTGTCCTCTGACCTCCACGCATGCGCCGCGGCAGGCCCTCGCCCCCTACCAGGCGTGCGCGCGCACACAAATGAATAGTAACTAATTTAGAAATATTTTTTGCTCAGTGTGGTGGCGCAGCCTTTAATCCCAGCAGCACTCATGGAGGCAGAGGCAGGCCGATCTCTGCGAGTGCAAGGCCAGCCTGGGCTACAGAGCCATCCAGGGCTGCGCACGTGGTGCAAAGCTAGACCCTGGGGGAAATATATATACATACACATATGTTATATCTGTGTATGGGGTACTAGGTTGGGTCAAAGCAGAGAGGTTGCGCGCATTATCTAGGGAGTAGTCAGAATGGGCTGGGGGGTGTCCAAACTCACAGGGGCCCCGCAGGTGTGCACAGCTGGGGTCAGTGGGCTCGTCGCACAGGCTGATGGGGCGGAGCTGGGGAAGGATGGGGCGCACGCCGCACCCCAACAGCTCAGTTTGAAGTTGCCGCCACCTGCAGCCTGCAGCTTCACCGGCTGCTCGAGCACCTGCTGCAGGGCCCCGGGGCCCCGGAGGGCCGAGCCACCCGTCTCACAGGCCTGCTCCCCGAAAGGTGGCTGCTCAGAGCCCCGCCACCCCAGCACATCCTGGGGAACCTGCAGAACTGGGGGGCTCGTCTCCACTCCTAGCTCAGCTCACCCTCACCTTGCCTCAGTTTCCCATCCTGAAAAGTGGGCCCCCGGAACCCTGCACTCCGCTGGGACGCCCTGGGTGGACCAGGTCGGTCCCGTGGGCCCCTCGGCCCTGGGCGGGGCGTCACCCCTCCACATTTCCTCGAACGCGTGCGCATCCAACTCATGCTCTTCGCGCAGGCCGCTCTAGCGCCCCAAGACCCCAGTGTCTCCGCCCCCATCGCGCGCGACCCCAGAAAACCTGACCCCTCAGCGTCCCCTATCCCCGCCCCCACCAACCCCCCCAGCCTCCCATCCCCGCCCCCACCAAACCCCCCCCCGCTCCCCATCCCCGCCCCCACCAACCCCTCCAGCCTCCCCATCCCCGCCCCCACCAACCCCCCCAGCCTCCCCATCCCCGCCCACTAACCCCCCCCAGGCTCCCCATCCCCGCCCCCACCAACCCCCCCAGGCTCCCCATCCCCGCCCCCACCAACCCCCCCAGGCTCCCCATCCCCGCCCCCACCAACCCCCCAGGCTCCCCATCCCTCCCCCTCCCCCGGGCTCAGGCCCTTCCCGCATCTTCAGCCCATTTCCGAGACGCGGAGACCGGGCTCTCGGTTGGCGGAGGACTGGGCGGAGGCCCGGCCCCCGCTCCGGGTCAGAAGCGGGGTGAGGAGCCCTGCGTCTGGGTCCCTCGCCGCCCTCGCGGCCCCGCCCTCGCGCCCTGCGCCCGCGCCGCGGCGCGCACTTTGCGCACGGTCCCTGCGCGGGGGCGGGGCGTCCCGGCCCGGTCCTTCCTTTTATTATTTATTATCGCTTAAAGGGGCCGCGACCTGATAATTCCCGTCCACTCGGTCGCCGCTCTACAGCTCCCCTCCTCCGCCTCCCGCCGCGGGCGTCCCCAGGTCGAGTCGGAGCGGGGGACCCCGGGAAGGTGTCCCGGGAAAGCTTGGAAAGGGGGACCCTGGAGAGACACCCGCCTCCTGCGTCCCCGGGGCTGCTGAATCACCGGCGAGGTATTTGCATCTGAGAGCAATTTGTCACACGGCGATTCGTCTGCCGGGTGGGGGAGGGGCGGGGCGGGGGGCCGGTCGCGCGCGGAGACCTCGTCTCTGTCCGATCCGGACGGATGGAGGTGTAGACGCGGCCTGGAGGCTCGGTGAGGCGGGTGACCCCGGAGCCCGGAGCGCGCGCCGGGCACGGGGGTGGGGGCGAGGGGAGGCCCAGGGGGAGAGGCCCCGGAGGCCACCGCCGGGCTGGACTCCGGGCGCCTGGGCGTGCGCCCCCCGGGCCACTCCGAGCGGTAAGGCCTTCTGCAGCGGTCTCCCCTAAGGGTGGCAGCGTCGGGCACCCTGGAAACCGACAACTGCCGGGTCTCCAAAGTTAGGCAAAGACGCGCGCGCGGGGGCTGGGGGGTGCGCGGGGCTGGGTAGGCGCCCCGACGGGATCGGGGTTGGGGCGGCTGTCGCGGCGGTAGATCTCGGAGACCTTCATCCGGCGCGCGAGCCACGGGGCGGGCGGGGGTCGCGAGCGCGCGCCGTCCCCGGCGGAAGGAAACGGACGCGGTGCGCGTGTGTCCGCGCGCCCGCGGGGACGGGGGCTGCGCCCCGGGGACGGCGGCGGCTTTTTCCTCTTCTGTGTGTGTGTGTGTGCGCGTTACTGTTTGGAGATAGGCTTCACCGTGTAGTCCAGGCTGACCCAGAACTCCGCTTAAAGCGCAGACTGGCCTGGAACTCGAGGCCATCCCCCTGCCGCAGCTTCCCTTCCCAAATGCTTGGGAAAATCCCAGGCTGGGCGCGCCACCACGCCCCGGTGCCTTCAGTGCTCTTTCTCCTCCGAACCTGTGTCGGGGTCCTCGAACCCCGACCCCTTTGGTCCCTAGCTCCAGGGCACTCGCGGGTACACCCACCCGGAGCCCGCTCGTGGGGTCCCAGGGGGCCCCGACACAAAAGAGGGAGCAGGAAGCGCGGGGTGCGCGCGCGTGTGTCAACTCGCAGCGAGTTTGTCAGACACCTTCCGTTTTTTACGACTCGGGCCGCGGGCCCCCCCCTTCCCGGCCGCTCGTTCTTTCCTAGAAGCCTTTGAAATCCCGGCCGCGTCGGGGTTGTTTGTTTTGTTGATGGCGTACGTTCGCCCTCTGCGAGGACTTACCGGGGTGTATTTTTTTTTGCACACGTCTCCTGGGGAGGTGGGACGCGGTGCCCTCCTGCCCAGCCCCCTCCCCGGGTCCTGCCCTTCCCCCTTCCCCTCCCCCGAGGAGAGAGGGGCCCCTTTCACCACCCTCGGGCCCTGGCCTTGCACAACTCCAAATACCCGCGTTTTGCAAGGCCTGGCCGAGCTGCTGACCTCTCTCTCTCTCTCTCTTCTGAGGCTTGGCGGTGAGGGGGGGGACGACGACGAGGGTGTGGCCCTGGGTTCCCTCCAAGCCCCCGCCCCAGCCAGAATCCCCCTCCACATAAAAACACCAGCCCCCAAGTCCCGGTCAGCCCCCCTCTGAGAATGTCATAAATTGAGAGGGGGGGCTAAGGACAAAGGGCTGGGGGAGGGGTCTCCAAGGATGGACATCAGCTTAGGGGTGGCCGTACCCTGGGGGGGTGGGGAGGATGTCCAGGCCTGGCCTAGGGGCAGCTCTGGGGTTCCCATCTGCCCCCTTCCACCCACCCTCAGCCCTGGTGGTGGTGGTGGTTGCAGAGGCCTACCCTGATCCCCTCCCCCACCCCTTGACCAGGAAGGGTCATTAAACCCAGCAGGCAGGGAGGGGGGACGGGAGGCTGGGAGAGGGGCTTCCTCTAGCTTCTTCCTTGTTCCCCACACCCCACCCCAAAGAGGGGGCGTCGCGCTCAGCATTTCCGTAGAGGGGTGTGCTCAGCTCCAAGTTGTCAGAGGTGGGGGAAGGGCGCCGGACCAAGCCAGACAGTGTCCAGAAATGTCCTCTTCAGCATTTCTCAGGGTGGACAGGGTGACCAGCAGCCGCAGGGTATGGAGGACCGTGCGTGTTGTGGCCGAGATGGCCAACCGTCCGAGACCTGTCAGTCCTGGGAAGCCTGGACCCACAGGGGTCCCTTGGCTGTCATGTCCCTTGGGGCCACCCACCTGCGCGGTTCTGCTGAACCCCAGGGTTTGGGGTGACCGGGTGTCCAGGGAAGGTGGCCGCAGACTTCCTCTCTTGGCATGGAGACCTTGAAGGTCTGCACTGCAGGCCCCGGGTGCAGTGACCAGGATGTCCCTGGTGTGAGGCAGCTGGGAGCCTGTCCCGTCTCCTATCACCCGGACGGGGTCAGTCCCGGGGTCACTACACTCTGGGGTTCGGGTCCAGGAGGTAGACTAAACGTTCCCCTTCCCCATCGCCTTGATTTCCGGCCACCTGTGTGTCCCTGCTGGGCTCTGCCCACTGCTTTATTGGAGGCTTGTGTGGGGGTTGAGGGTGTGGTCCGGGCCAGGTGGGACCTGGATCCTGGTGCTGGCCCCTGGCCGTGATGGAGCGCTGCATTCTGGGACATTTATCCCTGGGAGTACTACAGACTGGTGACCCCAGACCTGTGTGCCCCGAGAGACCCTTGAGCAGCAAAAGACCCTGAACCCCACCCTCCTGTACCCCATCTCCCCTGAACCCCACCCTCCTGTACCCATCTCCCCTGAACCCCACCCTCCTGTACCCCATCCTCCCCTGAACCCCCATCTTCCCCTTACCCCATCTCTCCTGAACCCCATCCCCCTATATCCACCCTCCCCTGTACCCCATCCTCCCCTGAACCCCACTCTCCTGTACCCCATCCTCCCCTGAACCCCACCCTCCTGTACCCCATCTCCCCTGAACCCCACCCTCCTGTATCCCATCCTCCCCTGAACCCCACCCTCCTGTACCCCATCTCCCCTGAACCCCCATCTTCCCCTGTACCCCGTCTCCCCTGTACCCCACCCCCCTGAACCCCATCCCCCTATACCCACCCTCCCCTGTACCCCATCTCCCCTGAACCCCACCCTCCTGTACCCCATCCTCCCCTGAACCCCCATCTTCCCCTTACCCCATCTCTCCTGAACCCCATCCCCCTATATCCACCCTCCCCTGTACCCCATCCTCCCCTGAACCCCACCCTCCTGTACCCCATCCTCCCCTGAACCCATCCTCCCTTGAACCCCCATCTTCCCCTTACCCCATCTCTCCTGAACCTCATCCCCCTATACCCACCCTCCCCTGTACCCCCCACCTAAATGGTGTCCACCCCGTGCCGCCTTTCCCACGTGTGATGAGCTGGGCACTGGCGCCAACAGATGGGCAGACCGAGGCCCAGAGGCCCGTGAGGAATCTCTGAGAGAATGAGGTGTGAACGGGAACATTGCCCGGGCTGGCACACAGTAGGTCTGCATCCGTGGCCGGGTTCCTGGGGTTCCTTTAGCCTCTCGGGGCCAAGCAGCATCTGGAACTCAGAGCTGGAACCCAGAACCCAGAGGGACTCTGGGATCTAGAATGGGAATCCGGCCAATGAGAAAGCAAGAACCGCAGCCCCTCCCCCGCAGTTCTGCTTGTGGGACAATAACCCGGGGTGTCCCTGGTGGGCCTGACCAGCGGCGTCCCAGAGAGCCCCTGGGCGTCCACCGCAGTGACCCTGGTCCCCGGGAACCTGCAGACAGGTGGATGGGGAGGGCGTGCCCCAGCAGGTGTGAGGGATTCTCCCATCAGCCTTTGCTGCCAGCTTCTAGGGGGCACAGGTGTGGTCTGACTTCATCTCTTGCCGTGTCCCCCCAGGAGTCTGCAAGCGCTTGAATGACCCCGACGCCGGCCTCTGACCTCGGGTGCCCGACGTGACAACAAGGAGCCCGCCAGTCGCCCCTGGCATGCCCCAGCAGCCCTCGGCCTGAGTTGGCGGCCCCCGCCCCTGCCAGCCACCACCCTGCACTGTCCCGGCTCCCCCGAGGCCCCCACGCTGCAGTGCGGCCGAGACCCCTCCCCGCAGGGGCCACCCCCGCCGCCCGGCCCTGGTGCTCGGGGTGGCCCGGCCCGCAGGGCCATGAAGCTGCAGGCCGTGATGGAGACCCTCATCCAGAGGCAGCAGCGTGCCCGGCAGGAGCTGGAGGCTCGGCAGCCGCCGCCGCCACCGCCCGAGCCCGCCGGTGTCCGGGCCCGGACCACCGTGACGGACGAGGACAGGGAGCCCGAGAATGCCCGGATGCACAGGACGCAGATGGCCGCGCTGGCTGCCATGCGTGCCGCCGCCGCGGGCTTGGGACACCCGTCCTCTCCCGGCGGCTCTGAGGACGGGCCTCCGGGCTCAGAGGACGAAGACTCGGCCCGGGAGGGGACTCTGAGTTCGCCCACCCTCCATGGCAGGGCCCGGGAGGGGCCGGGGCACACGGGAGGAGACGGGCGTCTGCTGGACGCGGGCTCTGACGATGACCTGTGAGTTGGGGTCCCCGACTGTCGGGGTGGTCGTGTGTGCGGCTGGGAGGCAGGAACCGGCAGTCACGGAGAGGGCGCTGCTCGTTTGCTGAGTGACCCCTGTTCCCTGAGGGTTGGCCGCGGGGACCCTGAGACTGTGTGTTCTGGGGTTGTGCCAAATTCCACCAAGAAGACAAAGCTTGGGGTGTCACGGGGGAGGAGGGGCGGGTTCTGATAGGCCAGGCCTGAGGAACGGGTGGAGAGCTGAGCCACGCGTGCAAAGGTCCTGGGGCAGGGGCTTGTTCGGGGGTGGAGTGGGATGTTGGCAGGGGCGCACCTGACGCCCGGAGAGTTCTGTGGTCGCTCTTCTCCTTTACGGAGGGAGAGACTGAGGCTGGGGTGGCGGGTGGGCCCGGCCTTGGCACTGAGCCGAGGCGGAGCCCGCCCCTCTCCCCTGACTGGAGGGCGCCCTGTCTGCATCGCAGGAAGCCCAAATGGGAGGAACAAGAACTGGAGGAGGAGGAGGAAGAGGAGGAAGAGGAAGAGGAGGAAGAGGAGGACTTCGACGAGGAGGAGGAGGAGGAAGAAGAGGGCCTGGGCCCCCCGGGGTCCGCCGGCCTGGGCCCTGCAGGCCTGTTCACCCGCAAGGCCCAACCGGCTCAGCCTTTCCGTGGAGACGGCGGTCCCAGGGTGCTGGGTGGCCCCGAGAGGCTGGGACCCGGCCCGGCCCACCCTGCCCACGTGGCCCAGGTGCCGCCCCCGGACCACGGAGACTGGACGTTCGAGGAGCAGTTCAAACAGGTATGCCGAGCGCTCAGGTCCGGTCCTGTGCGCCCCCACACACCCTAGCCGCGCGGCCTCGGGCTCTGCTGGATCCCGGGGAGGCCAAGCTTCGATCCTGCGCGTGGCGGGGACGTCGGGAGCCGGGACTTTGGGGACATCGCCGGGCTCGTTGGCATCGGGGCCAGCTGTGTGGGTAAAGGGCTTGTGTACCGAGCACCAAGCTAGGCACAAGGGTGTGTGCCCGCTCGTGGTCCGTAGAGACAGGGACCCCGGGGCTCGCCGCCTCGCTAGTCCGTGACCAGGTTCAGAGGGAGCCCCTGTCTCTAGAAACAGCACAGAGAGCGGCGGAGGAGGGCACCCAGCGTCCGCGTCTCTACACGTGGCCGGGAGACCTGAGACAAGGGTGTAGAGTCCGGCTGCGCACAGCCCTGGGGATCGCGCGACCTGTGGCCTGGGCTACAGCCCCGGGGGAGGGGCCGTTCCCGGCGATGCTGGCCCGGGGTGGTGGACGCGAGCCACTCGGTGGCCGCAGAATTGGGAATGTACCGGAGCCAGCGGGAGCGCCAGTTCCCGGGGAGCTGGTGGGGTGTCCGTGGGACCCACACGCAGGCTTCCTGGGCCCCGGAGGGGTGACGAGGAAGCCCGGTGGCCCCTAGCCCTTCCCTGCGGGCGGCCAGGCCGGAGGAAGTGGCCAGGAGGGAGCCTTTGAAGTCCGCAGCAGATGGAAACCAGATGGCCGACGGTCACCGCGCAGGGGCCTGCATTCCAGCCCGGCCAGCTGGGCCAGGCCGACCCCGCGCGTGCGGCCAGGGTGGAAGCCGGTTCCTCCCGGGCCAGGTCTTGTGTCGGCTATGAGGTGGCCCCAGAGGTGGGGACCCCTGATGTTCTCTGGGTGACAGCTGGTCACAGCTGGCTTCCGGGGTGGAGCCCCTGGGGTCCCTGTCGGAGCCCCCCCAGTCCAACTGGGAAGCCATTGAGCTGAGGCGCCGGGGAGGTCGGGGTCAGGGTACCTGTGAGGCGGACTCAGGGAGTACCCTTTTCTGGTGGCACAGCCGCACAAAGGCCCGAGGCACAAAGAATATCGAGGAACCCAGAGGAGGGATAGGCCCCGTGCCCTCTTGGGACCTGCTGAGACAGGGCCGGGGGGGGGGGGGGGGGGGGGGGGCGGGGTGGGATGGGGCGGGGCGGCCTCGGTCCCGCCTGCCGCCCTGGCTTGCTTAGGTGTGTATTGGGCAGTGAGCCAGCTGACCTGTCAGATGGACGTCGCTGGGAGTGACCCAGTCGCGCCCTGGGCTCAGAGGTAGCCGTGGCTTCAGAATGGGGGGCACCAGAGCCACCACACATGACGGTGTCTGTGCTCGGCCGGTGGCTGTGGGCTCTGCCCCACGCCGTGCCTCGGCCTGTGCTTTTCAGCTGGCGTAAATGGGCGCTGCGAGAGCAAATGAAGTTTATTAATTTTTCCCGACGTCTGCTTAGTGCCCTGGAGTTTCGCTCCCTGCAAACGCCAATGCCAAGCAAATTAACCGTTTCCGACCCTCTGTGTCCCAGCCGGCCCGGGCACCGAGACCAAGCTTAGGATGGAGATTCCTAGGCGTCCCCCGTGCAGGCTACCAGACCCTGTGGCGCCACACTGGTCGGGCTGCGAGGCCAGTGTGGCTGCCCTGACCCCAGCCCCCAGTGCGGCAGGACCAAGGCGGGCCTCAGGAGCCATCATCGGGACCTTTCTGGGGCATATCCTGGGCCAGGGTCAGAGGTCATGCAGAAACACAGATCCCTCGTGCCCCCGTCTAGCGTCTGTTACCCCTGAGACAGAGGCTGGCTCTCTGGGAGCAAACGTCATGTAAAGGTCCTGCGGTACCACCTGTGCGTCAGGCGCCACCGGGTCCTGTGGGAACGGAGACGGATTGGTGGCTGGATTTGGGGTGTCAGAAGCCCCTCCTGCACTCCGGGACCCCTCTGACTCTGCGGAGCTTCCACATCCCGCCCGGCTGGCCTGGCACCCGCGCGGCCTCTGTCAACAGCGGTCCAGGCACCCCGCAGACGGCAGCCCGGGCCTGGCCTGTGTTGACTCTGGCGCCTGCCCCATCCCTTCCCGGCACGTGGTGGTGCTGGCTGGCTGGCCATTTGGCAGCGTCTCCGTGTCTTCCTTCCAGGTCTTGGCCACGGCTAGCTTCCACCAGCTGGGCCTGGACAGCTGGGATCCGCCCTGGGCGGTCTGAGGAGGGGACACCGCGGTCGGCGGCTGTGATTGGGATCTGGGCCTCCTGGCACACCCTGCAGCCTTCCTGTCCCCACAGGGCTGTGCCCGGGCGCCCAGTGATTTTTCAAGCTGGCAGTCCTTTGTGTGAATTTTGTTTTTGTTTTGTGTTTTTCAAGACAGGGTCTCACTGTGTAGCCCTGGCTGCCCTGGAACTCGCTCTGTAGACCAGGCTGGTCTTGAACTCACAGAGGTCAGATGGGATTTTTTTTTTTTTTTTTTGAGACTATTGTGTTAGGGTCTCATTGAGCACAGTGTTCTTGGCGTATCTGATTCCCCATTCCTGTTCGTGGCTGTGTAATACTCCGGCATGTGGGTGGACTTCTGCGTGTCCCTTCTGTCCATGCTGGACGCCACTGGGCTGTTTCAGCCTTTGGCTGTCACTGGTTTCCGCGGGTTTCTTCTTGTTCCTCTTGGGCGTGTACCTGTAGTGAAATTGCTAGGTAGAACGGTGTCGGGGTAGGTGCCTATTAGGGGCTCTGTGTACGGCAGCTGTCTGTCCAAGTTCCGTGTGTGTGTGTGTGTGTGTGTGTGTGCGCGCGCGCGCGCGCATGCACGCAGGGCCCCTACTTCTCGTCCCCACCCCGTCACGGCATAACCCTGACCCCAGAATCACAGAAAGCAAGCCCACTGTGGTAGCGCACGCGCTCGCCTGCCACCGCCGCACAAGGAGGTTGAGGCAGGAGAGTTCAAGGCTAGCCTCGGCTACAGGGCAAAACCCTGCCTCAGAGAGAAATAGACAGGGCTGGCTTTGCATGGGGAGAGCGCTGGCCCAGTGCGCATGTGTGTGGCCCTGGGGCGCTCTGGAGGCAGGAGGAGTTCATGACCGGGCTACCCAGAGACCCTGTCACCAAAAACAAGTAAACTGAGCGGACTCCTGGGATCGTGGAGGGGAAACTGAGGCACGGGACGGTTGACTGTAGTCCCATGTAGAAAGAACCCGCCGCCCCCAGTGGGATGGAGGGGACGGAGGGACAGAGGTGACCTCAAGAGTTTCAGAGTCACCCATCCCTCGTGCCGGCCCAGAGCACTCCACCATCCTCCAGTCTCCCGAGAGCCGGGGTCCCAGGCACACCCCAATACCCTCTCTTCCTAAACCCGTTTAAAAAAAATTTTTTTTTAACATTTATTTATTTACATTTTGTGGGCAGGGGAACGTGCGTCCGGGCCAGAGGAGGACCTGGAGGAGTCCGTTCTCGCCTGTCTCCGTGGGTCCCTGGGGGGCGTTGAACGCGGCTCCCAGGGCTCGGCTGCAAGTCCTTTGCCCTCTGAGCCATCCTGCTGTTCCCCCCAAAGTCTGCTAGTAATTCCAGGTCAGGGTCCGCATTCCCGCAGAGCAGAGGGAGAAGGAGCGAGGCGGCCTCCGGCCCCAGGGCGGCTGCTGTGACTTTTCCCTTCCCCCTCCCGCGCACAGGGAAATGGACGACAGCCAGGTGTGGAGGTGGGAGCTCTGGGCAGGCCGACAGGTCCGTCTGCAGTCTCCTCACGTGTCCCTGCTGGCGTGTCTGCCCCCGGGCAGGGCTTTCACAGCTACAGATAGTTTCCAACACTGCTCATTCGCACGTGTTCCTGCCTGGGGGACCTCAGGGCTGGACACCAGGAAGGGCCGTAGTGGCCGGGGCTTTATGGAGTGTGTAAGAGTCTACCGACCAGGCTAGAGCAGCAGGGTCTACTTCTTGGAGCAGAACTTTCTAGAAAACCAGAGTTAGCCTCTGTGGGGCATGGGGAGGGAGCGGGGTACCGGGTAGACTGGGGACCAGGAGGCCAAGGCTGCTACTGTCTTCTAGTGGGAAGGGTGTGCCGGGCAGGCCCAGCCACCGGGGTGGTGGCCCGGAGGTCAGCACCATCGCCGTCCGGGGCGCGTTTGTCTCTGGGCTGACAGCCAGTGCTGGCGGCTGGCCCCAGCTCGGGAGTCCCGGGTGTGGGGAGTCGAGCCGGGCCTGGAGGTGTCGGGAAGCCCCCGGCAGCCTCATCAAAGTTGCTGTGGCTACTGGCGCCGAGCCAGCGAGCTGTGGCGGGCACGGGAGGATGCCAGGGGCGCCGTGCCAACCCCCGGAGCCACGCTGAGTCAGCCGGAAGAGCCTTATCTGGTCCCCACGCCGCCAACTCGGCCACCGGGTCACCGCCGCTGGCCAGGCTCCCCACCCTGTGACCCGCTGCCAAGGCCCGCCCCGCCCCACGCTTTCTAATAACACACGCCGTGGCACAGACAGCGGTGTCCCCAGCGCTACCACCCGCCAGAGGGTGTGGCGGCCGCATTTGCCCTGACGTGGGGCTGGCGTGGCTGGGAGCCGAGTGGGAGGTTCCCGTGGCTTCTGTGACTATGGCCACCAGGGCCACGCCGGCATCTGTGTGTGTGTCTGTGTGCGTGTGTCTGTGTGTGTTTGTGTGTGTGTCTGTGTGCGTGTCTGTGTGCGTGTGTCTGTGTGTGTGTATGTGTCTGTGTGTGTGTGTGTCTGTGTGTGTGTCTGTGTGTGTGTGTGTGTCTGTGTGTGTGTATGTCTCTGTGTGTGTCTGTGTGTGTCTGTGTGTGTGTCTGTGTGTGTGTGTGTCTGTGTGTGTGTGTGTGTGTGTGTGTCTGTGTGCGTGTCTGTGTGCGTGTGTCTGTGTGTGTGTATGTGTCTGTGTGTGTGTGTGTCTGTGTGTGTGTGAGTGTGTCTGTGTGTGTCTGTGTGTGTGTGTGTGCGTGTGTGTCTCTGTGTCTGTGTGTGTCTGTGTGCGTGTGTCTGTGTGTGTGTGTGTCTGTGTGTGTGTCTGTGTGTGTGTGTGTGTGTCTGTGTGTGTGTGTGTCTCTGTGTGTGTGTGTCTGTGTGTGTCTGTGTGTGTGTCTGTGTGTGTGTGTGTCTGTGTGTGTGTGTCTGTGTGTGTGTGTGTCTGTGTGTGTGTGTCTGTGTCTCTGTGTGTGTGTGTGTGTCTGTGTGTGTGTGTGTCTGTGTGTGTGTGTCTGTGTGTGTGTGTGTGCGTGTGTGTCTCTGTGTCTGTGTGTGTCTGTGTGTGTGTGTCTCTGTGTGTGTGTCTCTGTGTGCGTGTGTGAGTGTCTGTGTGTGTCTGCGTGTGTGCGTGTCTATGTGTCTGTGTGTGTGTCTGTGTGTGTGTGTCTGTGTCTGTGTGTGTATGTCTGTCTGTGTCTGTGTGTCTGTGTCCATGTGCCTCTCCTGGGTGAGGTGTGTGCCCGCCCTGGCCTGAGAACAGGGTAGTGGTGATGGACTGTTAACTGGCACCTTGCAAGTCATGTGGTCACTGCTTCTGGAACATCCTGGACACACACAGGCCTGCTGCCAGCCGCTGCCCACATGGGTCTGCACTGGCCAGGCCGAGGCGATCTTGCGGTAACTGGGGTGTTTATGGAGCCAGTGCTGGGCTCTCTGCTTCAGTCTAGCCCGGACAGGGCTCTGCCTGCCCCTGCCTCAGTTTCCCTGATTGCCACAAAGGCCTGCTTTTAGGAGGCCTGTCAAATCATGTAAACATTGTCTGCAGGCAGGGAGGGATGCGGGCGGCGGCAGCCGGGCATCGGGAAGGCCTCTCTCAGCCCCAGGGCACCCCCGCCGGCTGTCACGCATGACCAAGTTCCTGCATCCTTAGAACTATCCCGTGCGGCCTGGTGGGTGGCACACGTGGGTGGCGGTGGCCCGCCCCTTCCCGGCTCGCCTGGCTGCGCATGGCCAGGGGACAATTGGGGGTCACGGGGTTAAACGGTAACTAATGTGTCCATTGAAGGGCCCAGTCCGAGGACGCGGCCTTGCCCCGTGGTCAGGCCCAGGCCGGGGTCTGTGGGTCCCGCAGGAGGGGGAAGGCGGGCCAGTGGGGTCAGTGCCCTGCCTGCCCCTGGGGATCTGCTTCCAGTCACAGACTCAGACATGCTGAGACCAGGCACTGGCGGGCGCGCGCTCTGCCTGTCACTCACGCAAGGGGCCTGCGATGGGCCCCACACCAGAGCCCGTTCGGGAAGCTGAGGCAGGAGGATTACCGTTTTGATTCCCATTTCAGAAACGGAGCTGGGGCCGGGGTTCAGTGGACAGATGCTAGCCCAGTGAGGACAGGGAGGTGGAGGTGTATTGCGAACCCAGGTCTGCTGCTCGCGGTGACTAGATGGGTAGGCGTGAACTTTTGGGTCCTTTATAAGCTCTGTCTCACGCATGTCTGGTCCTGGTCAGTCCTTCTGCGAGCATTAGTGGAGCGCCTGCTGTATACCATAGAGTCACATGCTCAGAAACCCTGCTATAAAGCGGCGCACGCCTTGGCCCAGCGCTCGGGAGGCAGAGGCGAGCGGGTCTCCGTGAGTTCCAGGACAGCCAGGCCTACAGAGAGACACTGACTGAGAAAAACAGACACACAGAGACCCTGCTGTGGGGGTCCCGCGGGGTGCACTGGGGCAGGCGGGTGGTGGGGTCCCGTATGGGGAAGGCGGTGCGTCCTCAGGCCTGGCTCAGGCTCGCCAGACATGCCCAGCGGCTCCATCCCGGCCGGGTGCTTCTGTGGCTTTCTGGGCAGCCGTGGCACGTGGCTCCCTCAGACCTACTGTCAGAGCCACGGGCTACGCTGGGGTCGGGGGTGGGAGACTGACATTTGTCCAGTCACCCAGGGGTATGCTGGGGGATTTCACTCACCCGCCATCTTGTCGGCCTACTCTCCCCCACCTCCCTCCACCTGCTCTCTGTCTCCGAGGCATTCGCTCAGCCTCCCAACCTCAGTTTCCCCCTCTGTAAAACAGGCAGGGTTGACGTCAGAGCACAGCTGGCTCCGGTCTTGGCTGGTAAGGCGCAGGGCGTGGGTGGGTGGCCGGCCGTGTCCCACTGTGTTTCCCCGTGGGGCTGTTGCTGATCTGTGACGGGGTCCCCCTGCTGCAGAAGGTGACTCGTGGAGCCGCTACCCGGGGCTGGAGTCCACCTGCCCTTGGCTCACGATGTGGGGCGCCCCAGAAGGAAATTTAGGAAGGTGGGCCCCCATTTCTGTCCTAGGACAGAAGCTCCCCGTCTGCGTCCTATCGTGTAGCCAGGGAAGGGACACCTGTCTCCAGGTCCTGTCCTGAGAATCCAGTGTGACAGCCAGGGGGCCCTCAGGTCGCATGGTCAACAGGGAGCTCCGTTCTGGGGTTCAGGGGTCATACAGGAATGCAGAAGCTAGAGAGCCAGGTACTAGGGGATTCTAGGCGGGGCTCCACCCTGGCCACACCCCCAGCCCCTAACTGGGGAGTTCTAGGCGGGGGCTCCACCCTGGCCACACCCCCAGCCCCTAACTGGGGAGTTCTAGGCGGGGGCTCCACCCTGGCCACACCCCCAGCCCCTCACTGGGGGGTTCTAGGCGGGGGCTCCAACTGGACCACACTCCCAACACCTTCTTTTCACTGTGCACTTTGAGATGGGGTCTCACTAAGTGTCCTGGGCCACCTTGGGCTTTCCTGTGATCCTCCTGCCTCAACCTCCCCAGAAGCTGGGATCACCAAGTTGTGCCATGATGCCAAGAGGCCAGAACAGCATCTTAGAGATCCCCAATCACCCGCCGCCATGCTCTGGAGTGCTGGGCACTGCCCTTCGCTATTCTCTGAGCCTCCACCGAGTCTCTGGAGGACTCCATCTTGGCTCTTGCTCTGTCTCTTCTGTATCAAGCTCCCCTGGGGCTTAGGGAGGTCACCTTGGGGCTTTTCCGCACAAATTTCTTTGCAGATGCCTTCCCCTGGCCATTGCCCCCATGTTGACCCAGGGCTGTCCAGCCCCTGTGCCTCAGTTTCCCAGTTGCAAAGCAGGCTAGCACCTGAGCAGTTTCCCTCCTCCCTGGACATCCTCCTTAGACTTGACCGTTGCTACGTGCGTGCGCGTCTTGTTCTCAACCCGGAGGCTCTGGGCACACCTCCCTCCCTCCACAGAGAGAGCTGAGGTTCCCAGGTGGCCCTTAGCAGACCTGCAGCCTGCTCGGGAGAGAAAGGCGGGTGGAGGGGTCTAAAGTTCCCCCGCAGGACCCGGGGGCCAGCATCCGTGGCAGCGGCTCCTGCGGCTGCGAGTGGTCATTTCGGAAGAGTTATTAATATCTGCCTCCTGGGTGGGGCACCCAGTGTGTTCTGAGGGGCCAGGGGCCGGCTCGGCAGGAGGCAGCTGAACAGACAGATGTTTGGCCCAGCCCAGAATCACTTCCCCAATTTTCTGAGAGGCAGAGCCGGCCCCGGTGCCCACAGAGCTGACAGGAAATGAAAGAGCTGGGTGGCCAGCTCCAAGGGGAAGCCCCGAGCCCTCAGGTGCACTCCGAGCCAAAGAGAGCTCGGGCAGCGGGATCGCGATGCCCTCTGGATGGCTGCTCGCCCGGTAGTGCTTGGCACTCCCATCCCTCAACATCCATTTCTGGGAAGAGACCAAGAGTCTCACACCCATTAGGTAACTCTCACCTCTGACCACACCCCCAGCCCTCACTGGAGGATTCTAGGCGGGGCTCCATCCCTGACCACGCCCCAGCCCTCACTGGGGGATTCTAGGCGGGGCTCCACCCTGACCACGCCCCAGCCCTCACTGGGGGATTCTAGGTGGGGCTCCACCCTGACCACGCCCCAGCCCTCACTGGGGGATTCTAGGCAGGGTCTCCACCCGTTTGATATCTGCTCTCTTTTCTTTTGAGAAGAGTCTCACTAAGTTACCCAGGGTGGCCTTGAACTTGCAACCCTCCTGCCTTGGTTTTCTGTGCGGTTGTGAAATTATCGCTAGCCATCGTTAGGCTCCCGCGTGCTCCAGTGTCGTGTTCAGCCCTGAGCGGCCGGACCGTCTGTGTGGCTCCGGTATCCGCGGCGTCCGTCCTGGCCTCCATGTAGAAAGAGTGCCCAGCAATGGTTGTGAAACTGCCCCGGGATTTCCACATATGAAAACAAAAACCCCAGGCTCCACCTTAACTTCCCTGAAGTTTGCTGTCCGACTGCTGGCTTCCACCTCCCCGCCGCTGTGAGCCTGTGCCCTGATGGGTAAACTGAGGCATGAAGAGGCGAGCAGGTGGGAGGAGCTGCTGAGTCCATACCCACCCACCCAGTTGGTGTGTCTCAGCCCATTTCTGTCTTCGTTTGCTCGCTCATGGTGAGGTCTAGCTCAGGCTTCTCTGTGGCTCTGACTTAGGATCTGTGTGGCCAATACCCAGCATGCCCCTGGCCAGCCCTCCCTTCCCCCAATGCCCTTTCCCACTGGAAGATGTCTTTTTCGGTTTTATTTTATTATTTTGTGTTCCAAGACAGGGCCTGATGTAGCCCAGGCTGACCTCAGACTCACTATGAAGCCCGGTCTAACCTTGAACTCCTGACCCTCCTGCCTTGGCCTCTCAGTGCTAGGGATAGAACTCAAGTTTGTTTTGAGACCAGGTCTCCCTATATAGCGGGGGTAGGGGTGTGTGTCCTGGATGTCACAGCCATCCTCCTGCCTGAGTGCTAGGGGGATGGCCGTGCACCACCACACCCTGGGTCCCCGTGGAAAACGGTCAGTCAGGTGCTCATCTGGCCTTTGGTGCTCTGTTATTCCCAGAGCACCTCTGCCTCGGTTTCCCCAAGTGAAGAGTGGGTTCCAGGTGAATCCCAAGTACTCCTCGGTGATGGAATTGTGTCTACCTCGGGGAGGCTGCGCACTGTCCCTCCACCGCTGAGTCAGCTTGGCGTCCAGGGCCTGGCAGAGAAGGGACTTGGGGAGACCAGCCGTGCCAAGCGGGGCAGGGTGACGGGGACAGGAGGAAGGAGTTGAGCTTCTCTCACTGAGCAGCAGGGGCCTTGAAGGCTCATAGAGAACGTGGCGGGCGAGACACGCGGCTCTGAAGTTTCCAGCGCTCTGACCCCCCATCCCTGGGCAGGGGACCAGGAAGTGTCCCCCAGCGACCGTCCCGGTCGGGTCTGGAGTTTCGTGCAGGAGGAGCATCCAGCCGATTTACTTGGCTGCTGGTTACAGTCTTGTCCTATCCGGAGCCCAAAAGATCTGCACAGCCTAGTGCAGGTCCTCACAGCCACGGTGAGAAGGCCCTGCCATCCGGGGACGAGAAGGGTGGCGAGGGACACGGGCGTGGGCCAGCCACACCCCGGGATGTTACTCAGCCGCGAACAGGCGTGAGGCCCCAGCGCACGCCGCGGCCTGGCGGGACCCGAGGGCACCGGACGCCGTAGGCCACTCGCTAGGAAGATGCCCCAGACTGGCTGGTGCACGGTCGGGAAGCGGGTACATGGGCGCCAGGGGCTGGAGAAGGGGCGGGGCGGCTGTTCCTGCAGATGGTGGTGGAATGTTCTAGAAGACAGGTATGTGACGTGAGATTTATAAGCATGGATTCCGCTCCTCAAAAAAAGCAGGTTTTTAAATTTTAATTTTTATGTGCTTGTGTGTGTTTCATGGGTGTGAGGGTGCTCTCGGCCGCAGCGGGGCGCCGAGTGGGTGCTCTCTGCTGCAGCGGGGCACCGAGTGGGTGCTCTTGGGCCAGAGCAGGGCACTGAGTGGGTGCTCTCGGCCAGAACGGGGCACCGAGTGGGTGCTCTTGGGCCAGAGCGGGGCACCGAGTGGGTGCTCTCGGGCCACAGCGGGGACTGAGTTTCTTGGATCTGGAGCCCCTGGCGATTTTGAGCCTCCATGTGAGTGCAGGAACCCAAACCCCGGTCCTCTGTAACGACAGCTGGTGCTCTTAGCCATCACCCTTGCCGCTCCCTGGTTCAAGACAGGCTCTCACGATGCAGCCCTGGCTGTCCTGAAACTCTCACATGTGTGTCCTCCTCCAACCTGGCCAAAGAAAGCTGGTTTAAGAACTCCGCATGGGGGAGGTTGCACCGCGAGACTTGGTTTCGTCCATTTGCTCCTGCCGACCCAGCAGAGACTCCCCAGAGCCTCCAGGATCCTTGTGTGCCCATATGGCTCTCTGGTTTCCCCTCGCCCTGGGGCGGGGGCACTGACTCAAATCTGACCACGTTGTCTGCTCGCTGAAGAGAACAGCCAGGTGGGGGGGGCGGGCAGGGGGAGGCTGCTGAGGAGAGGCCTGGGGCCCACGGATTGCCAAGTGAGGCCAGCCTGGGCTACATGTGAGGCCAGCCTGGGCTACATGAGCCCCTAGCTCAAAAGAAAAAATTAGTGAAATCAAAAACCATGCTGTCTGGTGGTCATGCACCGCCTGTCACAGGGTCTAGGGCTCAGGTGGGCCCAGACCCAGGCCACCGCCTGTCACTCAGCCCCAAGCTGGGTGGCTGCTGCAGGAGAGTGCCCATGTGGGGCCAGGCCATATGGGAATGTCCTCGGTCTTGGGGTCCACCCTGCCTGCCAGGCGCCTGTCCTAGGTGGGGCCCTGTGGACTTTGGAGCCCCAGGGAGCCGGCAGGGGGCCCGGGCCGCCACAGCCTGGGGGACAAAGGTTTTCTCAGGGGCCCCACACAGACACACACACAGCGGTCTTTTTTTTTTTTTTTAACAGCCGGGCACAGCCTGGGCCCCTCGCTCCGAGGACCCCGCCCTGGGCCCCTGTGGGAACGGCCCTGGCTGCCCAGGTGTGGTCAGAACAGAAACCTCCAGATGGCTGTGACCGTCGGCAGTGAGGGCCCCCCCCCCCCCGGGGCCGGCCAGGCTGGAGGGGAGGGTGTGGAGGGATTGCGGGCCCAGCATCCCAGCTCTCAAGAGGCAGGAGCAAGGGGGCGGCGAGGGCTCCAGGTGAAACCTTGTCTCAGAAGTAGAAAAGAAGCAACCCTCTGAACCGTCCACCAGTGAAGGCAGCGGAAGGGAACCCGTAAAGGGAGAAACAGCCGGGCGGGCAGCGGAGCGCGCCTTCAACCGCAGCACTAGGGAGGCAGAAGCAGAAGGATGTCTGTGAGTTCGAGGCCAGCCTGGTCTACAGAGAGAGCTCCTGGACAGCCTGGGCTACACAGTGAGACTCTGTCTCAAAAACAAAAAACCAAAACAGAAAAAGAAAAAACAAAAACAGCAAACAGACCGTGTCAGCCAGAGAGGGTTACGCAGCAGGAGACACGCAGTGTCGGGCACCCGTGAGCGCCTGCTGTATGCCTCTCCCCAGCCCGCACAGGGGCGAACACCCACAAGGCCTGACAGATCATGCAGTTAACGTTTATTAAACAGCTGCCGTGTGCTCTGGCCGATTCCAGACAAGAACAGGCCAAAGCCTCTCACAGTGCTGGGCCTGCAGCTGGATGGGGGGCCTGGACACCTCCACCGCTGCTGGGGTGGGGGGCCTGGACACTGCCCCTGAGGGCCAGCTCCCCCACAAAGCCAGGCTTTATTGGCCCGTTATCTTTGTTGGGGCAGTCCCCCGTTTATGGCTTCAAATTATGTCCCGACCCTGTAGGCGGGCCACAGGCCCACGGGCCCCTTGGCATCAACCATGCCCCTCTCTGGTGAGGCAACTGCTCCCTGCTTGAGCCTCAGTTTCCCCTCTCCAGAGGCCAGCAATGCTTTGAAGCTCAGGATAAAACTGTATTTTGGGCCAGGCTGTTTTGTTTTGAGGCAGGGCCTCCCGTAGGTAGCCCAGGCTGGCTTTGAACCCGCGACCCTACCGCCTCCACCTCCTGAATGCAGGCAGCAGGAGGGCACCTCAAAGGTGCCTGGTTTATGGGGTGCTGGGCGAACGCTCCGCCCACTGAGCTGGGCAATCTTCCCCACCCCCCTCCAAACAGGGTTTCTCTGTTGTAGCCCTGGCTGTCCTGGAACTCAGGCTGTAGACCAGGGTGGCCTCGAACTCACAGAGACCCTCTCGCCCCTGCCGCCCAAGGGCTGGGACTAAAGGCGTGCGCCACCGTGGCTACTGAGCCGCACTTTTGTCTCATACTTTTCAACGAAGACGGGGAAACTGAGGAAAAGGCTCTGATCTGGGCCTCAGGGCCGACGGGGCTCCGGCCTCTTCTCTGTCCTTGACGGCCTCACCCCGCCCAGGTGCCCCCTGAGGAAAGCCAGTTGCGGCGTGAGCATTTATTAGGTGACTGCTGTGTACCAGCACACGCACCCACGGACCCGCTGTTCCCTCGCGCGCCGTGGGCACGCAGAGGCCCAGCCACCGTCAAGGCTCCGCACCCCTCGGGCAGCTTGGGGAGGGAGCCGGCCTCCCTGGACTCAGGAATGTGGGCCGGCCAGTCTGGCGCTAGCTGGCCCGGGGTGGGGCGCAGATGGGGGGGCAGCTGACAGCCGCGGCCACCCAGAGCCGAGGCCCCGGCTCCTGACTCCCGTTCTGGGAAGGCGCCCACCCCAGTCCCGTGGTCTCCATTGACCAGATGGAGAAACTGAGTCTGGTGAGGGAAGGTGGCGGTCTGGGGACAGCACCGGCTGCCGCTCCGAGGCTCCCGCCAAGACTAAATGATGGATGCCGCCTGACCCAGGTGTAATTGGTGGTTTCAAGGCTCCCCCGTGGTCCAGCCCGCTGCATTCCTGGAGGTTAATTTGAAGCCTGGCATTCAGCTGTGCATTCTAATTATCTCCGCCCCACTTCCCCCTGCTCGGGTCAGTGGGGGGCGGGAGGGGGATAGGACCCAGAGGCGCCCGGGACAGCCGTTCCCGCGTCACCCCACCACCGTCACCCCATCACCGACACAGCTGGGGTGGGCAGAAGGTCACTTATTCGCTCTACATTTGTGGCGTGGCAAGAAAGGAGGCCCCAGGCGCCCAGGTTGGGCACCTGAGTAGATAGATCGAAGATTCGCTGTGCCTCAGTTTCCCTGTTTGTGGGATAACAGAGTGGAATGCCCAGGGCTCCCTGTGCTGGGGGAAGTGGGAAGGACCCCTGGCACTGAGAACGTGCATCTCCCCCCTGGGTCGCGGGCGTTGGTTGGTGACCCCTGGGTGCGGGCGGCTGATGGGGGGCCGGTCCTGTGCTGGGTTCTTGATGGCCATCCCCCTGCGGCGGGGCCGTGTCTCCCCCACACCGACCGCCTCTGCTCTGTCCGCAGCTCTATGAACTGGACGCAGACCCCAAGAGGAAGGAGTTCCTGGACGACCTGTTCAGCTTCATGCAGAAGCGGGGTGAGCACCTCCCCGGCTCTGGGACGGACGGGACGGGGACTCCCTGTGGGGCGGAGCCGGCGGGGCAGCCGCGGAGCAGGAAGGGGCGGAGGGGACCGGCCATCACGGGCCTGGCTTCTGTAAACACCAGCCGGAAAGCAGAGGACCAAGGGGGTGCCACGGCCTCCGGGTTAACCCCTGCGTGCCTGGGTGGGGCCTGCAGGCCCTTGGGTGTGGCCCCCCTGACCGCTATCCGCAGAGCCCAGCCTGGGCTAGTCAGCCCCGTGCCCCTTCGTGTGGCCGGAGATCCCCCTCTTATCTGCGTCCCCGCCCGCCCCACACAGCGGGAGCCCCAGCTGCCTCCCGGCCACAGGGCTGACCCCCCTTACCACCCCGCCACCACGGGGTCGGCAGGGCCAGTGGCCACAAAGGGCCGCGAAAGCCAAACAAACGCCTCTAAATCCCTCAAAATCCCACGGCCACTGCCACCTTTGGTAATGAGCTGCATTCCAGCTGCTGCCCCCGCCCTGGCACAAGCTGCCACCCGTCGGGCCCTTCGGGAGGGACAGGCGCCCCCGCCCTGGCATCAGAAAGCAGAGGCCTTGGGACAGATTTCTCCCAGAATTCTCTGGAGACGGGAACCGGTAGGGGTGGGGGATGGTGTCCTTCCGCCGCCCTGCCACGGCTCCCACACCCTCCCTTGTCCCGCTGGCCTTACCCCAACTTCGGGCTCTTAGACTTTACATCAACTTCCTCCTTGGCACCGCTGAGACCGGCCTGCCCACCTCCTGGGCTCCCCGGACTCAGGGAGGCAGGACATGGCTAAGAGTCAGGCAAGGGTCTCCCCAGCACTGGCCTTCTGGGGCCATGGAGTCCCAGGCCCCAGAGCCTCAGTTTCCCCGTCAGTAAAGGGGGTGGAGCCCGTCTCTTGTCTACAATTTCATAGACAGAAATTAGAGTCGGGGAGTCGGGTGATGTTGGGCCTGGGTGGGGAACACTGTGCACTAATCTCGGAATCCAGGACACGAAGGCGCAGGGGAGGGGAGGCCTGGCTACAGCAGGCTCAGGAGGCGGGTTGTTGTTGTTGTTTTGAGGGATGAATAGGAGTCCAGTCACCAGGCCCAGGATGAATGTTTCTTAAACTGAAAACCCTGTTAGCTGAGCCCTCCCCGCCCCCACCTGAGCCTGGCGCACCCCGGGGACCCTGACGGCTGAGGCGAGGCGGGAAGGCCCTGGGGAGGCTCGCAGTTGTTTAGCAGCTGCTGTTATTGGAGACCTGGTCTCCCGTGAGTGCCAGGGTGGCCGCCCGCCTCTCCTCCGGCCCCAGCCCTGAGATCTGTGCTGCTGGTGAGCTCCAGCTTCTCTTGGGGAAACTGAGGCAAACAGGGCTAACACCCGGAAGAGATGCCACCCCTGCAAGAATGAGGGGTGTGTGTGTGTGTGTGTGTGTGTCGGCCATAGTGACCCTGCCGGCTGCGGCAGCGCCTGCCCTTAACGCACCCCCATGTCCACAGGCACGCCCGTGAACCGCATCCCCATCATGGCCAAGCAGGTCCTCGACCTGTTCATGCTCTACGTGCTGGTGACCGAGAAGGGCGGCCTGGTGGAGGTCATCAACAAGAAGCTGTGGCGGGAGATCACCAAGGGGCTCAACCTGCCCACCTCCATCACCAGCGCCGCCTTCACGCTGCGGACACAGTGCGTGCCTCTGACCGCCCAGACAGCCTTCCTCCTCCTCCTTCCATCTTCTGAGATAGCCCACCACTTGTGACCCGAGATAGCCCTCCCCCTGTCTCATGAGATAGCTCGTCTCCTCCCTGAGCGGGTGGCGGATGACACCCCTGGTAGTCTCAGGTGCCATCCGGTCTCGCCATCCACAGGTACATGAAGTATCTCTACCCCTATGAGTGTGAGAGACGAGGCCTGAGCAGCCCCAACGAGCTCCAGGCTGCCATAGACAGCAACCGCCGGGAGGGCCGCCGCCAGAGCTTCGGGGGCTCGCTGTTTGCCTACTCACCCAGTGGTGCCCACAGCATGCTGTCCTCACCCAAGCTACCGGTGACGTCCCTGGGCCTTGCTGCCAGCACCAACGGTAGCTCCATCTCCCCAGCGCCCAAGATCAAAAAAGGTTATCCTTCTATTTTTCTAGCAAACATGACAAACCTGTTAGTGTGGAAGTGAGCTCCTGCCCACCCGTCTGTTCCCAAGGCAGACATTACTAGTTGATCCCTGCTTTCCAAACCCCTGTCTACAGCAGGAAGACCTCACCAGTCAGTTTTTGCTCCCCAGGTCTTTGCCAAGACAGATGTGCCTCCTGATGATCTGTCTACCTTTTGCCTGCCGCAGACATTACTAATTGAGTTCCAGTTTCTGTGTGCACACTAGGACAGACATTATGAATTGAGCACCGTAACGCTTTCTAAACGCAGCATTGCTAACCAATCACAGCATCAGTGTCTCCTGCAAGGCAAACATTATTAACTGCTCACTTCTGTTTCCATCTGAGCTCTGGAGACCTTTGGCACATTCCAGACCTACCAGACCTGTGCAGAGTCCTGGTCATGACACTTTGACCCTTGACGCCCCCCCCCCACCCGAACCTGGTGCTGGGTACCCCTGGGCAACTCATTAACCCTTCCTGAGCCTGACTTGTGGATCAGAGGGGGCAGGTTGTGGGGAGGCGTCAACATATGAAGTCCCCGGCGTGGCAAGCCCAGGTCCGCTTGTACTCAGGAACGAAGTCATTACTTGTGACACCGCTAGCCGGGTCGATGACATTCTTGTCCTCTGCTCAGTGGGCTGAGCGCTTGCATAGAGAGCAGCAACACCCTGTAAGCGTGGTGGCACCCGCCTGTCACCCCGGCACAAGGAGCGGGAATTCCAAGTCATCCTTAGCCACAGAGTGAGGCTAGCCTGGGCTACACGAGACTCCATCTCAAAGAAAGCAGCTTGGGGGCGGGTGTGTGGGTTTCTCCCCCACACACACCTCAGTGGAGGCAGAGCCAGCTCTCCCGGCCCTCCTGACTGTGCCGCTTCTGTCTGTCTAGAGGAAGACGCTGCCATCCCCGTCACTGTCCCAGGCCGCCTGCCCGTGTCTTTGGCGGGCCACCCCGTCGTGGCAGCCCAGGCGGCCGCCGTGCAAGCGGCAGCGGCCCAGGCGGCCGTGGCAGCCCAGGCGGCCGCCCTGGAGCAGCTCAGGGAGAAGCTGGAATCCACAGAACCCCCGGAGAAGAAGATGGCCCTGGTGGCTGATGAGCAGCAGCGTCTCATGCAGCGAGCTCTGCAGCAGAACTTCCTGGCCATGACGGCCCAGCTGCCCATGAACATCCGGATCAACAGCCAGGGTACGCGGTCCACGTGCGCGGGACAGAACAAGTACCTCGGGGCCATGCTGTGTAAAGAGTGCTGGGGAGTCAATCAGAAAAGAGCAGCCGGGGCTAGACCGTTCATGTGAAAACCCGCGGCTGTGTAGTCGGGAGTCTGTAAGTTCCAAGATGTTAACACATCATTGGAATTTGTTCCGCCCGGAGTCCTCGGGCAGGGGTGGGGGGTGGGGGGTGTCACACGTGGTGGTGCGTGCCTGTCACCCTAGCAGAAGGTTGAGGCAGGAGAATGGTGAGTTTCAGGCTAGCCTGAGCTACATGGTGATACCTGGCAGTAAAAATAAAAAATAAAGCGACCCCACCGAAAAGATTTTAAAAGGCCCCCTGGAAGAGACAGACGGAAGCCAGCCGCTCCCCTTGTGCCTCTGACCGGTGGCTCTCCCGTGCCCACAGCCTCCGAGAGCCGCCAGGACCCGGCGCTGAGTGTGTCCAGTGCCAACGGCAGCAACAGTATTAGCATGTCGGTGGAGATGAACGGCATCGTGTACACAGGTGAGGCCCGCAGGCGCCGCCCCCAAGGCCGTTTCCTCTTGGAGCTGGCGGGAGGGGCTGTGTGGGGTCAGAGGACGACTTGTGGGAGCCCCCGTCACCGTGGGTCCTGCGGCTCGGACTCATGGCCTCCGCCTCGGCCTCGAGCACCCACTCTCCTGAGACGGGGTCTTGCAAGGCACCCTAGTCGGCCTTGAACCCCTTCCGTACCCCAGGCTGGCATCACAGCCCGTCATCCTCCTGCCTCAGCTGGGATCACAGGCCTGTGCCCCACACCCCCTGCCGTGCGTGCGGCGTTGACACGCCCGGTCCCGTGACACGTGTCCCTGCTCTGTCCTTGTCCCAGGGGTGCTGTTTGCCCAGCCACCGCCCCCCACGCCACCCTCCGCCCCCAGCAAAGGCGGCATCGGCGGCATCGGTACCAACAGCGCCGTGGGCAGCCGGACAGGAGCCAGCGGCGGGACCGGCGGCGGCCAGGTGGGGCTGGCCGGGGTGGCGGCGCCCCCCACGTCTTCTACCTCAAGTAACTCCTTGCCTTAAAGGAAACCGAGTCGCATCGCTGCCTGTCCGCCGCGGGGACCACGCAGCCACCCGGGGGACCTGGACCAGCGGACGATGCCAGCGGGCCAGGCAGGGCCCCCAGGAGCCACACTGACGCCAAAAAGGAGAGAGAGAGAGAGATATAGACGTATATAGAGAGATAGAAAGAAATTTAATAAATCAGGGCAAACGCAAAGAACACTTGAATCTCTCAGGTTTCGGAGACTCCGAGAAACGGATCTGAGGGCCGAGGCGGAGCCGCCCCCGCGGTGACTCCGGCCCGCGTGTCCGTTTACCTCATGAATCCCGGCACTGTGTGTTCCCGTTTTTGTTCTTTTCCTTTGCTTTTCGGTTCCTCGGTCCTCACCGTGGCTCCTCCTGGGAAAACCGCCCAAGCCGACGCCAGGACCGCCGTCCCGTTTCCTTCTCCTCGGAAGCTATGAATTCTTGTTTTTTTTTTTTTTTTTTTTTTTTTGTTTTCTTCCTTTTTGAAAAGAGATCTCAACGTTCAGATGCAATTTTTTAAAGGTTTTGGGGTTCCCGGTTCTGTAAATATTCTATTTTATCCTCGAGGGCGAGGATCGGATCTTAGGGAGAGTCTATCTGTATATCTATATATTTGTGTTTATTCAGGGAAAGCAGACCTTTTTTAAAAAAGAAGAGCAAAAGTACCAGCCACGCCACGGTCCCCAGCCCGTCACCCCCGACTCGGCACCGGCCCGGCCCGCTGGCGCCGTCGCTCAGGGACCTGGATGGCTCACTCAGGACGCAGAACATTCTAGAAACGGGGTAGGGGCGCGGCACGTGGAACACAGCGGCCTTGTGCATCTCAGGGATGAAGGTGTTGGATTCTCCCCCTGGGTGGGTTGATTTGAGGGGACACGGGGTGTGCCGGGCCTGCGCACCCTTCTCCCTTGCTGGGAAGGCCCTCGGTCCTTTCTGTGGTGTCTCCGTTCGTGGGCATGGTGGCACACGCCGGCCCTCCCAGCTCTTGGGAGGATGAGGCAAGAGCTCAGGGTCATCCTTAGCTACGTACTGAGGTTGAGGCCAGCCTGGGCTACTTGAGAACCTGTGTCAGACAAGCAAATTAATACAAGGTTGGGGCGACGGCACACACTTTTACTCCCAGAATTCTGTGACTGGGCCAACCTGGGCTACATAGTGAGTTCCAAGCCACCCAGGGCTAAAGGAAAAAAAAAAAAGGAAAAAAGAATAATTTAAAAAAAAAAAAAATCATTTCATTTTGGCCAGAGCCAGCAGGGCTGAAACCACGTCACCTCCCGCTGGATTGGGGGGGCCAGTCCTGGAATCTGCCTTGGTCACCATCCCCGTGGGGTGGCAGGCTTTCCTGAGTGAGGAGGGACCGTGGGGGAGCCCGGGCCTGCTTGTCCCTCGGCCTCAGGCATCCTGAGCCCTGTCATCCCTCTTAATGGTCCAGGTTACAGGGAGGGGCCTCTGTCTTCTCTGTCTCAGGGTTTGTTGACACCCCTTCCCACCCTCCCAGGAGGGGAGGGGGGTCTCAGCTGTTCCTTCTGGAAGCTTCTGCCCGCCCCGCTTCGGGGTTACCCTCTTAGCTGCACAATCATTCCTAGTCACGGGTGTCGCGGGGCCCCGTCCCCTTTGCAGCCCCGTCTGTAGTCGGCCTCCGTGTCCCTGGCCCGCCCACGGGGGTCGCCTTGGGCACATGCAAGGCGCGTTTCCTTCTACCTCAGGTCTTTTGATGCCAAAAAGAAAACAATTCTGCACCCTGGTCACCCACTCCCCTGGCTCGACGCCCACGGTGTCCACGCGTGTCTGGGGCTCTGTGGGTGGCCGGAAGGCGTCGGATCCTAACTCAGGGGACCTTGCCCACCACGGCTCTGTGATTGTAGGGGGTGGCCCTCCATGGTCCCGTCTGTGCCTCAGATGCCCCGTCCGGCCCTTAGGGTGGGTGTGGCTGGCACCCGTCACGCAAGCTGGACGTGACCGCTGTCCACCTGCACCTTGGGACTCGCGTGGGGCAGGCGAGACTCCCAAACTCAGGGTGGAGAGGGCGGAAGGCAGGCACAGGCTGCTGGCCCCCGGGCCGTGTGTCTTGTCTGTGTGTCCGGCTGCAGTGGGTGGGGGGGATGGGGCTTGGGTTAGTGTTTTCTGGGAGTTATACATGTGTATAGTCTTATGGGACTTTTTTCCCCCCTTTTTAAAATCATTTTTACAAGCTTTTTTTCCCCACCCCCACCTAATTTTGGCTTTTGTGGATTTCCCCTCCCCCCCTTCTCTGGGTAAACGTGAGCTGAGCTGTTTGTGTTCAGAGCATGTGAACTTTTCAGTTTCTTGGTGGGGGAGCTTATCCAGCAACGTGGGGGTCGCACATGGAACTCAGGTAAAAAATGAAAAACTAAGTGAATTTAAGAAAAAAAAAGTTAAAAAAAAAAAAAGTAAAAACTGCTTTCTACCTCTGGTCAGGCCTCACGGCCAGTTCCCGCCCTGGCTGCGGCCTGCGAAGGTCACAGCTGTGCGGAATATTCAAGAAAATACAGCTATTAACAGGGAAACGCAAACGGACAACAACAAAAAGTGTGATTTTTTTTTTTTTTGAGATTAAAAGAAAAAAAAAGAAACACTGAAAGTTTACATTTTATAACCTTATTGTGGATTGTATTTAAACCAGAAATATTTAACTCGATTGTAACCTGTACGGTGAGATTAAAGAGTTGAGACACTTCTGTCAAAGAACGACTCCGTGGTGGTGGCTTTGGGGTTTTCGGGGAGGGGGAGGGCGACCCCGTCCCCATCCCTGGTGTGTGGGGAGGACCCCACAGAGCACGCGCTTGGGTTCTCCTTCCACCCTGTGGGTCGTCACGCCCAGGGGCGAGCATCCCTGGATGCTGTTCCTTCTTTTAAAAAAAGGACTATGTGTATGTGTGTGCGTGTGTGCATGTATGTGTGTATATGTGTGTGTATATATATATATGTGTGTGTATGTATGTGTGTGTATATATATATGTGTGTGTATATGTATGTGTGTGTATGTATGTGTGTGCGTGTCTGTGTGTGTATATATGTGTGTGTATGTATATGTGTGTGTAATTTACTTTTTGAGAATTGCATACTGTGGATCAATGTATGCTGGTCACATTCTTATGAGACAAGGTCTCACTGCGGAGCCCTGGCTGGCCCCAGAGATGGCGCGTGCCTCTGCCTGCTCCCAGGTGTGAACCGCACGCGCCAGCCTGTCTCAGGACCTTTGCACAGGCTGCTCCCCTGCATGCCTTCCCAGTCTGTCTCCCAACACATTCTTGTCCCCTGGGCTAATTGCATGTGACACTCACACCTCTCCCCAGAGGCCAGGTGGAGCCCTCCCCAGGGCTCCCCACCCCCACACCCAGCTCCGAGTCCTGCCCACCCGTCACCCAGAGACCAGAGTGCTAGGGGCAGCCTTCTAGAGTCACAGACAGCCCCACCCCCCAGGCTTAGCCTCCGGAGAACCAGGTACAAAGGCACCCAACTTGGCCACTTCGCTCTGCCTTGGTGGAACCAGGGAGAGAGGGTTGCTGGGCCTTGACTGGGCAGTGACAGCTCAGGGGTTTGAGTGGAGAGAGAATCCCTGCACGCCAGTCCCACGCCCCAGGACTCCGGAGACTGTGACTCAATGCAATTGAGGCCAAGTGGACAGGCCGGGACCACAGCCGCCTGACTCTCATCCTGCCTGCTCTGGCCACGGCTGGTCCCCCCGGGCTGCTGACAGAGTTAAGAACAGCAGCTACCTGGCTCCTACCCTACAGGCCCCTGAACCGGTATTTTTACACCCTGTTCCCAAGGAGGGACGTCACCCACCTGCCTCTGACACCCACCTGCCCCGACTCCTGCCTTGGGGGGATAAGGACCGGCAATTTTTGTTTTTAATGGCGTCTTTTGGCCAAACTGGCCAGGCAGGTCCTGCTGCTTTCATTGCTTGGCCAAAGAGCATCAGAGAGGGAACTGCGTGGCCCTGAGGCTGCACAGCTCTGCGACTTCTCAGAGCCCGTGCAGCTCCGGTGACTCACAGGCTTTTCTGACCTGGCCGGCAGAACAGAACTGGAGGGGAGTCAGTTGGACCTCTCTTGGGGATCTACTGCCATCCTTTCTCCCCGAGGAGTCCCCAGGCTGGTGTGCGGATTCCACGGGTGGCGGGTGGGGTCGGGATCGGGAGTGAATACAGCAGTTCAGTGGGCACTGACAGAATGGAGACATTTTGGGGCATATTGGGGGAATCAGGATGTCTTGTGCCTTAGTTTCCCCTGATCAGGCTCCCCACAGCCCCCTGCTGTACCCTCCCATTCTCTTGGAGGTCTGGCGACTGGGTGGTCCTGGACCCCCAAGTGTGGCTTTTGTCCTCACAGCCAATGCAACTGGACTGTCCTCATTCCAGGGCCGGCTGGGGGTGGGCTGACCTCTAACCTCATGGTCAGCCTGGCCGCCGCCCACCCGGCTGTAAGGGAGTCCTGCCCAGTGACCCGGGCCACACTTGCCCAGATAAGGATGACATACCTTGGGCCCGAGGCACACGAACCCACAGCCCATGGGATCTCCCTAGGACCCCGTGGCCCCCACTTCTGTGCTGAGAACAGAGCCCAGGCCTTCAAGGTGACCCTTGATATTTTTCTTTTGAAATTTCTTTTTGAAAAATTTTTGACCCAGTGTCTCATGCTGGCCTCGATTTACTGAGGAGCCCAGGCTGGCCTCAAACTTGGGACACCCCGATCCTACGGGCTTGGGATGATGCCCATGTCACCACGCCTTATTTAGTAGCTGCACCGTAGCTCTCAGGAAGTTGAGGCAGGAGTACCTAGAGTTTAAGGACAACCTGAGCCCTGGGCACAGACACCACCCACCCCATCCCCACCCGCGATAAAGCAGCACACAGGCTGCGTCCTCCAGTGCTTTCAAACGCAGCTCTTCCACCCTGCCCCAGGACCTTTGTCCGTGCCCCTGGGCAGCACCGTGTTCAAAATGGGTGCCCTCTCTTGAGAACCCCATGTCCTGCCTCAGGTGGCTCTCCTTCGTGTCCTCCAGGTCCCCACAGCTTGCGCCCGCCATCTGGCGGCCACACTAGGTGGCACTCCACTCCACCTGGTCTTCTTGGGCCTGGCCTATCCTGCTAGAGTCCCAGGTTTGCACCAGGCACCCACCTCCCTCCCCTCGTAGACCCAGCTCAGAACTTCATCGTGGACCCAGCCCTGCAGCCCCCGATGGTGCAGCGTAATCCGCTGCGAGGTCCTGCAAGGAATTCTCCTTCAGGCAAAGCATTGCAACTAACACCACATTGGAGCGGGGGGGATCCTTGGGTTTGGACCTGGCCTAGGGCCAGCAGCCGTGACAGAGGCTAAAGGTTGTTTGCCTAGAGATTGACTTGGTGTTGGGTCTACACCGAGTGAACCAAATACAGATTTGAAATTTATGACTCCAAAAAGGAAAGGTCAAAGAGAAGGCGAAACGATAAAGAACATGGTGGGTCCAGCCCGGAGGAGGTGGCGCACGCCTTTAATCCCAGCACTCGGGAGGGGTTGGCAGGTGGATCTCTGTGAGTTCGAGGCCAGCCTGGTCTACAGCCTGAGTTCCAGGACAGCCAGAGTTACAGCAGAGAGACCCTGTCTAGGAAAAGAAAAAAGACTGTGGGTCCAGCAGTGAGCGTCGCCCGCCGGAGGTGTGTGTAGCCTGTCTCACGTGCACTGACTTCTGAGGGTCTAAATAAAGTGTAAAAGTCAGTAGCTTATTTATTTTCTTAAAGTCTAAAAGTACGGGCTGGAGAGCCGGCTCGGCCGTTAAGAGCACTGGCTGCTCTTCAGAGGCCGGGGTTCGATCCCCAGCACCCACATGGCGGCTCGCACTGTAACTTCAGTTCCAGAGGATCTGATGCCCTCGCACACCAATGCACATAAAATAAGAATGAATAAATCATTCAAAAATTAGCAAAGCCAGCCATGGTGACGCATGCATGTCAACTCAGCACGCAGGAAGCTGAGGCAGGAGGACTGCCGCGAGTTCGAGAGCGTGTCAAGAAGAAAAAAAACTCGAAACGTTTGGATCCTGGGAAGCAAGACACCCAGCAGAAACGGTCAGTGGAAACTCCTAGGCTCAGTCGCTTCCAATCCGTGCTTCAAACCTGCAGCCAAGCAGCGAGAGCGCCTGGAACTTCCAAGCTGGGGATGTGCGCATGCGCTGAGCGGCCAGGGCGCCCCCCCCCCCCCGGTGGCAGGCTTTTACGCATGCGCAAGAATCCAATTCTCCCCGCCCAGCCCTCGAAAAGGTTTGCGGGAGCTCCGCCCTGCGTGGCGCGTCGCGGCCTTGTACGCATGCGCGAGCCGTGCGGCTCCGCCCCCTCAGCGCGGCTCCACCCCACGCGGGACCGAGAAACCGGCGGCTAGCTCTGCCCCAGCGCGGCGAACACTGTACGCACGCGCGCGTCAGCTCCTCCTACAAAGCTTACGCCCGGCCGTGTGGGCGCCGTGAAAGTTCCGCGCATGCGCAGGCTCTCCGGCTCGGCCGCTAGGGGGCGCGTGAGGGTCGCGCTCGTCCGCCAGGAGCCATCTTGAGAGTCTCGCTAAGGATGACGGGATCCAGGGGCGGGGCTGCCAGGGCAAGATGGCGGCGCCCATGGAGGTGGCGGTGTGCACCGACTCCACGGCGCAGCTGTGGAGCTGCGTGGTGTGGGAGCTGCATTCGGGCGCCAACCTGCTCACCTACCGCGGCGGCCAGGCGGGGCCGCGGGGCCTGGCGCTGCTCAATGGCGAGTACCTGCTGGCGGCGCAGCAGGGCAAGAACTACATCTGCGCCTGGGAGCTGCAGCGCAAGGTCCGGGCGGCAGCGTCCGCGGGGCGAGAGGGCGGCCGAGGGGCCTCCGGGGCCGCGGTCCCGGCGCGCGTGTGTGCTGCGGGCGCCCTCGCGGGCCGGGGGCTCCTCCCCTGGGCGAAGGCGCCCCGAGGTGCTGCGCGCATGCTCATTTGAAGATCTAGGGGGCATCCTGGTCTGCACACTCTTCGTGTCAGGGCTGATTTAATGCAGAAGGGAAGATGGGGTCCGTTAGAAGCCGTGCTCTTGGGGAGATGGGAAGGGTTAACTGGCGGCCCTTGCTCTTGCTCCCTCCTCAAGGGCCCCGGATCTTCTCTAGCCGTAGGGGCTGAGGCCTGAGGTGTTGGTTCTTAGGTTTCTGGATCCCAGACCCCGCCTCACTGGGGCATTCTAGCTGCCCCATCTCTTGCTCTCTATCTTCGTTGCCTCCTTCCCGATGCTCACGCGGCTTGTCTTGTACCCTGTCCTTAGGATCAGCTCCAACAGAAAATCATGTGTCCCGGGCAGGTGACCTGTCTGACCACCGCTCCCAATGGCTTGTATGTCCTGGCGGGCATCGCGGAGACCATCTATCTGTGGGAGGTGAGAACGGCTTGTCACACTTGGTCACTGGAGAATGCCAGAGCTTGACCTGAGGTCGGTGTCTTCGCTGGAGCGGGCAGGCGCGAGTGGTGTTGGGGCTCTTACCCACGACTTCTGTGTCTGTAGGGTCCTAAGACTCCCGTCATGACCTGTCCAGCCGGGGCCTGGTGCTGCCCCCGGTGCTGCCCCACTCTCATGAGGAACCAAGAAAAACTTAGAAAGGGCGGTGCTCTAACGTAATTTCTGTTGACAGAACACTAGGGTTTGTTTGGCTTACACCTGCAGCTTCTGTTGAGGGTAGTCGGGGTTAGGGGGAGGCGGGGAGCAGGAACTCCAGTTATCAGTAACGTCCTCAGCCAGAGGCAGAGAGGACCACCCCTCTGTGATGAACATTTGTTGTTCTTGCAGAGGACCTGGGTTCAGTTCCCGTGTAATGGTTCACAGCCATGCATTACTTCAGGTCTAGGGAACCCGACACCCTCTCCTGACTCTCCACTGCGGGCACCAAGCGTGCGCCTGGTAAATGTACATTCGCATAGGCGAAACACTCAAAAGTCAAGTCAACAGACTGGAAAATACAGAATATTTAAAAACCATTGCTTGGACTGGAGAGGGGCTCTGCAGTTAAGGGCCCTGGCTGCCCTTGCAGAGGACCTGGGTTCAGTCCCTGCCACCTGGGTGTCGGCTCACAGCTGTCCAGGGAACCCAGCACCTTCGTCTGGCCTCTACGAGTACCGCACCACTAGACACACACATAAATGTATACATGAAATCTTCTTGGGTGTTAAACTATGGCAGACTGGTGATAGCCAGCCCTCTTTGTCTCCATCAAGGGACGAGAGGTGCTCACACCTTCACCCTGTTTCCCCCCAAAAGCTAGCAGTGGGTCCAACCTTCCACAGGCCAGAGCTGCCCGGCTCCGTGTCAGGAGCCGTTACTGACCTTGACGGTGAGCCTGGCCCCTGCGTGGAGGGCGCTGGTGTACAGAGTTGAGGTCAGCCATATTTCTGCTCCTCCTGGCTTTTCCCCCCAAAACCGTCCCAGGGCCTCCATGTTATTCTCGGGCCACGAGTCTGGAGCTGGCGGCCTGTGGCTTGGTCACAGGACTTCCTGGCCCCACAGGAGGGATCCGCCGGGGTTGTGTGAGCAATCTGCAGAGCATGCATCTGGGGCCTGCCGTCTCTGCGCGCGCTCGGGTCCCGTGTGCAGGACCTGTGCACGTGGACGTGCCTCCTCACTGTGAATGTGTACACGTAGGGGTGAGAGAACAGCCT
The DNA here is from genome assembly GCA_026225945.1 of Cricetomys ansorgei. Classification (NCBI taxonomy): domain Eukaryota; kingdom Metazoa; phylum Chordata; class Mammalia; order Rodentia; family Nesomyidae; genus Cricetomys; species Cricetomys ansorgei. The sequence goes on from JAMJFZ010003023.1 coordinate 679,655, forward strand.
CAGCTGTCGTCCTTGCCTTCCATCCCACCTGCGTCCCAGAGTTCCCTGTCTCCACCGCAGGAGTGCGGGAGACACCCTCACACTGGCTTTACGTGGCCCTGGAGACAGGACCCAGGTCTTCACACTTGAGTGGCAAGTACTTCACCCACCAAGCCACGTCCTTTGAGACAGGGTCTCGTGTAGCCCAGGCTGGCCCTGAACTCAAGATGTAGCCCTTGTATTCCTCTGGGGATGGCAGTGCTGCTCTCTGTGGTGCAGGGGCGGCCCAGCTGGGCCTCCTGCTGAACTAAGCTCTCAGCCTTTTAAAGCAATTTTTAATCATTTTTTAAAGTATTTCTTTCCTTTTTTCTTTCTTTGTTTTTTTGAATATATGTGAGTGTTTTGCCTGCACGTTCATCTGGCTCCCTTTGGAGGTCAGAGGGGGTGTCATAGCCCCCAGAACTGGAGTTCCAGGGTTGCGAGCCTCCATGTGCGTGCTGGGCTCCGAACCCAGGCCTCTACAAGGACCACTGAGCCTGCTCTCTTAGGCAACCCAGGACCCCCTCCTACCTAGGGCAACCATTTAATCCACAAAACGCCCCACAGACTGGCAGCCCTGAAGGTGGTTTCTCAGTTGAGGCTTTCTCTCCCCAGGTGACTCTTGTGTGTTAATCTGACAAAAACTAAATAGCACACAGGCGCACCCACTCCCAGCTCCGCACCTCCACTCGCCAGGGCCTGCAGGTGGCTCCTGCCTACCTTTTCTCTGCAGATTTCTGAGCTGTGCCCAGCAGGGGGCGCTGCACAGCCCCGCTGGTCCTTGGCACAAGCTGCTGTGGGAATTTCCTCTTTCTCACGTGAGGGGCTCAAGGGGGACCTGTGTGGCAGGCTGGAGCCTGTGGGGCCTGTGGTTCTGACAGCGGTGGCCTACAGCCTCCTGTGGCACTCGTGTGGATGGCCATGTCCTTCCCCACCCTGAGCTAGCTGGGACACTCAGCGGAAACTCAGCACCTGGGCCTGGAACCTGGGCCTCCCCACCCGGGGTTGTGGCCATAGCCCAGTCTGCCCTGTTTCCTTTGGTTTTCTGAGCAGTTCTCACGTAGCTGAGGCTAACCTCAAACTCAGGGCAAATGTGCCTCCTCCCCTGCACCGGGAGAGCTCCCGCACCGTGGCCCGTCCGTTCTGGTGCTGAGCTGGGCCTCCAGGACCATCCCCCTAGATTAGCGTGCCCTAGACATGACGGAGCTCAGACTCCTCCCAGGGCTTAGAGGACACAAGAATCTTGCCTTCCCCTTTCCTGGGGTGTCACATTACTGTCAGACACTGGGGGCACATCAGGCCCTGCCAAGGGCACAGCCCTGAGGACCCTCACCCTCACTCTGGACAGGGTTCTTGGGGGGTGGCTCGACTGTGTCCCCCTGACCAGAGCCTGCCCTGCCCCAGGTCTCCACTGGGAACCTCCTGGTTATCCTCAGCCGCCACTACCAGGACGTGTCATGCCTGAAGTTCACGGGTGACAGCAGCCACTTTGTCTCGGGGGGCAAGGACTGCCTGGTGCTGGCCTGGAGCCTCTGCAGGTAGGCCCTGCTCAGATCCAGACAAGGCTCTGGAGGCCTGGGGCAGGAAGGGCTGGGCTGGCGACTCGGGTGCCCATGCATGGCGCCTCGGGGAGGCAGGCTGGGGACTTTACAAGGCCTCACTCTGGCCCTGTGCCCAGCGTGCTGCAGGCAGACCCGTCCAGGATCCTCGCCCCGAGGCACGTCTGGTCCCACCACACGCTCCCGATCACAGACCTGCACTGCGGCTTTGGGGGCCCCATGGCCCGGGTGGCCACCGCGTCGCTGGACCAGACCATGAAGGTAGCGTTCCCAGCCAGGACCTGTGGATTCCTGGCAGCCCCTGGATCTCAGCCAGGAGAGAGGGAGACTGGCCTCCCCCTTGGCCTGGCTGCCTGGGCTCAGACAGCCCATAATCCCTATGCCTGACCAAGGACACCCAGAGATGGACGGTCCAGCCTGTCTGCTGGAAATTCCCACTCGGCCACGCTGCAGTGGCCACTGTCCTTGAGGGCTCGGTTGTAATTGGCACCGTGTTAGAGACGGAGCCCAGGCTCTCCCTGAGGCCGCCCCAGCCAGGCTCACCCTGCAGCTGCGGCTTGCTGGAACTTGGAGTGTGGACTAGGCCGGCCTGGAACTCAGACCCCCTGCCTCGCAGTGCAGGCGTAAAGACATGGCTGTGTCCCAGCCTTGGTGACTTGATTTCCCTGGCTGGTGCCCGCACCACCAGCCCAGCGGGCCTGTGCTGCAGTGGGTCTGGAGGCTCGTGGTGTGGGCAGGGTAGTGCCAGGGCCCTCAGCCGCCCCGGTTCCCCTGGCTGTGCGCCCCAATGTCTGTGGTGCCAGGCCTCCTGTCCCTGCAGCTCTGGGCCATCTCCTCGGGCGACCTGCTCCTGTCTGTCCTGTTTGACGTGGGCATCACTTCTGTGACCATGGACCTGGCTGAGTACCACGTGTTCTGTGGCGGCAGCGACGGCTCCATCTTTCAGGTGGACCTGTGCAGTTGGGTGAGTGGCCACCAGGGGCTGAGGGACCACACAGCAGCTCCGTCCCTCATCCCGGAGGCTTACGGCCTGTTTGCGCCCACAGCCCGGACAGAGGGAGCACAGCTTCCAGCCCCAGCAGAACTCGGGGAAGGTCTTCAAAGGACACAGGTAGTCACCCAGCCAGGGGGCGGGGTCACCTCAGCCGGGGCGGGGTCATCGCTTCCCCACAGCCCGCTCACTACCCAGCCCGTGAGCCCATGGCCGCCCGTCCTAGGAACCAAGTGACGTGCCTGTCGGCATCCACTGACGGCAGCGTTCTGCTCTCGGGCTCCCAAGATGAGTCGGTACGCCTGTGGGACGTGAAGAGCAAGCAGTGCTTGCGCACAGTCACCCTCAAAGGTGCGTGCCAGGACGGGCTCAGCACCCTGGGACAACAGGGGCAGGGTCCAGCAGCCAGGCCTGATGAGGGTCCTCCTGTGCTCCCCAGGCCCGGTGACCAATGCGGCCATCATGCTGGCCCCGCCCAGCATGCTGAACCCTGACTTCAGGCCCAGCCTGCCCCTGCCCCACTTCAACAAGCACCTGCTAGGAGCCGAGCACGGGGATGAGGTCCAGGGTGGGGGCCTGCGCCTGCATCTGGGGCTGCACCTGCAGGTAGGACCCACATGCCCCGCATGCTGCCGACTCAGTTGCTGTTCCAGAACATTCCATACCCCAAGGTCCCCCTGCTGCTGTCCGCACAAGGCCCCTCTTACGTGACGTGTGTCAGTTGGCTCCTGTCTGAAGGCACTGTGCTGTGCGTCAACCCCAAGCTGGGGTGGGTTGTCACATCCCTGCACCGGGAGACTGGAGCCGCCTGGGGCGGTAGAGAGATGCGGGACCCTTCAACCAGCACCTGGGGGTGGAGAGCGGCCCCCGGGACGGTCAGGGGCACCCAGGCAGCTGTCTTCAGCTCCCGTGGGGCCCTGGGCCAGGCCTGTGGCACCCACAGGGTCCAGGGGTGTCAGGCCCTTCACAGAGGGTGGCGGGCAGGCCCAGGGCCTTGTGTCCAAGGAGCTTAGCTGACACGCCCTGTCAGGTACCCCCAAGGGCGGACACAGCGGGGTGACCATGCTGCTTTGCAGGGCACAGAGCTGAGCTACCTGCAGCAGCTGGAGCGGCTGCAGGCGGTGCTTTCTGGTTACTTGGAAAAGGTAAAAGGCGGGGTCTGGGGGTGGGCGGGGCAGGTCTGGAAATGGGCGGGGCGACTGGAACTGCCCCGCCCACACTCCCCTCTGCAGAACATGCTGGGCAACCAGATGCTGCCCGCACGCGTGCTGGAGCTGGAGGAGGAGGTGCGCAGCCTGCGCAAGATCAACCGGGACCTGTTTGACTTCTCCACGCGCTTCATCACGCGGCCCTCCAAGTGACGAGGCCGCGGCCCCGCCCGGCTGTGTGCACGGCGATCCAACAAGGATGACAAGGAAGCCTGTGCCGCTGTTCTGTCCCGCCTGGGGCCGAGGGTGGGTCCCCATGCTCTGGCCCGTGTGGGCGTCCGGGCCTCGGTCAGCGTCCACACTGTCCTGGGGCCGCTGCCAGCCGAAGCCTGGAGTCCAGCCCAGATACCCACAGAACCCTCCGGAAAGCCGCCCTCAGCCGACAGCCCTGCCCCACGGTCCAGAAAACCCTGTGATTTAGCAGAGCTGTCACCGCAGCTCAGGCGGGCGCCAAAGCTGACCTCACCCAAGGACCGCAACCTGTCCTCAGTTTCCCCACCGAGCTGGCTCATGGCCTTCTTGGCCCAGACACCCTGGCTGTCGATTCCCACCCCACCTACCCCCTCCACGCCTGGGTTCTTCCTGCCTTGGGTACCAGGCTCCAGCCACAGAGGCCCCGGGCTGGAGTCGGGGTGGGGACAAAGAGCTTACAGGGTCCCCCAGGGTGCTCACCACGCTCCTGCCCAGGCTGGGGCTCCGGCTGGGGGCTGGGATGTGTGGGGAGCTGGGCTGCAAACCGACTTCCCTCCCACACACCCCACTGAGGTGGCTGGTCCCTCTGTAGTGCCTCAATTTCCCGATGCTGACTGGCTTCTTCCAAGTTGTAATTACCAGGCTGGAAGAGTGCCAAACCCGGGGATGTGATGTGTCCCTGGCCTTCTGAGCCTCGGGGCAGCCTTACCAAGACCCTACAGACATCGAGGGTGACAGGAGCCGGATAGGGTGGAGGGCAGCCCGGTGCCCACCGGAGGGAAATGGGCACAGCGGGGGAGTGTGGAGGGCCTTGAGTGCTCAGCGAGAAAGCTAGCAGCTGGAGGCCACACGGCAGGACTCCATAAAAGGACTGTACACGGTTCATGAGGGTGTTCCCATTTGGTTAGGAGTGCAGTGCACCCAGCCACCCACCCACAGGGGCCCTGCATTCGTTTCTCGTCGTTGAATGACAGGCCTGCAGTCCCGCTGTCCGGGCTTCAGCGGACTGGATGGACCCCACAGCTGGTAGTGTGGACAAAGGCCACCTTGGCCTCAGGGAGAGCACCCTGGGGACCCCTGAAAGTAGGGCAGTGGCCATAACCACCAGGAGCAGGCTGGGCCCAGGCAGGAACCCTGAAGGCCCCCAAGCCCAATATGCTGTGGATCCCTGGCCAGATGCCCAGACAGCCCGCTATCCTGAGCCAAGCCATCGCATTAAAAGCTGGCCCCAAATGCAGTCCATCTCGTTGGCGTTTTTATTTGCTTGAAGGACGTTTTTTTTCTTTAGTACTGGCCCTGCAAGGAGATGAGGTTTTGTGCGTGTGGGGGGAGGAGTGTAGATTCATTCATCAGGGCTGAGTGCTCCCTGCAGGCGGCTGTCCTGCAGAATCTTGGGAGACAGCCATGTCTTCCCAGGCCCCTGCCTGTGAAGGCAGATCGCAGGGTTCCCGCCAGCGCCCTCCTGGCTGGGGAAGCCCGTGATCTTCACGTCACTCTCAGGCTGGCGACCAGACCCTGAGTCAGTTGAGCTCGGAGTGATGGAGTACGGGAGCCTGTGAGCAGTCACTTGAGCAATTACAGTGCCTGCTGTGTGCAAAGACACAGGAGTAACTGAACGGTCTACTCTGCCCTCTGCAAAGTGAGAATCAACAGGAAGACGAAGGGGGGAAGGGAGTGATGCGTTTCTGGTGGCAGTGTTTTTCACAGCAGTGATTTGACACCAGGGTTTGAAGGGTAAAGAGTCCTAGAGGCAAGAAAAACTGCTCCATGGTTAGTTCAGACTGCGCTTGGAGAGAACTCACTTTGGTCCCAACACCCACGCTGGGCGGCACATATCCAGCTCACCATCCGGAGGATCCAGTGGTCCCTGAGAACATTGCTGTCACAAACATGCCAGTCCCCCAAATCCCAGCACTCCGGATGAAGAGGCAGGTGTATCTATGAGTTCAAGGCTAGCCTGGTCTAAAGATGGACTCCAGACCTGTTGGGGCTAAGTAATGAAGCAATGTCTCAAAAGAATACAAATACAAACAGTAGTAAACCTTTTAAAAGAGGGTGGACGCCGGCGCCACGGCTCAGTGGTAAAGCACTTGCTGCCAAGCCTGACGACCTCAGTTGAATCCCCAGGACCCACAGGGTGGGGAGAACAGATGCCCAAAAGCTGTCGTCACATGGGCTGTGGAATCCACCTCCCCCCACAAACACAAGACGTGAATACATGTGCTCTTTTTTAAGTTTTGTGATCCACGATCGTTGCCGGGGCTGGAGCACAGGAGATCTACCTTAGAGATTTCCACTGGATGTGCCTGCCTCAGTTTCCCCCAGGGCACACACCGTAAGGAGCTGGCTAGAAGCCAGAGCTGGCCTCTGGGCCACGGGAGGCTTCACCCGGCCCCGTCCTGCGAGTCACAGCCAACAGGGCGGCTCCTCCCTCTCCGGACTCCCGGGCGTCCGTCCTCCCGCGCGCAGCGGCGGCCTCGGGATGGACAGCCGGACAGACGGCGCGCGGGCGCTGTGGCTCGGCCTGGCGCTGGCGCTGGCGGCGCTGGGGGCGCGCGGCCACCCCCAGCCCTGCGGGGTCCCCACGCGCGCCGGCGGCCCCGTGCGCCTGGCTGCGCTCCTGCCCCGCGCGCCCGCCGCCCGCGCCCGCGCCCTGGCCGCCCTGGCCGCCCCCGCGCCGCGGCTGCCGCACAACCGCAGCCTGGAGCTGGTGGCCGTCGCGCCCCCCGCGCGGGACCCCGCGTCGCTGGCCCGGGGGCTCTGCCAGGCACTGGCCCCGCCCGGCGTGGTGGCCTCGGTCGCCTTCCCCGAGGCCCGGCCCGAGCTGCGGCTGCTGCGGTTTCTGGCGGCGGCCACCGAGACCCCGGTGCTGAGCGTCCTGCGCAGGGAGGCGCGCGCGCCCCTCGGGGCCCCGGTACGCGGGGGCCGGGATGGAGGGCCCCGCCCTGGGTCCCAGCCCTTCCCCTTCCCGTCCCTCGGCTGGACACTGCGGGACACCCTTCCGGAAGCCCACCCTCCTCCCAGGGCCTCCCCGCCGTCCGCTCCCTGGAGCCCGGACAGCGCCGGCGCCTGTTCATCCTCGCTACGTCTTATTACTGTTATTAGTGAATTGATGCTTTGAGACGTCTCTCCCTGTGTAGACCAGGCTAGCCCTGAACTCACAGAGCGCCACCTGCCTTTTCCTTCCAAGCACTGGGATCGGAAGGCGTGAGCGACCCGATCGGGTTATTTTTTGATATAGGTAGGGTCTCATGTAGTTGAGGCCGGACCTGAGCAACTCACTCAGGGCCGAGGCTAGCAAAAGGCCCCCGCCCAGGGCTAGCGAGCTGGAGCCTATGGGAGACCTCAGGCCCTCCTCCTAACCGGTCGTGAGGCGGCATCCAGGGAGACCCTAGCCCCAGAGCCCGCCAGTGACCTTGCCCTGGCTTCCCCTGGTCTCCGAGCCGGTGGTGCCCCCTACCGCCGTGCGTGGGAACTGCACCGCGCCTGCCGTCGGCCTCTTGGCCAGCCCTGGGGAGAGGGAGAGGGAGAGGAGACACACGAAAGTTTGGGAGAGCTCAAGAGGTCCAAGGTCTGCATAGAGCAGGGACCACGGGGCTGGGGTTTGAAGGATGTCTAGGAGTTGATCGGCATAGAGAGAAAGGTATTGTAGCCGATGGCAGGGCCGGGGTCAGGGATCATTCAATAAAGCGCATGCCCAGCGTGCACTGGGATTCCATCCCAGCATGGCGCAGACTGCGAGTAGTGGGACATGCCTGTCATCCCAGTGTTTGGAGGTAGAGGCAGGGGGTGGGGAGTTCAAATCCTCCTGAGTCACATGGCAAGTTCAATCAGCATGAGAAACATAAAATACCTAGAGGAAGAGGGGAGAAAGAGAGAGGGGGAAAGAGGGAGAGAGGGAGAAGGGAGAAAGAGAGGGGGAAAGAGGGAAGGAGGGAGAGGGGAGAAAGAGAGAGGGGGGAAAAGGGAGGGAGAGGGAGAGTGGAAAGAGGGAGAGGGAGAGAGAAAAGAAGAGGGAAGAGAGGGGAAAGAGAGGGAAGAGAAGGAGAGAGAGAGAGAGAGAGAGACAGAGACAGAGACAGAGAACACTGGGGAGCCACCAAAGGTTAGCATGGTGGGCTGACGAAGGGCAGAAGCACTCCCAGCTACCCAGAGGACGCCCTGCTGGGGTGGGGTGGGGACGGGGATACAAAGGTGCCGGCGGCTCTGACCTGAACCACCCGCCCCCCCCCCAGACCCCATTCCATCTGCAGCTGGACTGGGCCAGCCCCCTGGAGACCATCCTGGACGTGCTGGTGTCCCTGTTGCGGGCACACGCCTGGGAGGACATCGCTCTAGTGCTCTGCCGTGTCCGGGACCCCGGGAGCCTCGTGACACTCTGGACTCGCCGCGCCGGCCGGGCCCCAAAGTTCGTGCTGGACCTGGGCCGGCTGGACGGTTGGAACGGCAGCCTTCAGGCCCGACTGGCCCCGCTGGGGGCGCCGGAGGGAGGGGGCGGCCCAGTGCCCGCAGTCCTCCTGGGCTGCAGCGCCACCCACGCACACCAGGTCCTAGAGGCCGCGCCGCCGGGGCCCCAGTGGCTGCTGGGCACCCCGCTGCCCGCCGAGGCACTGCCCACAGCCGGCCTGCCGCCCGGGGTACTGGCGCTGGGAGAGACGGCGCGACCCTCACTGGAGGCGGCCATCCACGACGCGGTGGAGCTGGTGGCTCGGGCCCTCAGTAGTATGGCCCTCCTGCACCCAGAGCGAGCTCTGCTTCCGGCTGTGGTCAGCTGCGAGGACCTGCGGCCAGGGGGGCCTGAGTCCTCGGGCCGAACCTTGGCTAGGTGAGTAGGATCCAAGCCGGCATTGACCCCGTACGTGAGGTCACGGCACCTGCGGGGTGGCCACCCCAGTAGGGACGGGCCCGCCAGAGCCGCGGCAGCCCTTACCCTCTCTATCCCCAGGTTTCTGGGCAACACCTCCTTCCAGGGCCGCACGGGGCCCGTGTGGGTGACAGGATCCTCTCGGGTGCACGTGTCTCGGCGTTTCAAGGTGTGGAGCCTGCGCAGGGACCCGCTGGGCGCCCCGGCCTGGGCCACGGTGGGCAGCTGGCGGGACGGACAGCTGGACTTCGAGCCAGGGGCAGCCGCCGTCCGTGCCCCGTCGCCCTCCGGCACCCAGGCCCGGCCGAAGCTGCGAGTGGTGACTCTGGTGGAGCACCCGTTCGTGTTCACCAGGGAATCCGACGAGGACGGCCAGTGTCCGGCCGGCCAGCTCTGCCTGGACCCGGGCACCAACGACTCGGCCAGGCTGGACGCGCTGTTTGCGGCCCTGGCCAACGGCTCGGTGCCGAGGTCGCTGCGTCGGTGCTGCTACGGCTACTGCATCGACCTGCTGGAGCGGCTGGCCGAGGACCTGGCCTTCGACTTCCAGATCTACATCGTGGGGGACGGCAAGTACGGGGCCCTGCGCGACGGACGCTGGACGGGCCTGGTGGGGGACCTGCTGGCCGGCCGGGCACACATGGCGGTGACCAGTTTCAGTATCAACTCGGCTCGCTCCCAGGTGGTGGACTTCACCAGCCCCTTCTTCTCCACCAGCCTGGGCATCATGGTGCGCGCGCGTGACACCGCCTCGCCCATCGGGGCCTTCATGTGGCCCCTGCACTGGTCCATGTGGCTGGGCATGTTCGCCGCCCTGCACCTCACAGCGCTCTTCCTCACGCTGTACGAATGGCGAAGCCCTTACGGGCTCACGCCCCGGGGCCGCAACCGGGGCACAGTCTTCTCCTATTCCTCGGCGCTCAACCTCTGCTACGCCATCCTCTTCGGACGCACCGTCTCCAGCAAGACGCCCAAGTGTCCCACGGGGCGCTTCCTCATGAACCTCTGGGCCATCTTCTGCCTGCTGGTGCTGTCCAGCTACACGGCCAACCTGGCTGCCGTCATGGTTGGCGACAAGACCTTTGAGGAGTTGTCTGGAATCCATGACCCCAAGGTGGGCGCTGGGGGAGCCGAGGGCTGAGGGTTGTGGTCAGGGTGGGACGGACGCCGGCTGGGGGGGGGGTCAGGTGACTAGTCCTGACCACTCCTTTCTGGAGAGAATCATTTACTTAATTGCAGTGCTGGGAATGGAATGCAGGGCCTTGCCTATGCTAGGCGGGGCTCCACCCCTGACCACGCCCCCAGCCCCCTAGCTGGGGATTCTAGGCGGGGCTCCACCCATGACCACGCCCCCAGCCCCCTCACTGGGGATTCTAGGCGGGGCTCCACCCACGACCACACCCCACCTTAAGTATCAGTCCTTTGAAAAACTCCCACTGCAGGGATGACGGACACGCTGAAGCACACCTGAGTTTATTTTCACCTTCCATGATTTTGGGGTTCATGATACTTCTCACAGCACCTCCCCTCTCTGGGATCTAGCTGGTCGTTGCCTGCTGATTCCCCCACCCAGCCTTGCGTCTCTGCAACTGGGTGCTGCGTAATGCCGTGGCCGCCACGGTGGCTGCCGGCCGTGGCCGGTGAAGCCTGGCGCGCAGGCCCGTGTGGGGCGCAGGCTGCCCGCTGAGTCCCCCCGCCCCGCAGCTGCACCACCCCTCCCAAGGCTTCCGCTTCGGCACCGTGTGGGAGAGCAGCGCCGAGGCCTACATCAAGGCGAGCTTCCCCGAGATGCACGCGCACATGCGGCGCCACAGCGCGCCCACCACTCCGCACGGGGTGGCCATGCTCACGTGAGTGTGCGGGGTGCGGCCTGGCGTCGGGGGCGCCTGCCCCTCGGAACCCGCCGACCGCGCCCCATCCTGCCCCTCAGGAGCGACCCGCCCAAGCTCAGCGCCTTCATCATGGACAAGTCGCTCCTGGATTACGAGGTGTCGATCGACGCGGACTGCAAACTGCTCACCGTGGGCAAACCCTTCGCCATCGAGGGTGAGTCGGGGTTGGGGTTCTGGGGCTCCCAGCCGTGGGTGCGCGCGGCTCTGGCGGAGCGGCCCCTACCCGGTTCACCCTCCACAGGCTACGGCATAGGGCTGCCCCAGAACTCGCCTCTCACCTCCAACCTGTCGGAGTTCATCAGCCGGTACAAGTCCTCCGGCTTCATCGACCTGCTCCACGACAGGTGGTACAAGACGGTGCCCTGCGGGAAGCGAGTGTTCGCCGTGACGGAGGTGGGCAGGCGCCCGGGGACACGGCTGGGGGAGGGGTATCCTGGCCATGCTTGCGCGCACTCCTGCTCACGCTACACAACCCCAGCTCCAGCGCCCCTTCCTCCACGGGCTTTCCCTGCCTGGGTGCCCTGCCCTGGGGCCCACCCCCCTACGACGCCGTGTGGAGACCTCGCTGCCGTCCGCAGACGCTGCAGATGGGGGTCTACCATTTCTCGGGGCTGTTCGTGCTGCTGTGCCTCGGGCTGGGCAGCGCGCTCCTCAGCTCGCTGGGCGAGCACGTCTTTTACCGCCTGGTGCTGCCGCAGATCCGCCGGGGCAACAGGCTGCAGTACTGGCTGCACACGAGCCAGGTGCGGGGCGGGGCGGCGGGGCGGCGGGCGGGAGAGGCGCACGGCCCGGGCCGCCCACACGCCTGTCTGTCGCCCTAGAAGATCCACCGAGCCCTCAACACCGGGCCGCCCGAGGGGCAGCAGGAGGGGACGGAGGCGCGCAGGTGAGCGGGGCGGGGGCGGGGGCGGGGCGGGCGCGGGCCGCAGGGCCGGTGGCCACCGCCTCTTCTCGGTCCCGCAGCCCCGAGGAGCAGTCGCGCGCGGCCGAGGGCGCGGGGCGCTGGCGGCGAGTGCGCCGCGCCGTGGAGCGCGAGCGGCGCGTGCGCTTCCTGCTGGAGGCCGGGGACGGCCAGGGACCCTGTCCCAACGGGCCGGGGCCGCAGGCAGAGCTGCGGGAGCTGGAGCTGCGCATCGAGGCTGCGCGGGAGCGGCTGCGCAGTGCGCTTCTGCGGCGCGGGGAGCTGCGGGCCCGGCTGGGGGACGGCGCCCGGCTCCGGCCCCTGCGGCTGCTGCAGACGCCGCCCGCGGGTACCTGAGGGACACGCCGCTCTGTCCACCACAGTTTATTCTATTTACAAACACGACTCTGTACACACTGCAATTAAATAGCGTGGAACGTGCGCCCCGCGTCCTGAGCCGCCACCTGCGAGTCCGGGCCCGGGCCCTGGGCCCCGCGTGGGCGCCGCGTGGAAGGCACTGGGGAGCACCAGGCGGCCGGCGGCTCGCGCCCACGCCGCCCTGTCTCGGCCGCGTCCCGAACCTGCGTCGCCAGCGTCTCTTGCAGACCTCAGCCCTCCGGGCTCCGGCCGCAGCCCCACCGGGAGCCGGGCGCAGTCGTCCTCAGGAGCCCGCGGGCGCGTCCTCCCGCGGGGCTCTGGGGTCGAGGCGTGCACTGTCCGGGGCGCCGGGGGCTGCGGGCCGCGGCTCCAGCAGTGAGGCGCTCAGCCCCGACAGGAAGGAAGCGTCCGAGATGATGGCGGCCGTCTCGGCCACCCAGCCGAGGTCCCCGCCCGACACGGAGGCCGCACCGCCCAGGGAGCCGGGCGTGGACGCCCCGCCGGGTGCGGAGCTGGAGCCGGGGCCCAGTGCGAGCGGAGGGCCGGGCTCGGGGGCAGCCGGGGAGCCCGAGTTGTTGTTGAGGTCGTCGGGCAGCGCCGTGGGGGTCCCGGGGCCCAGCGGCGGCGTCTGCAGCAGCATCTCCTGGATGCGGATCTGCTGCAGGATGGCGGGCAGCTCGTAGTGGTGGAAGAAGTAGATCATGGAATGCTGCGGGGGTCAGACGCGGGGTGAGGCCAGGACCAGGGTGGGAGCGGCGGCGGGCACCCGCAGCAGGGAGGCGGCCTCACCTGGATGAAGAGCCAGGAGGTGACCAGCGCCAGGCTGCTGTACTGCCCGTTGAAGCGGTAGTGGTAGGCGTAGAAGGCGAAGTGGTACAGGTAGAAGAACCTGCGGGAGAAGCTGCCCTGCCAGACAGGCCCCGCCACCCGGCCCCGCGGCCCCGCCCTCCTCCGGCCCGCCCGCCCGCCGCGGCCCCGCCCCGTCCCCACCTCAGCCAGTGCCTCTTGCTGGTGTTGGTGTGGCAGCAGATGGCGTCATACTGGTCAGCCAGCCACACGATGAGGATGATGTAGAAGGCCGTGGTGGTGTCGTTGAAGAACTCAGACATGATGGCCTCCATCCCTGCGGGGACACGCGGCGGGGTTGGCGCGGGCGGGGCGGGGCGGGGGCGGGGGCGCGGCGGGGGTCCTCACCGACGAGGGCCAGGATGACGGTCAGCAGGGGCGCTGCGGGGAAGGCGATGGCCATGTTCATCTCCAGCATCTGCAGCAGGTCCACTGCGGGCACAGGGCGGCCGCCCGTGAGGGCCTGGGGAGAGCCCGCCCCACCCCCGGCCGGCCGGGACTCACCGATGAAGACGAAGATCTGGTGGTGCGAGTAGCGCAGCAGCATGGACACGCTGAGCGTCTGCGGGCAGGGAGGGTCAGGGGCGGGTCCGCTTGCAGCCGCCCGGCCGGGCCGCAGCCCCAGGCCCGCCCTACAGCCCTCTGCACGAGGCCCTGGCACTCACAAAGATGACCATGATGACGAAGGCCGCCAGGTAGGACGTGCGCGCCATCCACATGCTGACGAAGCGGTAGTGCTCCCCAGACACCACGTTCCGCAGGAAGCCTGGGGGCGGCGACCGTGAGTGCTGGGAGCCCCCCTCTCCGTGCCCCCTCCTCGTCCTCCCTGTGCCCCCCCTCCCGGGCCTCACCCTTGTTCTCCTCGTTCTCCGCCAGACCCTTCACGCTGGACATGAGGATGTCGTCGTAGCCCAGGAACTCATCCAGCAACAGGCGGCTGAAGCGGTCCCCGAAGCACTGGTCCCGCGTGGGGTCTGCGAGTGGATGGGGTCATATGGCTCACAGGAGCCAGGAGCCCTCCGCAGCTGGACACTCCTTGGCCAGGCCCCAGCCCGCAGACCTCCCGGGCCGCCTCACCTAGGGTGACCACCATGACGGGAATGCTCAGGCGCTGGCGGGTGGCCTGCGACAGCCGCAGGAAGCCGTACTCCAGCGAGTACTCCACGATGTACTCATCCTGAGGCCACACTGCAGGGACGGGGACAGCGGTCAGCGGTCCCACCCTTGGCACAGCCCAGGCGCCCTCCCTGCCTGGGGCTGCACACCTTTTGCCGGTGTCTCGGGGAAAGGGAAGTCCTGGCTGGAGTTCAGGGCGTCGGCGCCACCCGGTGGCTTGAACACCTTGGGCTCGATGTCCAGCTCAAACTGTGGGCACAGGGGCCAAGGGTCAAGGAAGCTGCAGGAGGCGGCCCAAGCCCGTGGTGGGTGACCAGAGCCCGGACGCCCTCACCCGCTCACCTTGATGGAACTGTTGGCGAACATGTCCACCGTCAGCTCCTCCTCCTCCTCCTCCTCCTCGTCCAGGGCCCCTGGCTGCAGCTCCAGGCCCCCAAGGCCCCCATCACAGAACTGCAGCACCACTGGCGGCCGGCTCGAGTTGTGGCGCACCTCCACCCGCAGGACGCCCTCACGTGGCCACCGATCTCGGACGTGCTCCAAGCAGTTGATGGGCGAGCGGGAGAAGACGATGTGGATGTAGGCCAGGACGAACAGCACGAACAGCGCCTGGGGTGGGCGGAGCAGTTGGTAGGGCAGGGGGACCCTCCCAGCTGGGAGAGCCCCGGCGGCCTGTGGGGTCCCCGTACCACCACCCTCAGGCCCAGCAGGTGCTTCAGCCTAAAGCTGCCTTCAGGGACTCCGGCCTCCTGCTGTTCACTGACAGAACCCCTGATCTCACACGCTAAGAATAGCCACCTCCCCAGCCAGGCGTCTCCGCCCTGCCCCGGGGCTGGCAGGAGCCACAAGGACACAGCTGGCCCGCCCTGGTGGGGCTCAGGCACCCCGACAGGACCAACTGCCTGTGGGCAATGCGCTTCACCTGGAAGAGGGCAGTGGCCACTCTTGCTGGTGACCCTGCACCCAGGAGACCTGGGCCATGCTGGGGACATGGGTGGGTTAGAACCCTGCCCAGCACCCTGCGGGGTTCACGATGCCCCAGGGGGCTGATCCAGCTACAGATGTTCAAGCACATGTTAAGAAAGGAATAAAACAAGAACATACAGCCCATCATTAATAAAGACATAAGCTGTCAAGCCAGGGAACCTGAGTTCGAGCCCTGAGACATACATCCAAGGTGGACAGAGCCATCTGACACCTGCGCGCTGCTCTGAGCTCTCCATGCGCACAGTGGGATGCGCACTCCTACAAGCTGTTATGCACACACACA
Organism: Cricetomys ansorgei; assembly: GCA_026225945.1. Taxonomy (NCBI): domain Eukaryota; kingdom Metazoa; phylum Chordata; class Mammalia; order Rodentia; family Nesomyidae; genus Cricetomys; species Cricetomys ansorgei. The sequence goes on from JAMJFZ010003023.1 coordinate 694,890, forward strand.
GTAAACAGTGACACAAGATTCCTTACAAGTCAGACTGCTCATCACCCCCAAATAGCCATGCTACCTATCTCTCAAGGGGCCTCAGCCTCTGGGAACAAAATCCTCTCCCTACCCAGCATGCGCCACGCCCTCTGGGCACTCCAAGGGCCTGTCTAGGGTAGCTCCTCTTCCATGGGCCCGACTGACATCTGGGCTTCCAACCACAGACCCCTGGCTGTCTGCAGATCCACGAGAATGGGAACCCGGCCTGGTAAGTTGCTGGCTGCCCAACGGGGTAGGGTGATGAGGGTCACAGGGCCACGGCAAGTCGCTGACAGCTCTGCATGCCCAATGTGTGCACCCAAGTCCCTACACACTCCCAAAACCCCAATCCCAAGAAACCTGCCATGACAAGCGGAACAGCACCCCTCCCCTTCTCCACCTGCTCTTAGGGGACACAGTAACCTGCCCAGAGCCAAGGAAGACCACTCTGCTCCCACACCCTGGTGACAGCTGGATCAACAAAGTACCCAGCCCTCCCACCAGTGACCTGAGGGGGCGCAGAGCAAACTGGGGGTGGGAGGCCCTGGGCTAGCCACGCCTGAGGCTGACATCCATCCCTGTGAACTCGGCAAGAGATGGATCTCTGTATCAAGTGTCATCAAGGCTGACAGCCCCAGGCTGAGACGCAAGCAGCCACTCCTGCCAGTCAGGTCAAAGCCAGGCAGGGCTGTATCCTAGGTCCTTGCTCTACCTACTGGGCTCTTAGGGTCAAAGGGAAGTGGCTCTGGACAGGCGGACACATCCCTGGGTCCTCTCTCCCCACCACGGCCGGCTTCAGCCAGCCCACAGGACTCCACTTGTCACTGGGCTGGCGCCTGGCTTCCCACTCACTGGGGCCACTCCGCCCAACTGCCCACTCTGTGCCACAGGGACAGACACTGGCTGCACGCCGTCACCTCCTACAGAGACCTGAGTGCCACCACCCAGGGTTCTCAAGACACCCTATATCCTATGAGCAGGTGGGTGTCTCACTGTCACTCCAAGTCTGATATCTGGAGCTGCAGGTCCATCTGCCTGATGGGAAGACATGATACAGAACACCAGCCTCAGCCAGGCTCTCCAGGAGATCCCAGATCCCAAGGGTGCCACCCAGCACCTTCTAGCGGTCAGATCTCCACTCAGAGCAGGGTCTCCTGCACCTGCCCATGCTGCGGCCTCTATCCCACGGTCGCCCACACGCTGCTGCCTGGCTGAGTGTCCAGGCCCATAGGCTAGTCTGTCTAGTTTAGTCCTTGAGTCTGTGAAGCAAGCAGACCTTATACCAATGCCAGCAATTCTTCCCTGGGCTTCCGCAGGAGCTGACACCCAGGCTATGGTGGGGACAGGCCTGGCAGGACTTGGCCGTCAGCAGGCACGCCTCCTCTATGAAGACTGGGCAGGCGAGAAAACACAGCAACAGGTCTCTCTGAAAGCAGAGCAGCCCTGAAGCTAGATGGTCTCTTTGTCCCAATTAAGAGAGAGGCATGGGATCAATCGTCACCCAGCAGATTCCCCAGGCTCTGATCAGACATCTGGCACCAGCTACCCCCACCCCCACAGAGGACCACCATTGGAGGCTGTGTGGGCGTGGAAAGCAGAAAAGAAGAGAGGCCACTGGCTCATCAGCAATCCATGGACTGGAGACCGGGGGGATTGCCATATCTGTCCCCAACAAATGCTGAGCCACCTCTATGAAACCCCCAAACTGTCAGCTCAAGAGCGGTGCCAGGAACCAGTCCCAACTCCACTAAGGTCACTGATTGACCGGCTGCCGCCATGGCCGCCGCCATGCCACACCCCCAACACCAGGTGGCTCAGACTCTAGTCTCAGAGCTGTCAGAAGCCAGATGCTCACTGAGAGACAGCCTGTGCCCAGCCCTCCAGAGCAGCCTTTGTGACCGACAACCCAGCACCTCCCGGGGGCACAGACGGGAAGACAACCAGGGCGGTGCTGGCTTCTGGAGCGTCTCACCAAGACTCAGGCAGGCATGAGGTCCCCCACCAACCTTTGACACTGGCCGTGACTCTGATGCTGACCCTAGCCAGGGGATCTCACCAAGAGCCACAAAAGGCCTGGCAAGAGTCTGAGAACCGTGAAGAGTGGCAGGGACATGGCAGTGGGGGCAGTGGGGGGCAGTGGACTCCCAGCCCGGGGGACTGTCCCGAGCGGAGGCTCAGAAGAGGAGAGTGACAGGTGGGCGGGGGGACCTCGAGTCCAAGGCACTGCCCCAAGAGGACACTGCGCTCTGGTCTTGAGTGGAAAATTTCTGGGCTTAGGCTCCCAGACTGTAGAGTCAGAGGTCAAAGGGTAGGAGGCGGGGCATGGGCGCTAAGGAAGTGGGGAACAGGGGTTGCATCTCTGGGAAGATTGACAGCAGGGTATCCGGGCGTCAGGGGTCAGGCACTGAAGCTGTGGACGGGTGGATGGCAGCTGGGGTCAGAGGTCAGGGGTCAGAGGTCACCTTGAGCAGAACGAAGAACTCGAAGAGGCGGCGGAAAGCGGGCGGGAAGAGGCGCGAGTAGGTGACGGCCATCTTGAAGAAGAGCGCGTGGAAGAGCCGATCGCGCACGTTGATGAGCGGATTGGGGTTGAGGTTGGGGCCGCGCGGGCCGCGCACGGGGGCCGCGCCGCCACCGCCGCCGCCGTTGGGCCCGGGCCCCGGGGCCGCCGCGTGCTCCGACATCGTCGCCCCGGCGGCCGACGGCTGCCCCCCGCCGCGTCCCGGCCGCCGGATCCCCCCCCGCCGCCCCCGACCGCCGCCGCCTGCGCCTTCGCTCGCGTCCGTCCGTCCCGCGACGCCGGCGAGAGCGCCCGACCAGAGCGCCGCCCTGCGCGGGGCACGCTGGGATCGCCACGGCCGCCCCAGGAGGCCGGGCTTCAGGGCCACGGAGGGGGCGGAGCCTGGCTCCTTCTCACAGGCTTCGTACCTGCGCGTCAGTGCCGGAGGGCGGAGTCCCGTGGAGTCCCGCGGAGTCCCGCGTGTGCTCCGAGGGCTCCCTGCAGCGGCGGCGGGCACAGCGGCAATGGGCTAGCGATGGTCCGCGGCTGCGCGGAGCCGAGTCGCGAGGAGCCCGGCTCATTTGCATAGGGCGGGGGGCGGAGCCTCGTGTCACGGCTCATTTGCATTGGGCTTTACCTCGCGTGCCGTAGCAGTGAGAGGCGTGGTCGCGTTTTATTTGCGCGGGGCTCGAGGTCCCCGCGGCGGGCCGAGGGGCGGGGCCTCAGCACCCGCCTCATTTGCATTGGGCCGTCCCTTAGGTTCCGGGTCTCTGCACCGGATTCACTTTGGCACTCAGGGCGCCAGCAGGCGGGGCGATGCTGGCTGTCTCATTTGCATCTGGCTTCCTATTAGCGGAGGCTTAGAGGAGGCGGAGTCTTACGCAGTAAGTTTATTTGCATAAGGCTTCACAATGGGCACAGCCCCTTGGAGGGGCGGGGTCCGGTGAGGAAGTCATTAACGTAGGTCTCCATGTCAGCCCACTCCGCGTGGTGGGCAGGGCTTCATTACTCCTGTCATTAGCATAATGTTTCCCATTCGCTGCGGCAGCGCCGGGGGGCGGAGTCCATGAGTAGATTATTAGCTTAGAGCTTCACCTTAGCACCAACAGCAGTGGAGTCCGGGCTGCTGGGTGTGGGCTACCGCTGAGGGGCGGGGCTTTGTGGTACCTGCCTCGTTTTCATATAGCTTCCCAGAATGCTCCGCGGGCGCAAACTTCGCTCAGATGGCCATATTAATCAATATGTGAGACGTTCACTGCAGAGATATTTACGGCGAGTGTTGTTCCAAAGGGTCGTCTTTAAGTTTAGCATACAAACACATTGCCACAAACACACGAACGCCACGAAAAACTCTCCTATGCGTAAAGTGTTCATGTTCGCTGACTTTAATTATCCGCCGCCGATGTTCAGGATTCGTGCTAGCTTCGGCAGCACATATACTAAAATTGGAACGATACAGAGAAGATTAGCATGGCCCCTGCGCAAGGATGACACGCAAATTCGTGAAGCGTTCCATATTTTGCCCCCAGTCACCCCAAAATCGCCCGGTGACACAATCAAGCCTGTGAGGTCACCGCGGCTCCAAGCTGTCGTGCGACCGGGTCTCAGGGATCCCTCTTCCGCGTGTAACTGACACGTTCCGGTAGGACGTTCCGGACCAGGGCGTTTAGTGAGCGCCTTCTGCATGCACACTGCAAGGCATCTGTTTTTAGGGTGCACCTAGGGTGTCCCTCCAGCGTGGGTGTCTCCCCACCGGACCGGGCGCCTCGGGGCGCGAGGGGACCCCCTCACTCCTAGCTGCCAGAGCGCCCCAGAGACACCGTCTTCCGTTGCACACAGTAGGCACTTGATAAGTGCACAGTCTTGAGATTGTGGAACGCGCACACATCGCTTGCTGGAGGACGGGGTCACGGGGTCCCTTGGCCCTGCACCCCGGAGCCGGGGCGCCGACAGGAAGGGCCGGGCCTGGCCGCTTCCGCTCGCGGCGGCCAGAGCCAAACATTCCTAAGATTCCTGAGGCCTGAGCCAATCGCGGAGAGCGGTTTGCGAATATCCACGTCCATGTTGCATGGGGGAGGCCGGAGCCAGCCAGGGCCGCAGCGTGCCCGTGTCGCCAGAAACGGGAGGGAGGGCCTGAGCCCAGGCCCGGTGGCTGCGGAGGGGAGAGGGGCAGGGTCTCATGTAGCCCAGGCTAGCCTCGAACATAGCCGAGGATGACCCAGGATGTCCTTGCCTCAGCCCCTGGGGTGACCCCTAGGCCAACCCCGGGTGGGGACAGGGTGCGGCCCACGGCCCCTCACGTCCAGGGCGGCCCCGTGGGGATTCGTTTCCTGCCGGCTGGGCCCCGGTGCGTGCAGTCCCCACAGCGGCCAGGAGGGGGCGGCGGTCCCGGGAACCCGAGCCGCAGGATGGGTGCTGGACTGGACCGCGGGCCTCGGGCTCCAGCCCCTCGAACTGCCCACACCCGGGGCCTCCCGCCAGGCTGCACAGGCACAGGACCCGTGCTGTCCCCAGCCCGGAGCCACCTTGTGACCCGCGCACCGCAGAACGCAGAGGGGAGGGAGCAAGCCCCTGTCCGATGTATCCAACGCCCACTCTTGCTCGGCACCCCTCGGCTCAGCCCTCTCTGTCAAGTCGTGAGTGTTCTTCGGGACCTTCAGGAGGAAGTCCAGTCCCGGTGCCGTCTGTCCGTCCGCTGTGGGCTGCGCAGGACCCCGAGCTGGGTGTCATTTGTGTTTGCTTTGAGGCAGGGTCTCCTATAGCCCAGGTTGGCCTGGAACTCTCTAAGTAGCCGAAGATGACCTTGAACTCCTCATGCCCCGCCTGGTCTCCCTGTCCTGGGATGACAGGGGGCACCACCACACCGGACCAGGCCCCCTCAGTCGGCTCAGAGGCCCCGACAGCCTCTCCCAACCCAACCGACACCCGTCTTTCAGATTTCTCCCAACACCCCAGATTTTGCACCTTCTACTCTACCAGAAAGCCCTTTCCTCTTAGACCGGGGAACTCCTACTCATCCGTCAGTGCCCCAGCTCCCACGGCCTCCTCTGCGGCGCTTGCCTGTGTCCACCCCCAGCTATGAGACGCGTCGGGGGGCTGGTAAGTGCCTGCGGCGGCAGAGAGGGGCTCCCCTTCCCGACATCCGGGCCCCGTCCAACAGTAACCAGCGGGGAAACTGATGACTCCTGGACTAGGTGGGAAGCTCATGCCCCTCGCTGCCTCAGTTTCCCCATAGCTCCAGCGGGAGCGGTGCGCCCCTCCCGGCTGGCTCCGTGGGGCGGGGGTCCCCGGCCGCCGAGAGGGGCTCAGGAAGTCGCGGCCACAGGAATTCGGCGCTTCCACGCCTTATAAGGACATCTGCCCCGCCGGCCAATCAGCGGCGGGGGGCGTGGCCATCCCGTCCGGGTCGCTCCAGTCCGCCGTCCCGCGCGGGAGTCCCACGCCATGAGCTCCACGCAGTTCAACAAGGGCCCGTCCTACGGGCTGTCGGCCGAGGTCCGGAACCGGGTGAGTGGGCACGGGGCCGGGCGCACCCCGATATCTGAGGGGCCCTGGTGCCGGGCCGGGCGCACCCCAACACCTGCGGGGCTCTGGTGTCGGGCCGGGCGCACCCTGACGTCTGCCGGGGCCGGGCTGGGCCGGGCGCACCCCGACATCTGCGGGTGCAGGGCCGGGAGCACTCTGACACCTGCGGGGCCCTGGTGCCGGGCCGGGCGCACCCCGACATCTGCGGGTGCAGGGCCGGGAGCACTCTGACACCTGCGGGGCCCTGGTGCCGGGCCGGGCGCACCCCGACATCTGCGGGGCTCTGGTCCCGGGCCGGGAGCACTCCGACACCTGCGGGGGCCCTGGTGCCGGACCGGGCGCACCCCAACATGTGCGGGGTCCGGGGCTCCTGACCAGCCCGGGGTTGCGGGCCTGGGGACCCCACTTCTTCTGCATCCAGGGGTCCCGTCCTGCAGCCCTCACCCCGCCGCCTTCCTCGCGCTGAGCTGGGGGAGCCTGGGTCCGAGGGGACCCTACACCACGACTTCATCACCTGGGGACTTCCCTTTTTTCTGAGCTACTGAAGTTGGGGACGGGAAGGGGGCGGGGCCGTGGCTTTGGCACAGGGTGTGTCCCCCGCGTCCCCCCTACACCTGGGATCACTGAAGTCACCCGAGGGACCGGCGTCTGAGGATCACACTGACGAGGGGACAGGCTTAGGGGAGCGCAGGCCCGATCCCCGCACCCCCACCCCACCCGGCACCCACCTGGGAATGCAGATCTCAGCCAGCGCAGCCGTGACCTGCCTGGGCACGCCAAAGCCACCAGCCAACCCGCGACCAGCGCCCACTCGGTTCCCGGGCGCGACACCAGCTGCCGGTTCAGAGAGGCCGCTCTAGCTCCCCAGAGACACACAGAATGGTGGGGTCCTGCCCCAGGACGGGGCAGTTGGGAGCTGGGTGGGGTGAGGGGACAGGGCAGGACCGGCTGCAGAGGGAATGAGAGCAGAGCCACCTCCCCCCTGGGGGAGCTGTGGAAGTAGAAGGACTCCAGCCCCAACACGTGCCTCAGTTTACCTCCCCCCACCCCACCCCCGATGGCCCACATCCGGTGCGGCTTTCTTCCGTTCTAGCCGAGGGTCCCGGCCACTGGGGAACAGCTGGCCCTGATTTAGCCCAGGGAGGCCACGCATTCCTGGTAGTTTGTGGCTTGTGGGCAGGAATGCGCCCGAGGCTGGCCGGGGAGGGAGGTGGCCACGGCGGGCGGACCGGCCCTCCCCACCCTGCCTCGGAGCCTCCGACGGACGTGGCCCAGCTGGGCCTGTCATCCCCTGGTTCGCAGTTCTGTCCCACCCACGGGTCACCGCACTGGCTAGACCGGGATGGGGAAGGGGCTGGGTGGAGGCAGGGGGATGTCTGTGAGTTCCAGGACAGCCAGGGCTACACAGAGAAACCCTGTCTTGAAAAACTGATAATAACAAGGAAACTGAGGCAAGAACTGGACCGGCGTGGGCAGCTGTCCTCCTGGTCCCCTAGGGGAGGGCGGAGAGGAAGGAGTCCCCGTTGCTTCCAGGAACCCACGTGGTCCCAGCCTCTGCGGGCCTGAGGGGCTGCCGCAGGCCCAGGCAGGTGTGAGCCCGCAGGGAATGTATTTGGGGGATCCGAGGGTGTTGTAGCCCAGTCACACTGGGATGGTTCTCCTGGGGAGGCCGATGCGTTGGAATATTGCTTGGCCATGAAAAAGAATGGGCCTCTGGTATCGATCCTGAGTCAGTGGAGGACAGAGGACCCCGACCCCAGAGCCCTCCATGCTCAGAACCGTGTAGGAAATGCCCAGAACCGTGACACCGCGGGTGGAAATCCGGCCGCAGCTGTGTTGGTAGTGCTGACTTAACCCGCGCTCCGCGCATAGAGGATCAGTTCAGGGCCATCCTCGGCTACACGGCGATTCAAGGCCAGCCTGGGCCATCCGGAAGCTCCTGCAGCCTGGGCCCGGGCCCAGGCTCAGCCCCGTGCCCTTTGCTCCCACAGCTCCAGTCCAAATATGACCCCCAGAAGGAAGCCGAGCTCCGCAGCTGGATCGAGGGGCTCACGGGCCTCTCCATCGGCCCCGACTTCCAGAAGGGTCTGAAGGATGGGGTTATCCTGTGCACGTGAGTGCTCGGCGTGCGCGCCGCTGCGCGCCTCTGGCTGCTGCGCGCCTCCGCATTGGCTTATTTTCCTTTTCTTGTCTTACTGCATAGTCTCTCTCTCTCTCTCTGTCTCTCTCTCTTTCTCTCTCTCTCCCTCTCTCTCGGCCTATTGTGTCGTCTTTCTTTCATTTCATTTAGTGTTCACTCTTACTCGGTGCCCTCACCGGATTCGCGCATGAGCGCACTGCCCGCGGAGGGCGCTCGGTCCCCTGGCGCTGCCCGGCCGCCGCCTGGTGTGGGCGCTGCGGGGAGCCGAGCCCGGGCCGGACCCTCTGAGCCGCTGTCTGGCCCACATTGCCTTTTCCTGCCACATTCTTGGTCTCCGGTCGCGTTTCTCTGTCCCCGGCTGCTATCTCCTCGCGATCTTGCACCCTCTACACACCCGGCCTTCTCTTTCCCACTTCTGGAAGCTTCTCCATCTCGCGGGTGCGTACAGAGATTCCCCCAAAACCCCGTGGTTCGCGATGACATTCCCTAGCATCCGTCGCCGGCGGCTCAGTTTGCTTGGTGGTGAAGGGAAACTGAGGCTGGGTAGCGGCGCTGAGGTTGCCACCTGGGTCGTCTCCCCTCAGACTCATGAACAAGCTGCAGCCGGGCTCGGTCCCCAAGATCAACCGCTCTGCCCAGAACTGGCACCAGGTAAGGGCCAGCCAGTGGAGGGGGCAGCCCGCCCCCTCCCCCCCCCGTGGGTACGGTCCCGTTCACCGCCCTTCCTCCCCACAACCCCCAGCTCGAAAACCTGTCCAACTTCATCAAGGCCATGGTCGGCTATGGCATGAACCCCGTGGACCTGTTCGAGGCCAACGACCTGTTCGAGAGTGGAAATATGACACAGGTGCAAGTGTCCCTGCTTGCTCTGGCCGGGAAGGTGAGGCCTGGGGGGTGGTCTGCGCCACTCAGGGGCACACAGCGGTTCTGGGTGAGGTGTTGGGCGAACCGACAAGCCAGGACAATCCTTCAAGGGCTGCTCCCCTCCGGGAGGAGGGAGAATGTGCTCCCTCCCTGGAATCTGCCACCTTTCAAACAGGAAGCAGACCGGTGTTGAAGGCCAGGGAGCAGCAGGTGGCAGTGTGTGAGGAGATGTGGGGTGCGGCCCGGGGTGGGGCTGGGGCACATGTCAGAAGTCGCTCTGGGGTTGCAGACGTGGCTCAGGTCAGGAGGACAGGGCCAGGCGTCTGGGGGTGTGAGGCTGGGTGTCCCGGGATGCCGTTTCCAGCCTGGACCTGGTTGAGGGCTCTGGCTCCCCGCCCAGGCCAAGACCAAGGGGCTGCAGAGCGGCGTGGACATCGGGGTCAAGTACTCGGAGAAGCAAGAGCGGAACTTCGATGACGCCACCATGAAGGCCGGCCAGTGCGTCATCGGGTTGCAGGTAGGGCGCCACGGCACCCCGGACCCCAGGGAGGGTCGAGCGGAGCCTGGCAGCTGAACCCTAACTGCTCCGCACGTCTCCCCGCAGATGGGCACCAACAAATGCGCCAGCCAGTCTGGCATGACGGCCTACGGTACCAGGCGGCACCTCTATGACCCCAAGAACCATATCCTGCCGCCCATGGACCACTGCACCATCAGCCTGCAGATGGGCACGAACAAGTGTGCCAGCCAGGTGCGTCCCGCCAGACACGCGGCTGTGTCCCCCGCCACAGACACAGACTGTCTCACACACATACACACACCTGTGCCACAGACACCCAGGCCGTGACCCCCACCACACGGTTCTTCCCCTCTTGCTTCAGGGAATTCTAGCCTTGGCTCTGTTTCCTAGTCACTGTGCGTGCTGGGAAGTAGGGAAGTGACAATCCTACTCTGTACCTCAGTTTCCCCAAGTGTCCACCCCCATCTGACAGTCTCACCGTTTTTGTTAAGTTAACCGCGTGTGTCCCTGAGGTGTTGGGGGCCGTCTCTGCTCCAGGCGGAGGGTTCCTTGCTTCCACAAGGTCAGAGTGTTATGTTGGCCGTTCTGAGACAGGGCCTGGCCATGTAGACCAGGGTGCCCTCCAGCTGTCGGCTCTCCTCCTGTCTGGAGCCGGGTTGCGGCTCAGTGCAGAGGGTTCGCCCAGCATGGTCACCCCAGAACCCAGAAAGCAGAGGCAGGAGGGTCAGGAGTTGAGTCATCCGGCTACCTAGTGAGTTCGATGCCAGCCTGGGCTACATGACACCCCTTTAGCCTGTAGGGAGCCTTAGGGGCATGCTGGGGGAGTGGGGTCCCCCTTCTGAGCCCCCCTCCGCTTCCCCCGCCTCCAGGTGGGCATGACGGCTCCGGGGACCCGGAGGCACATCTACGACACCAAGATGGGCACCGACAAGTGCGACAACTCGTCCATGTCCCTGCAGATGGGCTACGCGCAGGGCGCCACCCAGAGCGGCCAGGTCTTCGGGCTGGGGCGGCAGATCTACGACCCCAAGTACTGCCCTCAGGGCCCGGCCGACGGCGCTGCGGCCGGGGGTGACCCCGGAGACTCCTTTCAGGAGGAGGCGGGCTACTGAGCGCCCCCGGGTGTCCCTGGCCACCCCTGTGTGGGGTTTGGGGTATTCTGTTACCGAGGTGTTGTTTTGGTTTTTGGAACTGTGCCTCTCTTTGTACTCACTGCAATCCTCCTGCCTCAGCTTCCTGAGACCTGAGGTGACAGGCCTGTGCTGTCCAGGCTCCCTCCTCACCCATCAGGCCCCTTCCCAGGACTGACCCACTCCTGCAGCGAACATGGGGGGTGGGTCCCCGATGGGGTAGCCAGGCTGTGGATTTCCCAGCAGGCTGTGGGAGAGGCGGGCCGAAGAGCTTCTGGTTTCTTCATCTCTCCAGTCGGTTTGTGGTTTGCGAACCCCAGGAAATTGCTGGCGGTTTCAAGGAAAGAAAACAAGGGGTTCGGGGTTTTGTTTGCCCAGCCACCCCAGGTATGGGGGTGCGCCTGGGTCTCAAAATACTGCAGGCATCCGAGGGGTTGCATCTGTTTTCTAAGACCCTCAGGCCTCACCGTCCAGGGCTCCAGTGGGGAAACAGGCCTGCTTCCCCTGGGCTTTGATTCCACCCACCCCCGCTCTTTCTGCGCTGGCCCCGCCCCCACAGTGCTGCACTTTGACCCAAGAAATAATGTGAAATAACTTGCGGACCAAAACCAATAAAGACCTCCGTCGCTAAGAGTAAAGGGTGTTTATTCCTGCCTTTATTGGGGGGGGGGGGCGTTGAGCAGAGGGAAGCCCTGCAGAAGCGTTAGGGGGAAGGAGGGAAACTGAGGCCCGTGTGAACGCATGACCTGACGTCAGTCAGGACTCGGTGGAGGAAGAGGCTCAATCTTCCTCGCCAGAGTCTTCAGAACCCCAACTCGAAAGCCTCCGTCCCCGGAACTGTGGGTCTGCACACCCCCCCCCCCCATGCTCATTATGGGTTTGTGAAATAAACCCGATTGTTTCCCCTCTGGAGTGGGAAATATCCGGAGAGTTTGCTCAAAAGCCGGGCAACTGTGGATTCTCCTCTAGAGTCCTGGGCGGCCACAGGTTCCGAAGTCGCCTAGACGACCGGAGGGAGGGCGTGGCGTCGGCGTGAATGAATGAGCGAGCGCATGCCCTGGCTGCTGCCGCTGTGCAGTCGGCGTGTGAAGACAATGGCCGCCAACCCTCCGGGCCGCGTGCATGCGTCCTACCCCAGTAGATAAATAAACCAAATTAAAGATAAGGGCACGCCTTCAACCCCAGCACGCGGAAGGCAGAGGCAGGAGGATGTCTGTGAGTTCGAGACCAGCCTGGGCTACACAGGGAGCCCTTGTCTCAAAAGACGTACACACATGAGATCTAGTAAGAGCGGGGAGCCTCCCGCGGCGCGATGCCGCTGTGAGGCGTGAGCCCCGGCGGCCCGTCACCCCGTGGTCGCGGCTGCGTCCCTGTGAAGCCAACGCGCGGCGACGAGGAGCCGCGGCCTCCTTAAGAAACCCGGCTCGGGCGCGTCGCGCTGCGGTCCCGCCCCCTCCAATGACAGAGATGCGCGAGTGGCAGGTGCACTGTCCAATAGCGGCGCCAGGGGCGGGGCCGGGCGCTGCCGGAGCTCCGGGTTGCGAAGGGCGAGTCCGCAGCGTGGGGGGGGGGGGCTCCTCTTAAAGGGGCCGCGCTCCCTCCGCGGCCGGGCGGGCGAAGGCGCATGGAGCCGGGGGGGCCTCGGAGCGGTGAGGAGGGCCCCGGGGGGGGGTGTGGAGGCTGGAGAACTGGGGGGCTGTGAGTGAGGGTGGGCAGAGCCGCGGTCCCCGGTGACAGGTGCTCCAGGCGCTCCCTAACCCTCCCTCCGTTTCCCTCCCTCCCTTCCCCTCCCGGTTCTCAGGGCGGCCATCCGGTCACCCGGGGGACCTTCACCGACCCGCACTTGCAGCGCCCCACTTTCCAGATGAGGACCCCCCCCCACAGATCCCAAATCTCACCGTCCCGGAGAGGAAGCCGCTGACTGCACCCTTAGATAGTTAGACTGTGGCAGCCTCCTTCTCTGCCAGCCTCAGTTTCCCTCTCTGTATCATGATGTAGGCCCCAGGCAGACAGTTCTGGGGAGGATAAAAGGACAGGATCAGGAATGGCTGGCTCAATAAGCCCGTCCCTGGCTTCCCCTCGGTCCTGTCTGGGCTTCTTGGAGGCATGGCTTTGCCGCTTTCTCTGCCTCAGTTTCCACCTCTGTAGAATGGACGCCAGCTGGACAGGAGACACGGGGGACAGAGGCTGCTTTCTCTATCCAGAGCCTGATGCTTGCGGGGCTTTCTTTAGGAGATCCCTGCCACCCACTGCGCAGTGGGGTGGGAGGGTGATCAGAGACAGTCAGTCTCTGAAAGCCACACAGCTCTCCCTCCGCTCTGCTCCTCCCAGAGTCATCATGGCCTTCTACACACAGCTGAGGCTCCTACTGTGGAAAAATGTCATGTATCGAAGGAGGCAGCCGGTAACTTCCGGGGTGTGCAGGTGCGGGGTGGGGGGCGATGGCAGGTGACCATCACGGTCCCCACAAAGTCCACGTCCTTCCCTACAGATCCAGCTGCTGGTGGAGTTACTGTGGCCTCTGTTCCTCTTTTTCATCCTGGTGGCGGTCCGCCATTCCCACCCCCCAGTGGAGCACCATGAATGTAAGACCTACTGTGTGTGGTGGGAGGGACAGGCCTGGCGCCGGGCCGAGCTGGGCCGAGTCCAGGGAGTCCCCGGACATGTGTCTCTGCCCTCAGGCCACTTTCCGAACAAGCCGCTCCCTTCGGCGGGCACGGTGCCATGGCTGCAGGGCCTCATCTGCAATGTCAACAACTCCTGCTTCCCACACCCAACTCCCGGAGAGAGGCCCGGAGTCCTCAGCAACTTTAAGGATTCCCTGTGAGTGCACTGTGGGTGGGTGCTGCCTGGATTGTGGGGTTCGGGACCCGAGCCTCCACCCACCCCCTCTCTGCCCCCAGGGTCTCCAGGCTCCTCACCGACGCTCGCTCTGTGCTGGGTGGACGCAGCACCCGGGAGATGTTGAGCGCCCTGGAAAAGCTGATCCCCGCGCTCAGGGAGGTCAGAGCCGGAGGTAGAGACCTGGAGGAGGTTCGGGGGTTGTGACTCGGTGGGGGAGGGGGATGAGCTCTGCCTAACCCTAGCATCTGACCCCTCAGCCTGGCCACAAGAGGGCAATCAACCCGGCAAGGTCCTGGAGAAGATTCTGCAGAGGGTGAGGAGGTCGGATGAGGGCTGAGGCTGGGGCTCACCTGTGGGGTCCACCCCAGCGCCTCTGTCCATGCGGAGCGGACGCAGGATGCCTGAGGACTACTGCGCACTCCTCGCGGGTCCCCGCCACCCTCGTCTCGTCCGCAGGGGTCGCTGGAGCTGGTGCTCAGTCAGGCACAGGGGTCCGCGAGGGACTTCTTGGGAGCCACCAGGGACCTTGCTCAGGAGGTGAGGGCCCCAGCCAGTCAGGCCTGGCCAGAGGCAGGGAGCAGACACCGGGGAGGGGACCCCACCCTGGCTCAGACTTGGAAAAAGCTAAGTGTCTCTGCACCTCCTGTATTCTCCGAGTACCAGAGGCTGAGGCGCGAGGACTGAGGCTAGCATGGGCTACAGAGTGAGGCAGCATCTCAAACGAACAGAGCCAAAGAAATAAAGGGCTGGAATGTACCTCAGTTGCTAGGGTGCTTGAAGCTCAGTTGCTAGGGTGCTTGAAGCTCAGTTGCTAGGGTGCTTGTACCTCAGTTGCTAGGGTGCTTGAAGCTCAGTTGCTAGAGTGCTTGTAGCTCAGTTGCTAGGGTGCTTGTACCTCAGTTGCTAGGGTGCTTGAAGCTCAGTTGCTAGGGTGCTTGTACCTCAGTTGCTAGGGTGCTTGAAGCTCAGTTGCTAGGGTGCTTGCTTAGCATGTGTGAAACCCTGGATTCCACCCACAATTCCCCATAGACCAGGAGTGGTGACACCCCGGGTTATTTCACGACTCGGGAGGTAGAGGCAGGTCATCCTTGGCTACACAGCAAGTGAGGCCAGCCAGCTACATAAGGGGGTCAGGACCGTCTGCAGGTGTCTAGCTCCTGGGGGACCTCTCTGTAGCTCCTGACCCTGCCCAGCCTGAAGGAGCTCCGGGCGCTGCTGCGGAGGCCTGGAGGCATGGAAGGGTCCCTGGAGCTGGTGTCAGAAGCCCTCTGCAGCACTAAGTGGCCAAGCAGCCCGGGCGTCCTCTCCATCAACTGGTTGGACGCTGCCCAGCCGGGAGAGTTCCTGAGGCCCGAGCTGGCTCCCACCCTTCCCGACAGCACGCTCAGTGAGTCCCAGTGGCAGGGCTGGCTTCCCCGGGGGCGATGCCAGGCTCAGGGGCACAGTGCAACCATGCCTCACTCACCCCAGGCCCGGCCTGCTCTGCGTTCATGGGGGCGCTGGACGACCACCCTGTGTCCCGACTCCTCTGGAGGCGCCTGAAGCCGCTGGTCCTCGGGAAGATTCTCTTTGCACCGGACACGAACTTCACCCGGAAGTTCATGGCTCAGGTGAGATGCCGGAGCCAGTTGATGAAGGGCACAGTCAGGTGGGCATGACAGTGGAGGAGTCTAGTGAGGGGCTGGGGCGTGGTCAGGGTAGGGCCCCGCCCAGAATCCTCCAGTGAGGGGCTGGGGCGTGGTCAGGGCGGAGCCCCTCCAAGAATCCTCCAGTGAGCCGCTCTGGAGCAGGGCTCAGTGCTGAGGGTGTCACCTGGTATACACAGGGCTCTGGGCTCTATCCCTACAACTCAAAATACCCTCCCCCCCCAAAAAAAGGCAAAGCACAAGTTAAAGTGTTGTCTCTTTTCTTCAGAAGCCTGACCACACAGCCACACAGGTTTATAACCCAAGCACTCAGAGGGCAGCTGAGGCAGGGCACCCGGCGTTCCAGCCTCAGCTATAGGGTTGGACAAAGAAAACTAGACAAATCCCGGCCTGCTGGAGACACCTTTAACCCCAGCACTTAGGAGGCAGAGGCAGGTGGATCTCTCTTGAGTTCCAGGCCAGCCCAGGATGCACAATGAGATCCTACGATAATGTTAATACCCTGTGAGACCCCGTGAGGATGACGGTGAAGAGAAATGGGTCCGGAGGTGGAGGGGCCAGTGGGTGATCAGGGGCGGGCCCGTGGTGGACAGGCGGCCTCCGCTGCCCTCGGATGCCCTCTTACAGGTGAACCGGACCTTTGAGGAGCTGGCCCTGTTGAGGGACCTACAAGAGGTCTGGAGGGTGCTGGGACCCCAGATCTTCAATTTCATGAATGATAGTTCAAATGCGGCCATACTTCAGGTGGGCCGGGGCAGAGGCCGCCCCTTCCTGGCTCGGGTCTGCATATGGAAAGGGGTGGATGGAGAGAGACCCCCTCCTCACGGGTCCTACCCCCTCACTGCAGAGGCTGCTGGATGTGGAGGATGCCAGGGGGAGGCAGCAGACACCCAGGGGCCAGGAGCAGTTAAAGGCGATCAGAGACTTTCTGGACCCTAGCACGGGTGGCTACAGCTGGCGGGAGGCCCACGCGGACCTAGGGCGCCTGGTGGGAATTCTGGGACAAATCATGGAGGTGAGGGGTTGTCACAGAGGGAGGAGACATCTGGGCTGTCCCTCGGCTGTGTCTATGGTCACCTGGGGGAATGAGGGACCCGAGGGAGGGGCCCGAGGATTGAGTCGCTCCCCAGAGTCTGGGATTCACGCCCCCGCCCGCAGTGTGTGTCCCTGGACAAGCTGGAGGCCTTGCCCTCGGAGGGCGCTCTCGTGTCTCGAGCCCTGGAGCTGCTGGGGGAGCGCCGACTCTGGGCAGGTGTCGTCTTCCTGAGCCCCGAGGACCCTCTAGGTCCATCTGAGCCGTCACCTTCAGCTCTGGGTCCTGGCCACCTGCGATTCAAGATCCGAATGGATATCGACGATGTCACAAGGACCAATAAGATCAGGGACAAGTGAGGGAGGGGGAGCCACGCTGGGGCGGGGGGCGGGGCTCGGTTGTGGTGGGCGGGGCCGAGGGCGTGTCTGTCGGAGATTATAGATGAAACTAGGTAGAGGCGTGACTGGGGCGGGGATGTCTGGGATAAGGTGGGAGGGGGCTAGCCAAGTGTAGTGGAGCAGTGGGGGTTAGCCAGGCTCAATGGGGAGGTAGCCTAGTACAAAGAGGGATTAGCCAAGGGCAACACAGGAGGACTTCTCTAGTGCAGAGATTGGGGGACCTAGCTAAGTGCATTAATTGAATCTGGAAAAGAAGGGCTGAGACAGGACCCCAGCCGAGTTTCTTCGCCTACGTGTCGCTCAGTGCTTCGTTCGTGGTCTCCCAGGTTTTGGGACCCGGGCCCTGCCGCAAACCCTCTCATTGACCTTCGGTACGTGTGGGGCGGCTTCGTGTACCTGCAGGACCTGCTGGAGCAGGCCGCCGTGCGCGTGCTGAGCGGAGGGGACTCGCGCCTGGGCCTCTATCTGCAGCAGATGCCACACCCCTGCTACATGGACGATGTGTGAGAGCACCCCTGCATGCTGTCTGGGCTCAGTGGTTTTGTGGGACCCCTGCCTGGCGCTCAGGGATCCTCCAGAGTCTCCCCATGAACAGAGAAAGTGAGCTGGGAGCCGGGGCCCTGGGGCTGGATCAGCGCTCTGAGGATGAGACTGAGCCCGGAGACCCTAGGGTGACATGGTGTCAGCGCGTGGGTACACCCTGGGCAGGGCGTTTCCAGCTGCACCCCCACTCTCCCGCCACCTCAGGTTCCTGCGCGTGCTGAGCCGGTCCCTGCCTCTGTTTCTGACGCTGGCCTGGATTTATTCAGTGGCGCTCACGGTGAAGGCCGTGGTGCGCGAGAAAGAGACGCGGCTGCGGGAGACCATGCGTGCCATGGGGCTGAGCCGCGGGGTGCTCTGGCTCGGCTGGTTCCTCAGCTGCCTGGGACCCTTCCTGGTCAGCTCTGCCCTGCTGGTGTTGGTGCTCAAGGTGAGGGGTCCTGGTGCGCGTGGGTAGGGGTGGGGGAGAAGCGTGGCGCGGATCCCTAGCGCCCATCCCAGAATGGGATCTTAGAAGGCTCGTGCTTCTCCCAGCTAGGGGACATCCTTCCGCACAGCCACCCCGTCGTGCTCTTCTTCTTCTTGGCGGCCTTCGCGGTGGCCACCGTGGCTCAGAGTTTTCTGCTCAGCGCCTTCTTCTCCAAGGCCAACCTGGCAGCCGCCTGCGGGGGCCTCATCTACTTCTCCCTCTACCTGCCCTACATGCTGTGTGTCGCCTGGAGCGAGTACCTGCACCTGGGCGGCCGCGTCGCTGCGGTGCGGAACTTTCCGACCCGCGAGGGGACGGGCACCCCCCAAAGCGTAGCCGGCTCCCTCACCCAGCCCTCTCTCTCCAGAGCCTGCTGTCCCCCGTGGCCTTCGGCTTCGGATGTGAAAGCCTGATGCTGCTGGAGGAGCAGGGGGAAGGGGCTCAGTGGCACAATCTGGGCGCGGCGGGCGCGGTGGACGTTTTCAGCATGGCGCAGGTGTCTTTGATCCTGTTGCTGGATGCGGTTATCTACGGCCTCGCCCTCTGGTACCTGGAGGCTGTATGCCCAGGTAGGCCATAGGGGGAGGGGCTCCAGGTAGGAGGCCCGTACACCCGAGGCTGGGCTGGCGTCTGCCCGGGCACAAGAGACACGTTTTAGGGTACAGCTCCAGGATACTGGGATCCTGGAGAGACACTTCCTAGCTGATGCTGCCTCGCAGGGGCAGGATCTGAGCCAAGGGAGTGGGCGGGGCTTCCTGGCTCCAAGGGTGTGGCCTGGAAGCTCTCACATGTCACGGTGTGGCGTGTGTAAAGGGGTGTCCCTTTCCGGCCAGGCCAGTATGGGATCCCTGAGTCGTGGAATTTCCCCTTTCGGAGGAGCTACTGGTGTGGGCCTGGACCTCGCCAGCGTTCTGTCTTGGGCACTGCCCCACAAGATCCCAGAGGTAAGGCCCCACGAGGATTATTAGTAACCTTGTCTCTCCTAGAGAAACAGGTTCTGTAACTCAATCCCCTGGACACCCCAGATCCCAAGCTCTGGCTTCGTCTAGGGACCCCTCCCAGAGCCTTGTGAGTGCTAAGAGGTGTTCTACACTGACTGACAGCTCGGCCCTCTCTGCCGGTCTCTATGCAGGGGCTTTATCCCTGACCACAACCCCAGCGCCCCCGCGGGGGGCCTTCTAGGCAGAGGCTCCACCACTGAGCCACACCCCAACCCAACTTTTTACTTTGAGACAGAGTCTCACTAAGTTATTCAGGCTGACCTAAAATTCACGGGCCTCCATTTTCAGCTCCCGAGTCACTGAGCTGACCTGTACCGGCGTGGCCATCTCCCTTAACTCTTACAGGACCCCCAATTCCACTGACCAGCTCTGGGGGACTCCCCAAGTCTACAGCCAACCCCTCCTTCCTTCCACAGTTCTGATGGAAGAGCCACCGCCTGGCCTGACTCCTGGCGTCTCCATCCGCTGCCTGACGAAGCATTTTCCCGGCTGTCCGCAGCCAGCCCTGCAAGGACTCAGCCTTGACTTCTACCAAGGTCACATCACGGCCTTCTTGGGACACAATGGGGCCGGCAAGACAACCACAATGTGAGCCACTAGCCTCCACACTGTCTTCCCCAGGCCTCAGTTTACCCATCGACTCAATGGAGGAAGGCGTTGGGGTTGGAGGATACCAGGGTGTACTGTGGGATCAGGAACTGGGTGTCGTTTGGGCACTCAGTAGGGAGAAGATGAGTTCTTCTGACCACGTGTCCGTCCCCCGTCAAAGGAGTGCACAGCACCCCTTCGGCCAGGCATACAGCAGGCGCCATATAAGTGTAGGTGGCCCTTCAGTCCGTGAAGGGCCGCCTCCCTGAGATCCCTGCACCCACAGGTCCATCTTGAGTGGTCTCTTCCCACCCACTAGTGGCTCTGCCTACATCCTGGGCCACGATGTTCAAACCAACATGGCGGCCATCCGGCCCCACCTGGGCATCTGCCCACAGTACAACGTGCTGTTTGACTGGTGAGTCCCTGGCACACACTGATGGGGCGGTGGGAGGGGCCTGGCGACACCTGCGATGCACACTGGAAGTCCTGCATGCTGCATTCTGGGAGGGGCCTGGCATCATCCACACTACACACTGGGAGGGGCCTAGCGCACACTGGGCAGGGCCTGGCATCATCCACACCACACACTGGGAGGGGCCTGGCATCATCCACACCACACACTGGGAGGGGCCTGGCGTCATCCACACCACATACTGGGAGGGGCCTAACGCACACTGGGAGGGGCCTAGCGCACACTGGGAGGGCCTGGCGTCATCTGTGACGCACTCTGGGAGGGGCCTGGCGTCATCTGTGACGCACTCTGGGAGGGGCCTGGCGTCATCTGTGACGCAGTCTGGGAGGGCCTGGCGTCATCTGTGACGCACTCTGGGAGGGGCCTGGCGTCATCTGTGACGCACTCTGGGAGGGCCTGGCGTCAATTGTGCCGCGCACAGCCTGAGCATCGCCTTCCATCGCCCCGGCCCAGGCTGACGGTGGCAGAGCACCTGTGGTTCTATGGCCGTTTGAAAGGCGTGAGCGCGGCCGCCCTGGGCCCCGAGCAGGAGCGTCTGATACAGGACGTGGGGCTCCTCCCCAAGTGGGACACGCAGACACGTTACCTCTCCGGTGAGCTAGCCCAGAGAGGCCCCTCTGCGGGAGGGGGGGGCAGGAAGTCGAGGCTGGGAAGGGGTCACTCTGGGATGTCACCTTTCTCCACCCAGGCGGGATGCAGCGCAAGCTGTCTGTGGCGATCGCCTTTGTGGGTGGCTCCCGTGTGGTTATCCTGGACGAGCCGACCGCTGGCGTGGACCCCGCTTCCCGCCGTGGCATTTGGGAATTGCTACTTAAATACAGAGAAGGTAAGGGCTGGGAGACGGGGTAGCATGGCCGGCGGTTCCCAAGAAAGCTCTCCAACCATGAAATGCTGGGATGAGGTCTGGAGGGACGAGGAGGAGTTTGCTACAGAGGCTTAGGCAATTCCTGGGAGCCCCGCTGCCGGGTAGAGACCTGGCCACCCCCGTTGGTTCACACGCGTGGGTCCCCGTGTCCAGGTCGCACGCTGATCCTCTCCACTCATCACCTGGACGAGGCAGAGCTTCTGGGAGATCGAGTGGCCATGGTGGCAAGTGGCTCCTTGCGCTGCTGTGGGTCCCCGCTTTTCCTGCGTCGACACTTCGGGTGCGGTTACTACCTGACCCTGGAGAAGATCCCTCAGCCCTTCGTCACCCGGGACCTGAAGGTGAGGGTTAGAGCTAGCCCCCGCGCCCTGTCCCAGCTCCGTCTTGCTGAGATTGTCTGTCTCTCTGAAGGGGGACGGCGGGGACCTTAGACGCGAACAGAATCCAGACAGCAAGAGCAACATGGCGGGTGAGGTTGAGCTGAGGACCCCCCCAAGGGAAGGCCGGGGGTCCCCAAGCCACTTAACTCATGGCAACAGAGCTCACGACCCCAGACCGGACCCCTGTCCTTCTGGACCCCGGCCCCAAAGTTCTTAACCCTGATCTCTGCCCACAGGGGAAACCCTTACCCAAGGAGCCTCAGACAGGAGCCGACAGGCCCCAGCTTCCGAGGCAGCCCCTGTCACCCCAAGTACACCCCGGATACTGGAGCTAGTGCAGCGCCATGTTCCCGGAGCACAGCTGGTGGAGGAACTGCCCCACGAGCTGGTGCTGGCATTGCCCTACGCAGGAGCCCAGGATGGCAGCTTTGCCATGGTCTTCCAAGAGCTGGATGGGCAACTGGAGGCTCTGGGGCTCACCGGCTACGGGATCTCAGACACCAACCTGGAGGAGGTGTGGGAGCTAGTGGGGGTTTTGAAGGGTGAATAGGAGTCTGCTTAAGGGTGCCAAGACAGAACTCTGGGGACAGAGGAAGGCTCTTAGGGACGGTGGACAGCTTGGAAGTCTCTAGAGGAGGTCTGGGGGGGGGGCAGTGGTGTGTGAGGCGTCCCTCCTGGGAGTCTCTTGCTCTGTCTCCTCAGATCTTCCTAAAGGTAGTAGAGGATGCACACAGAGAAGGTACGCCATAGCTCTGAGCCCCGCCCCTGTCCGGGTCTGTCCTCCCTGGTGTGGGCACCGAGTCCTCCCTCTGAATCCTGAACCCGGTTTCCCACGGAGGTAAGACCCGTGTCCTCAGCCCTGAACCCCGTTGGCTCCACAGGTGGTAACTCCGGGCAGCAGGTGCACCCCCGCGCCGCCCCTCCACAGCCCCGCACAGGGCCAGAGGCTTCAGCCCTGGAGAACGGGGAGCTGGGTGAGTCTTGACCCTGCCCATGTCCCCTCCCCGCCCTCCCCAGGGTGCTGGCGCTCACCCGCCCCTCCCCCACAGCCAGGTTGATGCCGGACCCCCAGACCCCGCAGGGTTCCGCGCCCAGCGCCCCACGGGTGCAGGGCTGGCCGCTTACCTGTCAGCAGCTCCGGGCTCTGCTCCGCAAACGCTGTCTGCTTGCCCGCCGCAGCCGCCGGGGCCTGTTCGCGCAGGTGACGGGGCGGCACGGAGGAGCAGGGGCGGGGGAGGGTATGTGCGGGGGTGGCTGCTGACGAGACTGTTCCCTAGATTGTGCTGCCCGCCCTCTTCGTGGGTCTGGCCCTGGTCTTCAGCCTCATCGTCCCTCCTTTCAGACAGTACCCACCCCTGCGGCTCAGCCCTGCCATGTATGGCCCGCAGGTCTCCTTCTTCAGGTGGGTGCTGGGCGAGGCGGGCAGGTGACCGTCGACGGGTGATGGGAAGGCCGCAGTCTGACCCGTCACCCCACAGTGAGGACGCCCCTGGGGACCCCAACCGGGTGAAGCTGCTGGCCGCTCTGCTGGGGGAGGCCGGGCTGCAGGACCCAGCCGTGCAGGGCACAGCTGCCAGGTGAGGCCCGCCCAGCTGACTCTCCTTGGCTGTCTCCCTCCCGTGTTGCCTCAGACCCCCCTCGTGCCTCAGTTCCCCCCCAGCTGAGACTAGTCCCCCCCATTGCCTCAGTCTCCCCCACCAAGGGGCTGTGCCTCAGTTCCCCTTTTAGGCTCTCTCTGCCTTGGTTTTCCCTGGAGCTCTGACTGATTTCGCCCAGGATCTGCTTCAGTTTCCCCTCTTCATCTGCCTCTGTTTCCCCATCTGGGCTCTTGCTCGATTTCCCTCTGAGCTCCAGTCTCAGTTTTCTCGTCTTGGTTCTGGCCTCAGTTTCCCTCCATGGCCTCCTGCCTCATGGGGACGTGGGGTCTGTGTCTCCTAGCGCCCCCTTGCCCGGCACCCATAGCCCTTCCTGACTCCACAGGGGAACCGAGTGCTCACATTCCCTCGCCTGCTACTTCTCGGTCCCTGAGGTCCCCGCGGATGTGGCCCGCATCCTGGCCAGCGGCAACTGGACCCCGGAGTCCCCGTCCCCATCCTGCCAATGCAGCCGGCCCGGAGCTCGCCACCTGCTGCCCATCTGCCCTGCCGGAGCTGGGGGTCTGCCGCCACCCCAGGCTGTGGCCGGCTTGGGGGAGGTGGTTCAGAACCTCACGGGCCGGAACGTGTCCGACTTCCTGGTGAAGACCTACTCCAGCCTGGTGCGCCGCGGGTGAGCACCCAGGCTCCGTGTGCCCAGCGTTGGGGTGCTGGGGTGCCGGGGTGCCATGCCCCACACTGGCTCTGCCCGTTTATCACTCACTCTGCTTCCCCTGTGTCTCCCGCAGCCTGAGCACTAAGAAATGGGTGGACGAGGTCAGGTGAGACAGGCTGGTGCTGGAACCCTCTCCGCCCCTCCCCCACACTCTGCCACCCACTCCCCCGGCCCCTCGGTCTCCACATCTCCTCCCCAAACCATTTTCCAGATATGGGGGCTTCTCCCTGGGAGGCCGAGACCCGGACCTGCCCTCGGGGCGTGAGGTGGTCCGCACAGTGGCAGAGATACGGGCGCTACTGAGCCCCCAACCCGGCAACGCCCTAGACCGTGTCCTGAGCAACCTCACCCAGTGGGCCCTCGGCCTTGATGCACAGAGCAGCCTTAAGGTGGGAGCCAGGGCTGACGGGTGAGGGAGGGCGGGGGTGGCAGGTGTCTCGGGCCATGGGCATCTCTGGACCTCCTGTCCCTTGCTCCACTCAGATCTGGTTCAACAACAAGGGCTGGCATGCCATGGTGGCCTTTATGAACCGAGCCAACAACGCACTCCTACACACCCTGCTACCGTCCCGACAGGCCCGGCTCGCCCACAGCATCACCACAGTCAACCATCCTTTGAACCTGACCAAGGAGCAGCTGTCTGAGGCCGCACTGTGAGTCCTGTTGTTCAGGGATGGTGCAGACTGGATTGGAGCCCTGCCCTGTGCCATGGGCTGGTGGTGACAAAATGTATCCCAACACTGGAAGGGCCAGGAAGTGTGGTGCACGCCTTTAATCCCAGCACTCAGGAGACAGAGGCAGGTGGATCTCTCTGAGTTTTGGGTCAGTCTGGTCTACATACATAGAGGCTTCGAGGCTACGTAGAGAGACCCTGTCTCTACATAAGAAAAGAGGAGAGAGAGAGAGAGACCGTCAGGCTTTGAAACATCCGGGCACTCTGAATCTTGAATCTCGTTCTATTTTTTATCAGGGACCCAGACCTCATGTGGCCAGGTCCCCAAACTGCCACACCCTTTCTCTGGCCAGGGATCAGTCCTGGACCTCAGTGTCATGTCCCCTTCTGCTCTGAGCCATTCCTGACCTCTCACCCCCAGAGCAGCCTCCTCAGTGGACGTCCTTGTCTCCATCTGTGTGGTCTTCGCCATGTCCTTTGTCCCAGCCAGCTTTACCCTGGTCCTCATCGAGGAACGCGTCACCAGAGCCAAGCACCTGCAGCTGGTCAGTGGCCTGCCCCAAACCCTCTACTGGCTCGGCAACTTCCTCTGGGACATGGTATGTGGGGCCGGCTGGCTGGGCTTCTGGCAGGGTAGGAGAGGTGCGGCTCCTGGCCCTCTGAACTACTGAGGTGACTCCTGTCTTGGACACAGTGTAACTACCTGGTGGCAGTGTGCATAGTGGTGCTTATCTTCCTGGCCTTTCAGCAGAAGGCATACGTGGCCCCAGAGAACCTGCCTGCCCTCTTACTCTTGCTACTGCTGTATGGGTGAGACCCTCCTGCCCCATGGGTTCTACTCCTCTTGGGGAGGGTGAAGGGGATCTATAGTAACTGGAGAAAAAGATTGGAATAGCTATAACTGGAATTCAGAGGTTGGAGAGATGGCTCAAAGGCTAGAGCACTGGGCGCTATTTTGGAGGACTCAAGTTCAGTTTCCAGCACCCACAGGGTATCTCACAACCTTCTGTAACTCCAGTTTCAGGGGATCTGATGCCCTCTTCTGATACATGATATGTATATACACAGAAGCAGGCAAAACATGCATACACACGAAATAAAAATAAACAAGTCTTAAAAAGAAAAAGGCCAGGGTGGTGGCTCACACCCTTAATTCAGGCCAGGGTAGTGGCTCACACCTTTAATTACAGTGCTTGGGAGGAAGAGGCAGGTGGATTACTGTGAGTTCTTCAAGGACAACTTGGGCTACATGTGAGACCATGAAAAGAAAAAAGAATTTTGAGCTGAGCCAATGTGGCCTTAAAAGCTCATCACATGCCAGCTCACAGCACAGATATGATGAGGTGGGGCTGTTCTTGGGACAACTCAGCATGTAGTCACTGGTGGCACCTGTCATACTTCCCTCCCAGCTGGTCCATCACGCCACTCATGTACCCAGCCTCCTTCTTCTTCTCCGTGCCCAGCACAGCCTATGTGGTGCTCACCTGTATCAACCTCTTCATCGGCATCAACAGCAGCATGGCCACCTTCGTGCTGGAACTGCTTTCGGATCAGGTGGGACCTCCACACAAAACTGGACTGGGGCTGGGTTAGTGGGCACCTCCAGGCTCAGCTGTGAACTACTAGGCTCTACCCACTCCTAAACAGTACCTGCAAGAAGTGAGCCAGATCCTGAAGCAAGTGTTTCTGATCTTCCCCCACTTCTGCTTGGGCCGAGGGCTTATCGACATGGTGCGGAACCAGGCCCTGTCAGATGCCTTTGAGCGCTTGGGTGAGAACTTCTGTCAGTTGGGGGATGAGAACTGTCAGTTGGCGGATGCATTGCCCTTCAAGTGGACAGTTTAGGTGGCACAAAAGCCATATCAACTTAAAAGTAAAGAAAGGGTTTTTAAAGGGTCATATTGTGAAAGGTTCATGACTTACATAAAGGAGGATGTGAAACCTTATATTCTAGGCCAGTTATACCCTAGCAGTACCAGTCTTGGTCAGTTTTCTTGAGTCTAGGGTGATCTGGACAGGGGGCAAATCTTTCCTGTCCCCACAGGAGACAAGCAATTCCAGTCACCCTTACACTGGCACATCATCGGCAAGAACCTCCTGGCCATGGTGGCCCAGGGGCTCCTGTTCCTCCTCATCACTCTCCTGCTCCAACACCGCAGCCGCCTCCTGCCACAGTCAGTGGGGACCAGGTGAGGGCAGCAGGGGCCAGCGTCCTTCCCTGGTCCACTTACCTGTCTATCTTCAGACCCAAACTGAGACTGCTGCCGCCCCTGGGGAAGGAGGATGAGGACGTGGCTCGAGAGCGGGAGCGGGTGACCAAGGGGGCCACCCAGGGGGATGTGCTGGTCCTCAGGGACTTGACCAAGGTAGGCACAGGGTGGGGGTGAGTGTCAGGCATGGGGGGGTATGGGCACTCCATCCTTTCTCAAGGAGCTCACCCCTGCAGGTGTACCGTGGACAGAAGAACCCTGCTGTGGATCGCCTGTGCCTGGGGATTCCCCCCGGGGAGGTGAGTTCAGGCAGAGACTGGGTCAGGCCAAGGGGGCTCTGTGCTGCTCCCTGAGTCCCTCCGCCCTGCGTGCCCACCTTGCCACACCCCTTCTCTATTGAGCAAGTGCCCCGCACCCGTCACCTTTTATGAAGACTGATTTTTGAACTTGTATTTATTTTTGTGGCACCGGAAACAGGACTCAGAGCCTCAGCTGTGTCAGGGAGGCTACACAGCTAAGCCACCACCCCAGCCCCTCACTGGGACATTCTAGGCCACCACTCTGAGCTATGTCCCAGCTCTGAGCTCCTGATTGAGCCATCAGCCCTCGTTAGGCACCTACTATGTGCTCACATTTTTTGAGCACCGAATGTGACCACCGAAGGTTCTCCGAATTCCACTTTGGTGTTGGCTATCACTTATCTTGCACTAACAGTATTAATTGAGCCCTTACTATATGCATGCCCGTTAAGCACTTCTCAGTTAACATCTGTTTAGGCACCTGTTTCTGTCCTCAAACCCCTACACGCATGCAGACTCATTTATGCTGCCCATGGTTCACTGGCTGCCCTACTAGTGACAAAATCACATCTCTGAACACGTGTGAGCCGACTGAGGCTGGAGGATTGGGTGTTCAGGGTTATCCTTGGCTACATAAGGAAGTTCAAAGCCAGCCTGGGCTACATGAGACTCTGTCTCCAAAACCACAAATTTATAACTAAAACAAAGTGCTGCCCCAAACCGTTTTCTGCTAGGTGAGAGTTCTGCCTCTCCCAGACCTTAGGGCTCCCCCTTCTCCCCCTTCTGTGTACCAGCATGAGGGCTGCGGATTGCACCCCAGCCTTGGGCTGTGAAGGGCTTGTGGGTTCCTCTGCAGTGTTTCGGACTGCTGGGCGTCAACGGGGCAGGGAAGACATCCACCTTCCGCATGGTGACGGGGGACATACTGCCCAGCGGTGGTGAGGCGGTGCTTTCAGGCCACAAGTGAGTGGCTCCTGGTAGGGGCGCACGCACCCGAATCCTGGTTCTCCCCCGCCCATGGGTTCTTCCCCCTTCACCAGCCTAGTCCCTGAGACCCGTGCCCCTCTGCGCATGGCCCACGTGCTCTGGGGCTCCTGTGCTCCCCCAGACACTCATGCAGTGCTGCATGGGTGGCCGGCAAGCTGCCAGCCCTCTTAGCCTCCGTCCTCACCCCAGTGTTGCCCAGGAGCCGGCCGCTGCGCACCGCAGCATGGGCTACTGTCCCCAGTCTGACGCCATCTTCGACCTGCTGACGGGCAGGGAACACCTGGAGTTGTTTGCAAGCCTGCGCGGGGTGCCCGAAGCCCAGGTTGCACAGGTAAAAGCACCACTTGCTTGCTGTAGCCCCGCCCCCCACCGCAGGCTCGGTCCCTGTGTTCTCGGTGGCCCCATCTGTGTTCACACAGCCCCACCTCTCCCGACGTGGACCCGCCCATGCTCAGCAGGCCCCGCCCCTCTGGGCTGCCCCGCCCATGCTCACCAGGCCCCGCCCCGCAGACGGCGCACTCGGGCCTGGTGCGCCTGGGCCTTCCGAGCTACGCGGACCGGCCTGCGGGCACCTACAGCGGAGGCAACAAGCGGAAACTGGCGACGGCCCTGGCTCTGGTCGGGGACCCAGCTGTGGTCTTCCTGGTGCGTGGGCCTGAGAAGTGGGGACTTGGGGGCGGGGTCTGTGAAGACCCCGGCATGACCTGAGCGTGGCCCGAGCAGGCCCGGGGCTATCATCCGGGACCCTCCTTCGCAGGACGAGCCCACCACGGGCATGGACCCGAGCGCGCGGCGGTTTCTCTGGAACAGCCTGCAGTCCGTGGTGCGCGAAGGCCGCTCCGTGGTGCTCACGTCGCACAGGTGGGGCGATCCTGCCCCTGCTGGGGTCCTAGGGTGGCCGGGCCCTGGGCGTGGGCAGAGCGTGGCCCCAGCCGCGCTCACTCTGCCGCCCGCAGCATGGAGGAGTGCGAAGCGCTCTGCACGCGCCTGGCCATCATGGTGAACGGACGCTTCCGCTGCCTGGGAAGCACCCAGCATCTCAAGGGCAGGTGAGCCGGGTGACGGACGGGGCGGGGCCTGGAGGGGCGGGGCCTGGAGGAGAGGGCAGGTGAGCCGGGTGACGGACGGGGCGGGGCCTGGAGGGGCGGGGCCTGGAGGGGAGGGCAGGTGAGCCGGGTGACGGACGGGCGGGGCGGGGCCTGGGGGCGGGGCACGATGGACGGGGGCGGGGCCTTGGGAGGCGGGGCCTGACGGGAGCCAGTATTTGATTGGTGCACCGAGGTTGCGGATGGGGTTAGAAGGGCGAATCAGGTCTGTAGAGGTGGATCCCGAAGGACAAGGTGTGTGAATAGGAGGAGCTTGTGGGGGGGGATTCCTGAGAGTGAGTGGGTGGGGTTAGGGGGCATGGGCGGGACATGTGAGGGGCTGAGCCAATGGAGCACTTGTGAGGGTGGAGTCAGAGTGTGGGCGGGGTTGTGCTGTATATGGGCGTGGGTAACGTACGGAAGGCGGAGCCACACGGATGGGGAAATGTGTCATTTTCTTGCATGGAGCTCTAGGGAATTTAATCGTGGTGAGGGCGATGTGGGCGGAGTCAGAGCATATGTAGGCGGGACTAGGCCGTGAGGAGCAGAACCACAGAGATGGGGGAGGGTTCATTTGCAGGGGCGAGGCCAAAGAAGAGCAGGGCTAGATCAAGGGGCGGAGCCAGGCAGCGTGAGAGGTGTCAGGAAAGGTGGGTCTGCTCATGGGAGCGCTTTCTGCATGGAGGACGGGAAGTGACGGGCGTGCAGATGTGCCAGGCCTCGAGTGGGCGTGGCCTCTTATGTTAGTGGGCGTGGCCGAGCAGGGCAGGGTGAGGAAGAACTGGACCTGGTCCAGGTGTACATGACAGGCTAGGGAGCGCAGTGAGGGCCGTGGCCTGCATCCCTGGTCCTCCCCACCTCCAGGTTCGGAGCTGGCCACACGCTGACCCTCAGGGTCCCCCCGGACCAGCCGGAACCGGCCACAGCCTTTGTCGCGGCCACATTCCCGGGTGCTGAGCTCCGAGAGGTGCACGGCGGCCGTCTGCGCTTCCAGCTGCCACCCGGGGGCGGCTGCACGCTGTCGCGGGTGTTCCGGGAGCTGGCGGCGCGGGGCCAGGGCCACGGTGTGGAGGACTTCTCCGTGAGCCAGACCACCCTGGAGGAGGTGATGCTGGGCGCCGTGACAGGGCCTGAAGGGAAGAGCCGAGGGCGCCACCACCCTGGGCTGACATCCCTCTGTCTCCTCCGGCCCCATCAGGTGTTCCTGTATTTCTCCAAAGACCAAGGGGAGGAGGAGGAGGGCGGACGGCAGGACACCGGCGCCCAGGAGGATACCACAGCCGGCCCTCAGCCCCCGGAATATGTCAGCCAATTCCTGGAAGACCCCGGCTTTGTGGAGACAATGATCTGAGCATGCCCCACCCCCACCCCCAATCTCTGAGTCACAGAGCTCCCAGAGAGCCCCAGGCCCCAGAGGAAATAAAGGGAAAGGAAAAGGAGCCCATCTTGTGTCTGTGTCTTGGGAACCCTGGCTGTGTACCTGCCGCCGTACTCCTGCATGTGAAGCGTGTGCGTGCGTCTGTCTGTGATCACAGACGTGACAGCTGGCTGCAAGAGGCTTGGCCACCTGGCCCCCAAGCAGTGCCCGTGGGGTGGGGTGAGCCCAGGCGTGCCACACATGTACCCTGCATGTACCTATGTGGGCCCGCCACCCAAGGGCGGGACTTGTGAGTGTCTCGGACCGTGAAGTAGGTGAGGTCACACTTGGGGAATGTCCCAGGTGTCTTAGAGGACCCTAGAGCGTCCCTGGCCCAACCAGAAGCCCACCCCAGAGCCGGCCAGCCCTCATCCTGAGACAGCCACACCTGCCCACCCTGGCCATCCGACATGAGTGGGAGGCACAGGACCCTTAAGGGGCTGCTCGGCTGGCTTTGTGCATGCAGAGCCGGGCTGGGCACCACGGGCTGCGGCCTTTCTGGACTGTGTCCCAGAGAGCCACCCAGTGTGGCTGAGGTCAGTGGGGTGTGTGTGTTTAAGGAATAGGGTGTCTAAATTAGGGGTGGCTTCTGGGGGTCCTCCCGTGTGTCCTGAGTGAGGCTCAGACCTGGGATGCGGAAGGCAGCGTGGGAGTGGGGATCCTGGGCTTCGCAGTGCGAGAGCTGGAAGCTGCCCAGCGCACACGCCTTCATGCCCTGCGGTCCCCGGCAGACCGCAGGGCTGGTGACCACAGGGCATGGGGGGTCACCCCGGGGGGGGGGGAGAGTCGGGAAGGTGTCTGTCTGGATCTGCGGTGAGCTTCCCCTCCTCCCCCTCTTCTGTGTCTCTGCAAGTCACCAAGCATGTGCGTCTGCGCCTTACTGACCACGTCTGGGAGCCGGTGTCGCAGAAAAGTTCAGCGCCCCCCCCATCCCCCCAGTGATAAACAGCGCCTGAGTCAGGCGGCCACACACACGTCCCCAGGACGCAAACTGCAAGCGGAAGGCGGCGGGCCATGAGGAACCTGTGTCGGAGCTTGTGCGCAGAGCCCTATCTATAAGGGCTGACACCCGGGACAGTCACACCGGGGGCGGGTCTGCGGTGTCGCCTCCCGCCCTTCGCTGGGGGCCTTTTCCTGTGTTGGGGACTCGCGCGCCAATGAGGGCCAGGCCCGTCACGTGGGTCTGACAGCTGAGGAGGGGGTGGCCCTGAGCAATGTGGTCCAGACACAGCCTGCACCAGGAGCTGCGGGGCTGAGACCCCTACCCCCCAAGGCCCGCCTGCCCCCACCTAGGGCTGCCGGGCAGGCGACACCATGTTCTCTAGGAAGAAGAGAGAACTCATGAAAACCCCTTCTATTTCCAAAAAGAACCGCGCGGGGAGCCCCAACCCGCAGTCCTCCTCAGGGGTGAGTGGGGCGCAGAGCGGGCGGGGACCCGGATGACACCGCCAGCCCGTGGCCGCTGCGGGGCTCAGAGCGCGGCTGCGGCGCCATGCTGAGCCCACGGTGGGGGACCCGCACCAGCTACAGCCCCCGGCAGGCAGGATGGCAGGGGGCGCGACGAGGCCGGGTCCCGGGAGTGCGCCTCACGGTACGGGCGGCCTTGGGTGGGCCTCCAGGTCACCCATCTTTATGAAGAACGTCCCCGTCACGCGCCGAGCAAGCGGGGGCTCTGGGTGGTGGGTAGAGCCGGAATTGGGGTCTAGCGACGGGTGTGGGTCCGAGAGGCTGGGAGGTGAGGCTGGGGCAGTGGAAGGTTCCGGAAGCCGAAGGGAGAGCGGGTGTGAGACTGGGGTACAGGTGTGCAGGGCAGATTCAGGGGTCTCTGAGTGTTCCTTCAGGACCTGGGGGGCGCCTGCTGAGTTTGGGGGTGCTGATGTCCTGGGGTGTCTCCACCCAGTCTGGGTGAGTCCTGGGGCCCACGGGCCTGACGACCTCCTCGGGTCGCGGGAGCGATCCATGCTCTGGAAAGTGGGCAGACGTGGAGAAGTCGGGGTGGCGGTGAGAGGGCCGGAGACCCACGAGGGTCCTCCCCACCCCCCACCAGGAAGCGGGGTGCCCCTCCCTCCTGTGCCTCCGCAGGCCCCGCCCCTGGCTGTGGTTTGGGTATGGACGGTTGTTTGTGAAAGCTAAAGAGGAGGATGTTGGGTAACAGGTGTGGGGGGGTGGCTTCCAAATCTCTGCCCCCTCACCTCTGACCTCTGACCCCCCCCCATGGAGGAGTCAGTTCTGGGGAAACTGAGGCAGCCTCTGGGATGAATGATTCCCTTCGATTCTTGCCCGCACCCCCAGGAGCTGCCCAAGAAGGACTGCGCAGAGGCCCCCGCGCCCGAGCCCGCAGCCGCGGCCCTGGCCACGGGCGCCAAGGCCACGGGCACGCTCCGGAGGCCCACCAGCCTGAGCCGCCACGCCAGCGCCGCCGGCTTCCCGCTCTCCGGCGCCGCCACCTGGACCCTGGGCCGCGGGTACCGGAGCCCCCTGTCGGCCGCCAGCCCCGCGGAGCTGCCCGGCGAGGGGCCTTTCCCCGAGGGCGTGGAAGACATCTCCTCGCTGCTGGCCGACGTGGCCCGCTTCGCCGAGGGCCTGGAGAAACTCAAGGAGTTTGTGTTGCGTGATGGTGAGAATCCCCCTCAGCAGAGAGGGGGGCGCAGGAGGAGGGGACACGAGCCATCCATCCCAGCGCGGAGGCAGGTGGATCGCCGCCAGTTCCAGGGCAGCAGGCTCTAGGCTTGAGTTCCAGATCAGGCAGAATTACACAGGGAGATCTTGTCTCAAAAAAAAAAAAGGAAAGAAAGAAAAAGCTTCAAACAGGATGTAAGGAGGCAGTGCACCTGTCAAGTAAGGTTCTGAGGGATGTGTAGGAGTTTGATGACATCCCCGCCCGGCCGGTGGAATGGCTGCGGCGTCAGCTCAGGGACACACGGTGTGGGGACAGATGGCTGCGGAGGAGGAAGGCCCCGTTGCAGGGCTGCGGGGACCGGGGCAGGCGGCGGGGTCAGAGCAGAGCCGGTCCCGGGCTGGTGCCCTGGGCCCGCGGTTCCGTTTTCTCCCGCACGCGGAGCCGGCGGCTCCGTTTCCTCTGCAGTTATTTTCACCCCCTTCCTGTTTGTCTCCAGCCGCCGGGAGGTGGGTCGGGGCCGGCTGGGCACCCCACTGCTGCTCCCCGGAAACCGCAGCGTCGGGGCTGCGCCAGGCCTCTGGGGCTCCTCAAAACAGCCAGGGAGCCCTTGAGACCCCGGCTGGGGTGCGCACGGCCCCGCCAGGCCCTTTCCCGGGGCCTCAGTTTCCCCACAGACCCCACACCCGCTCCCAGTCAGTGGTTGGGGAGAGCTGTCCCGGGGACCGGCCTCGGCTGGTATGGCTGCCCTCGGGACCCCCAGCGCTCAGTCGCTGCGCCCCGCGCACCCCAGGATCCCTGGAGCCGGGTCAGGGAGACCCCGTTACGTCTTGTCCGGCGTGCAGGCCGACTGCCGTCCTCGGCCCCGCACCCCGTGGCTCCTGCGGCTCGGACAGGGAGGGCTGTGTGACCCTGACGAGCGGCCTTCCCTCTCTGTGCCCGGGACGGAGTTGCTGGGGAAGCACTCTCTCCCCTCCCACCTCTGCCTCGGTTTCCCCATCTGACCAGCCCCTCCTTCTCGCCCACGCCCACCCTGCCCAGCAGACCTCCTCGAGGCCCGCCGGCCGCTGGCCCACGAGTGCCTGGGCGAAGCTCTGCGCGTGATGCGCCAGGTCATCTCCAAATACCCGCTCCTGAACACGGTGGAGACGCTCACGGCCGCGGGCACGCTCATCGCCAAGGTCAAAGGTCAGCCCAGGGCGCTGCACCACCGTGGGAGGGCTTCCCGGGAGAACCGGTGTCTGCAGTGGGGTTTTGAGGGATGCATAGGAGGACGGCTGCAGCTCTGTCTGCCTCACAGCCTTCCATTACGAGAGCAACAATGAGTCGGACAAGCGCGAGTTTGAGAAGGCCCTGGAGACCATCGCTGTGTCCTTCAGCTGCACGTGAGTGGGGCGCGCGCAGAGCGGGCGGGCGGGGCGGGGCGCCTGCGGACCTCTGGACCGACCCCGACCCCGCCTGCAGGGTGTCCGAGTTCCTGTTGGGTGAAGTGGACAGCAGCACCCTCCTGGCCGTGCCCCCCGGGGACGCCAGCCAGGTGAGCGGGGGCGGCGTGCGGGCCGCGGGGGGCGCGGGGGGCGCGGGCGGCGCTGACCGGCTGTCCCCGCAGTGCATGGAGGGCCTGTACGGCGAGGCGGCCCCGCCGGGCGCGGAGGACGTGGAGGAGGGTGAGTGTCCGAGGGGCGGGGGCGGGGCTGCGGGCTGCGGGGGCGGGGCGGGGGGGGCGGGGCTGGGGGGCGGGCCGCGGGACTGAGCCCTGGCCCCGCAGGCTGCCCGCCCCCCGAGAAGGTGGACATGCTCCTGCAGCGCTGCGAGGGGGGCGTGGACGCCGCGCTGCAGTACGCCAAGGACATGGCCAGGTACATGAAGGACCTCGTGGGCTACCTGGAGAAGAGGACGGCGCTGGGTGAGAGGCGGGCCTGGGGAGGGGAGGCCTGGGGAGGGGTGGGGTCCGGGGAGGGGGAGGCCTGTGGGTGAGGAGGCCTGGAGGTGGGAAGACCTGAGGACGGGGAGGCCGGGGAGGGGTGGGGCCCTGGGAGGAGGAGGCCTGGGGAGGGGTGTAAGTCTGTGAAGGTGGGGATGTCTGGGAGGCGGGGAGGTCTGGGGGAGGGGTGAGCCTGGGGAGGGGTGAGCCTCTGGAGTGTCTGGGAGGCAGGGAGGTCTGGGGAGGTCAACTCCGAGCCCGCCCCGCACCCCACTCTCTAGAGATGGAATTCGCCAAAGGCCTGCAGAAGGTGGTTCACAACTGCAGACAGAGCGTCACTCAGGAGGTGAGTAGGGCTAACAAGTGGGAGGAGGGGTTTGGAAGGACGCCTAGGAGTTCGCCGGCCTGGCCCTGGGATCATAGCCTCTGGGCCGGGACCCTTCCTTTCACGGGGTCCCCAAGACCGCCCGCACGCAGACGCTTGCGTTACGATCAGACAGGAGCAAACGACAGGACTAAGCAGCAACGGGGTGGGGTTGCTGTTGGGGGTCAGCGCAGCGTGAGGAGCTGGGTTCGGGGACGCGGCTCTGAGCCCCGGGGCGCGACTGTGAGCCCCGGGATGCGGCTCTGAGCCCCGGGGCGCGGCTCTGAGCCCCGGGATGTGACTCTGAGGCCCGGGGCGCGACTGTGAACCCCGGGGTGTGACTCTGAGCCCCAGGGTGTGACTCTGAGCCCCAGGGCGCGGCTCTGAGACCCGGGGTGTGACTCTGAGCCCCGGGGCGCGGCTCTGAGCTCCGGGATGCGGCTCTGAGCCCCGGGGTGCGACTGTGAGTCCCGGGGTGCGACTGTGAGTCCCGGGATGCGGCTCTGAGCCCCGGGGTGCGACTGTGAGTCCCGGGGTGCGACTGTGAGTCCCGGGATGCGGTTCTGGGCCCCAGGGTGTGACTGTGAGTCCCGGGATGCGGCTCTGAGCCCCGGGGTGCGACTGTGAGTCCCGGGGTGCGACTGTGAGTCCCGGGATGCGGCTCTGAGCCCCGGGGTGCGACTGTGAGTCCCGGGGTGCGACTGTGAGTCCCGGGATGCGGCTCTGGGCCCCGGGGTGTGACTGTGAGCCCCGGGGCGCGGCTCTGAGCCCCGGGATGCGGCTCTGAGGCCCGGGGCGCGACTGTGAGCCCCGGGGTGCGACTGTGAGCCCCAGAAAGCAGCTCTGAGCCCCAGGGCGCGGCCCGCCCGTGACCCACTCCCCGCTCCGCAGCCCCATATGCCGCTGCTGTCCATCTACTCGCTGGCCCTGGAGCAGGACCTGGAGTTCGGCCACGGCATGGTGCAGGCGGCGGGCACGCTGCAGACCCAGACCTTCATGCAGGTGGGCCGCGCCCTGGGGTGGAGGGGTCCTGCCGCCCGCGGCTGTCACTCACGTCCGCACCCCTCAGCCCCTGACCCTGCGGCGGCTGGAGCACGAGAGGCGCAGGAAGGAGGTCAAGGAATCCTGGCACCGCGCACAGAGGAAGCTGGTAGGGCGGCTGGGGCGGGCACACCCCAACACAGCGCGGGGACCCCTCCATTGCACGGGCACACCCCCCCCACAGCGCGTGGTCGTCCCCCCTTCCCCCGCGAGGATCTGTCCCTGCGCAGCAGGGGCACTCTGTCCTCTGTGCCCTGTTAGCTGTTCTGGGAAACTGAGGCACACCTTGGTCCAGTGCACACCCCACAGTCCTGCACGTTGACCCCATTTTGGGGCCATTTGGGGCCTGGGGAGGTTGGGGGGCAGCGGATGAGCATGTCAGGCAAACATGCGACCTGAGCTTGGCGGCAGCACCCGCAGGAAAGCGACCCCGGCACCGGGAGGCGGGCATCCGTGGATCCCGGGGGCTCGCTGGCCAGACAGCCTAATGGGCCAAGTGTGGTGCCCCAAGCCCTTAATCCCAGCGCTTGGGAAACCGAGGCAGGAGGACTCTGTGGGTCCCGGGCCAGCCTGGGCTACATAGTGAGGGTCTGTCTCAAAAATAAAATAACACGGTAGAAGGGAAATCCGAGACCCAGCCTCCGGCTCCCACAGGTGTCGGCACAAACACACGTGGGTGCTGCCGGGACTCTCGGCTCCTCAGCACCTGCCCCCACCCTAGCTGTCTCTGGCTGGGGTTCCTAATGAGAGCGTAGTCGGGGGCCGACCCCTGCCCTCCCAGCCGCAGCCTTGAGTCTCAGTGTCTGTGAGTCCTCTCTGTTCATATCCTTTGCTCAAGATGGACTGGACAGCGGCTTGTTGATTTCCCAGAACTCTATACATATGATGGAGCTCCAGCTGCAGTACTGTTGGGAGTCCCTCCCACCAACTTTATCATTTGATATTTTCATTTTAATAATTTGGCTTTTTTTTTTTTTAAGGTATCAGGTTGGGCAGTGGTGGCGCATGCCTTTAATCCCGGCACTCGGGAGGCAGAGGCAGGAGGATCTCTGTGAGTTCGAGGCCAGCCTGGGCTACAGAGTGAGTTCCAGGACAGCCAGAGCTGTGTAGAGAGACTCTTGTTTTTTGTTTGTTTTTGTTTTTAAAGGTATCCGATTTTAATTTAGTATTTTTTGCAATTATTTATTGGGGGTGGGGGTGAAAATGCCACAGTTTACATAAGGAGGTCAAAGCACAACTTGTGGCCGTCTCTCCTTCCACCCTGTGCACCCGGGGCTTGAACTCAGGTCCTGAGGCTTGGCGGCAAGTGCCTTTCCCCGCTGAGCCATCCCAGCCACCCTGGCTTTCCTGTGAGGTTTGTTTTGTTTTGTCTTTTGTTCTTTGTTTTGTTTTCGAGACAGGGTTTCTCTGTTGTAACTCTGGCTGCACTAAAACTCACTCTGTAGCCCAGGCTGGCCTCGAACTCACAGAGATCCAGCCGCCTCTGCTTTCCGGGTGCTGGGATTAAAGGCGTAGCCACCACTGCCCAGCTGGAGGTTGCATTTTTAAATTGGAGAGTGAACCCAGGCTAGGCCCGAAGAAGCTCTCCCTCTGCGACCCCGGCGTCTCGCCTGGGGGCCCTGGCTCCGTGTTCAGGTTTCTGCCTTTCAGGCTGGGGTGTGGGCTCCCCCACACAGGCCCGTTAGCTTGTGACTCAGTGCTTCCTGCCACCCTAGGGTGCTCGGCTTCCTGCCTGGGCGGCTCTCTGTTTTCATCTGTAAGAAGGGAAGTGAAACCTCCTGAGACCTCGCGCAGGGAGCTGGGGATGACTCAGTCTGTGTTTCTGTTCAGCTCTGAGTCCTGCCTCAGTTTCCCTGTGGGGCCCCACGTGGCACAGGCTCCCAAGTGTCCCCTGATGGCAGGGTGGAAATGTGAGGTCTTGGCTGGTGGGGAGGCCGGGAGGGAGGGAGGCCCAGGCTGGACCCTCTCCCTCTCACAGCAAGAGGCAGAGGCCAACCTGCGCAAAGCCAAGCAGGGCTACAAACAGCGCTGCGAAGACCACGACAAGGCCCGGCTCCAGGTGGCCAAGGCCGAGGAGGAGCAGCAGGGCGCCGGGCCAGGAGCGGGAACCGCAGCCTCCAAGGCCCTGGACAAGAGGCGGAGGCTGGAGGAGGAGGCAAAAAACAAGGTGCATGACGGGAGGGGCCCTGAGGCGCCTCCCAGGGGACATGTGTGCAGTTGCTGCCTCCAGGCCTGTCCTTCCCCAGCGACGCCCAGCTCCCCGCTTGCTCTTTCATGTTTAATTTCTGGCTGTATTTCCACATGCTAGACAAGTGCGCTGCCCCTGACCACGCCCCCAGCCCCTCACTGGGGGACTCTAAGGCGGGGCTCCACGCTGACCACCCCCCCAGCCCCCTCACTAGGGGATTCTAGGCGGGGCTCCATCCTGCCCACGCCCCCAGCCCCTCACTGGGGGATTCTAGGCGGGGCTCCATGGGGACTCTAGGCGGGGCCCCACCCTGGCCACGCCCCCAGCCCCTCACTGGGGGACTCTAGGCGGGGCTCCACCCTGACCACGCCCCCAGCCCCTCACTGGGGGACTCTAGGCGGGGCTCCACGCTGACCACGCCCAGGCCCCTCACTGGGAGACTCTAGGCGGGGCTCTGTGATGACCACGCCCCCAGCCCCTCACTGGGGGACTCTAGGCGGGGCTCCGTGATGACCACGCCCCCAGCCCCTCACTGGGGGTCTCTAGGCGGGGCTCCACGCTGACCACGCCTTTGGCCCGTCCCTGAATTGTATCTAGAGACAGCCCCCCTTTCTCAGGCCGCCCCTCAGCCTCCCTAGTCACTGTGACGACCTTTGTGCACACCGTACAGCTCTCTCCTGGGGTTTCTGTGTCAAGACCCTCCTGACCCCATCCCGTCCCTCAGGCGGAAGAGGCCATGGCCACTTACCGCACGTGCGTGGCGGACGCGAAGACACAGAAGCAGGAGCTGGAGGACACCAAGGTGACGGCGCTGAGGCAGATCCAGGAGGTCATCAGACAGAGTGACCAGACCATCAAGTCGGTGTGTGCCGGGCACCGGGTGGACTGAACCTGTGGTGGGCAGGGTTAGGGGCGTGGCAGATGTGGGCGGGGCGAGGGCAGGGTCTGGTGTGGCAGGGGTGAGGGTGTCCTGAGGCTGAAGGACTAGACAGCAGGAGTGGTTCAAGGTGTGGGCTTGAGGGGCGGGGGTGGGGCTTGGAGGGGCAGGGTGGGGCTTGGAGGGGCGGGGTGGGGCTTGAAGGGGCGGGGGTGGTGCTTGGAGGGGCAGGGGTGGGGTCTTGAGGGTCATGGGCGTGGCTGGAAGGGTGGGGGCGGGGCTTTGGGCAGAATGCAAGGTGCTGAGTTGGCCCTTATGTTGAAGGGTGTGGTTTAGTAAACGGGGCGGAGCAACAGGCAGATCCTCCACCGAGGGGGTCATGGTGTGAGCTTACTAAGGGGCGGGTCTTGAGGGCAGGAGAATCTGTAGGGGCGGAGCTGTTGGGACAGGGGCGGGGCTGTGGAAGGGGCTTGTGGCCGTGTGGGCGTGGGCGTGGGCGTGGCTCCCTCCCTGACTGGCGCGCCCCCTGCAGGCCACCATCTCCTACTACCAGCTGATGCACATGCAGACGGCGCCGCTGCCCGTGCACTTCCAGATGCTGTGCGAGAGCAGCAAGCTGTACGACCCCGGCCAGCAGTACGCGTCGCACGTGCGGCAGCTGCAGCGCGGCGAGGAGCCCGACGTGCGCTACGACTTCGAGCCTCACGTCTCCAACAGCGCCTGGTACCTCCAGCTCGGCGCCGGGCCTGCGGTGGGGTGTGGGTGGCACGCAATGGGGGGCATCTGACCGGCACCTCTCTACCGCCAGGTCCCCAGTCATGCGGGCGCGAAAGGGAAGCTTCAGCCCCGGGGACGCTGCGGGACCCGAGGCCACTGCCGGGGCCCCCGAGGACGGTGGCACCTCCGAGGAGGCCCCCAAGGACCACAGGGGTGAGTGTGCGCAGGTGCGCGGGCGGCCGTGATGGCGGCGTGCGACCCCGCTCTCACCCCTCTCCCGCCCCGCAGGTGGACGTGGTCACCAGGTACACAAGTCGTGGCCCACCTCCATCTCGGACAGCGACGTCGGCCTGGACACCAGTTCAGGTGCAGGACGCCCGGGTGCATATCACGTGAGGGCGCCCCGGACCCAGCCGGCCCGGCGCCAGTGTCTGACCACCCTGTTTCCGGTGTAGGGGACTTTAAGAAGTTCGATCGCACATCATCCAGCGGCACCATGTCGTCCAGCGAGGAGCTGGTAGACCAGGAGGCTGGCGAGGTCCCCGCAGCCTTCGATCCAGGTGAGGGGCCCGCACGTTAGAATGTGATGTCCACGTGGCCCCTTCTGCTCCAGTGACACCGGCTTTCCACCCTGTCCGCAGCTGACCTCAACGGCATGGACCCCGAGTTACCTGTCGCCGTGCCCAGCGGACCCTTCCGCCACGTGGGGCTGTCCAAGGCGGCCCGCACGCACCGGCTGCGCAAGCTGCGCACACCGGCCAAGTGCAGGGAGTGTAACAGCTACGTGTACTTCCAGGGCGCCGAGTGTGAGGAGGTGTGTGGGCCCCGAACCCTGGGCCTGGGCGTCAGGAAGGATCAGGGCTCTGGGCTCCATCCCCAGAGTCACAAAGACCAGGTCTGGGGACACGCGCCTGCCATCCTGTGATTGGGAGGCGGCGGCGGGAAGATCCAGAGTCCAGAGTCATCCATGGCTACGCAGCAAGTCTGAAGCTAGCCTGGGCTACATGGGCACCTTGTCTCAAAAAGATCAGAATGGAATGCAGCGGGCTGGGGAGGAGTTCCTGGCGCAGGGGTCTTCCAGCGCAAAGGCCCTGAGGTCACGGGAGGGGGCTGGAAGCGGGCCCGCCCTTCACGGTGGGCGTCGGGAAGAGCCACATTTTGCCACCTTGCAGTGCTGCCTGGCTTGTCACAAGAAATGTCTGGAGACCCTGGCAATCCAGTGTGGCCACAAGAAGCTTCAGGGCCGCCTGCAGCTGTTCGGACAGGATTTCAGCCACGCGGCCCGCGGCACCCCGACGGCGTGCCCTTCATCATCAAAAAATGTGTGTGCGAGATCGAGCGGCGGGCACTACACACCAAGGTGAGGCCGGGGGGCAGGAGGGGTGCCCTGGGGGCGCCCCGGAGGTCGGAGGCGGTCCCAGTGCAGGTACGAGGGGGACTGCTCATCCTAGGGTATCTACCGAGTCAACGGTGTGAAAACGCGGGTGGAGAAGCTGTGCCAGGCCTTCGAGAACGGCAAAGAGCTGGTGGAGCTGTCGCAGGCCTCCCCCCACGACATCAGCAACGTCCTGAAGCTGTACCTGCGCCAGGTGACGCAAACCGGGACGGTCTGCGGAGAGGACGTGGCCAGGGTGGGGCGAGGGCGGGGCCTTGACGTGGGCGGGGAGTCAGAGGTTGCAGTGGGTGGGTCCCTAGTGTGAGTTTGCCAGAGCCAGGAGTGGGGTCGGGGGTGAGGAGGAGGACGGGGAGAGGGTCAGTGTGCTA
The DNA here is from genome assembly GCA_026225945.1 of Cricetomys ansorgei. NCBI lineage: Eukaryota > Metazoa > Chordata > Mammalia > Rodentia > Nesomyidae > Cricetomys > Cricetomys ansorgei. The sequence goes on from JAMJFZ010003023.1 coordinate 736,302, forward strand.
ATAGGTATGGCAAGATCTGGGTGGGCGTGGCTATGTGGTCGTGGCTATGTGGGAGTGGTTATGGTTGTGTGGGTGTGGCTACGTGGGAGTGGTTATGGTTGTGTGGGTGTGACTATGTGGGAGTGGCTACGTGGGCGTGGCTACGTGGGAGTGGTTATGGTTGTGTGGGTGTGGCTGTGGGAGTGGTTATGGCTATGTGGCGATGGCTGTGGGAGTGGCTATGGATATGTGGGTGTGGCTGTGTGGGAGTGGCTATGGCTATGTGGGTGTGGCTATGGAAGGCATCCATCTGAGGTACTCCAGCTAGGTCACGACCATAACCACGTACTTCAGTCCCCTCTTTTTTGGAGGGGCTAAAGCCGGGTGGGCGTGGCTATGTGCCTGATCCAGCCCCTGGGCGTGGCTAGGACTAGCGAAGGTCTGCGGCAGGAGGATGGGATGAACTCAGACACTGCAGTGGGTGGGCTCCTGGCTTGTTCACCCAGGTGCCAAATTCAGGTTCCAAGCCGGTGGGCGTGGCTAGAGGTGGGCGGGCACGGGACCGCAGGTACAGGATGGGGCAGGGTTGGGCTGTACAGTGGGTGGGCTCTTGGCGTGGGCGTGGCTAGGGCTGGGGGCGTGCCCCAGAGCCTATAAGGGGCTCTGGATGTGTCTCCCTGCAGCTGCCGGAGCCCCTCATCTCCTTCCGCTTCTACCATGAGTTGGTGGGGTTGGCCAAGGACAGCCTGAAGGCGGAGGCCGCGGCCAAGGCGGCCAGCCGCGGCCGGCAGGACGGGACGGAGAGCGAGGCCGCAACCTCGGCCATGGTGGGTCGCCTGCGGGAGCTCATGCGGGAGCTGCCGGCAGAGAACCGGGCCACGCTGCTGTACCTGCTACGACACCTGAGACGGTGAGGGCCATTGGGGTGCAGAGCATGGGAACCCGGGACCACCCACCCACTCACATCTGCAGGGCTGAGGTCCTGGGGCCACCCACCCACCCACATCTGCAGGGCTGGGGTCCTGGGGTCACCCACCCACCCACGTCTGCAGGGCTGAGGTCCTGGGGCCACCCACCCACCCACGTCTGCAGGGCTGGGGTCCTGGGGCCACCCACCCACCCACGTCTGCAGGGCTGGGGTCCTGGGGTCACCCACCCACCCACGTCTGCAGGGCTGGGGTCCTGGGGTCACCCACCCACCCACATCTGCAGGGCTGGGGTCCTGGGGCCACCCACCTACCCACATCTACCACCCACCAGGATCGTGGAAGTGGAGCAGGACAACAAAATGACCCCCGGGAACCTGGGCATCGTCTTTGGTCCCACGCTGCTGCGGCCCAGGCCCACCGAGGCCACCGTGTCCCTCTCCTCCCTGGTGGACTACCCCCACCAGGCCCGCGTGGTGGAGACTCTGGTCATCCACTATGGCCTGATCTTCGAGGAGGAGCTGGAGGAAGCCCCTGGTGGCCAGGTAAGGGGTTGGCAGGCAGGGCTCTCACACTACAGGATAGTGACACAGAAAACGCTGGGAGAGCTTTAATACAGATCAGTGGGGCACAGCATGGCACACAGGAGACCAGAGCAGGGTATCCTCGGCTACAGAGCAAGTTTGAAGCTAGCCTAGACTACATAAGAACCCTACGTATCTGATCAACAACAGCAAAACCACCTTTAATCCCGGCAGAGGAGGCAGAGACCAGCAGATAGATCTCGGTCAGTTCCAGGCCAACCTAGTCTACATAGGGAGTTCTGGGCCTGCCACAGTGAGACCTGTCTCAAAAAGTAAATCACTTAATAAATTAATATTTAGAAATAAATAAATTTAAATATCATTATGTCATTATCTTTTATCACTATTACACTATGTTTTATTGTACATGAATTATATTTTAATTAACTATAAAACTAACAATTATAAATTAATACAAATCATTCTGGGAAATATTTAGGTTGGATGAGCATCCAGGGGACGCTGTGAGGTGTTTTTTAATGAATCATGGGTTCGAGTTCTGGGGGGGGGAACCCAGAAGGTGCAAAGGTCCTGTGGCCCCCATGCTCTCCTGTGTCCTTGATTTCTTTGAGAGAAGGTCTCCCTTCCCACCTTGGTTGGACTTGCTCACTCTGTAGCCCAGGCTGGCCTCGAATTCACAGCAATCATCCTGCCTCAGCCCCTATGACTCTGGGACAAGTTCTCGGTGTCCCTGGTCTCCCTTCGGCCCATGCCAACCGAAGCAGGATTCCAAGAGTCAGGGACCCTGAGGGTGACGACTCAAGGGGCTCCACGTGCCTGCAGAAGTCCTGGCTCTGTAGCTGAACCGCTGGGGTTTGTTAGTGTGTGAGGTGGAGGCTGGCTAGAGTAAAGTTAACAAAATAAGAAGAAGACTTACAAGATGGAAATGGAGCTGGGCAGCCGGAGCCATCACCCCTAACACCTTCCCGTGACGCAGGAGGGGCTGTCCCCGCAGTGCGCCCCGCTGGAGGTGGCCGAGGGCGCAGCCTTCCCGCCGCAGCTGCGGGAGGAGGTGGAGGATGGCGGCCGAGGTGAGTGGTGGCCCTGAGGGACCCGCAGACCCCAGCGGGGGGCGAGGGCTGTCCAGCTGGCGGTTCCTCCCTGCTGGTGGCTGCCCACCCGGGGAGGGACAGAGCGCGGGGAGGCCCGTGAGTGTCTGTGGCCCGCGGCAGGGTCTCGTCCAAAGTGGAGCCTCGGCCACGGCCGGGCGTCTCTCGGGCCTCTGTTTTGGGCTGGGTTTTTGCTTCTCTCTCCTCACCCGTCTCTGCGCCCTCGGTCCCCGCCCCAGAATCCCGAGTGGCGTCCAACGACTCGGACTCGGAGCTGGAAGAGGCCTCTGACCCCCTGTCGTCCTCGGACGCCAGTGCCCTGCACCGCCTCAGTTTCCTGGAGCAGCAGGAGGCGGAGGAAGGTCCCCGGAGCCGCAGTGGCAGCGAGGAGCAGCTGGAGGGTGACGATGGGGACCCAGGGCAGCCGCTGTGGGCCTTCAACACCAACCAGTCCAACAACGTGGCCCGGGGCCCTCTGCCCACCATGAGGCTGAGAGGTGGGCAGATCGCAGGCGGCACCGGCCCGGAGCGGCCGCCACGGTTTGTCTGACCACCGCCAGCCGTGCTGAGGCTCACTCGGGGCCCTCGACTTAAGGGGTTTCCCACAAGGCCGAGAAGGAAACTTGAGGGAACTCGGGGGGCTCCTGGTGCGGTAGGGTGCGGCTTGGCTCAGTTGGGCCACTGGTCCCAGGTGGAGCAGCCTGGCCTTGATGTGCCTGTGTGTACGGACGCCACAGCTGGATTCCCATGGCTCCCGCGTCTCTGCTGTGGCCCGCATCAGCCCGGGGTGCAGGCCGAAGCCCTCTCGGGCTGTGTCTGGATGAGTGATGGCTGCAGAGCCGGGGGCAGAGGCCGATCAGGGTGCTGCGTGAGTGGCTACCCGCCTAAAGCCAGGGGCAGATCTCGATCCAGGACTCTTGCAGAAAGCCAGACATGGACAGACAGGGGTGGGCACGCAGCGGGCCTCCCCCGAGGTGCAGTGGACCAGTTTTTCACAAGCACCTCCATTTTGCTTGAAATAAACTTCTTAACCGACTGAGCTGCAGCCCAGGTCTGCTGTTTTGTTTTTCAGAAGGGATCTCGCTCTGTAGCCCAGGCTGTCCTGAAACTCACCCTGTAGCCCAGGCTGGCCTCAAACTCAGATAGCCACCTGCCCCTGTGTCCTGAGTGCTGGATTAAAGGCGTGCACCACCACATGTGGCTTGTGCTTGTATTTTACTGTGTGTACACAGAGTGCACACAGATGCCACTGTGTGCATGCGGAGGTCAGAGGTCAACTCGCAGGAGTCCGTTTTTCTCCTTCCACCACGTTGACCCCGGGGATCAAGACTTAGTTGTCAGACTGACAGCCCCTTGCATGCTGAGCCCTCATCCTTTTGAGGGGTAGCTCGGGTAGTCTAGGCCGACCTCGGTTCACAGCACGTCCTGCTTCAGCGCCTGGGTGCCGGGTTGACAGCTGTGTACCACAGCACATAGTCAACGAAATACATTACAATTTTAATCTTAGTTTGTGTTTTTCTGGGACAGAGTCTCTCTACATAGCGCTGGCTGGAACTCACTGTGTAGACCAGGCTAGCCTCAAACTCACAGAGATCCACCCGCGACCGCCTCCCTCTCAAAGGTGTGTTCTGGGAAGGGTCTCCTCTCCTGGGAGAGGGACGGATACCACCCTCTCCCTTCCTCTGTCCCGATCCTCACACAGAGGTGGGCCTGGGATGCTCTATCCACCTGACCTCTGTGCTCAGTCTCTCAGAAGAAAAGCCACAGGCAGGGCAGGGACTGAGGCTCTGCGGTCAAGCACTCGCCCGACCTGGAAATTCATTCCCGGTCCCCCACAGGCCAGGGGTGGTGTGCTTATTATCCCAGCACTCCAGAGCCAGGCACGGTGAGTCTCAGGCTACAGCCGGTGACACAAGGAAGGAGGAGCCGGCTTGTCATTCCAGGCAGAGTCCACAGAACTCCCTGCTGCCTGATACCAGCGGGAGCAGAAGGGGTGTTCCTTCCTAGGGGGGCTTCCTGGAGGCGGGGGCTTCCTGGTGGTGGTGGGGCAGACGCTGCAGCAAACCAGAGGCCCAGATAAAATGCCTGACGACAGGAGATGTTCTGGACAATTGTGGTCAGCACTTCAGGGATGGCCCCTGCTCTTGGTAAACAAGATCCCCTGGCTCCTGGCCAGGCCCCAGACGTGCACGAAGGGAGTTGGTTCTTCTCCTTCAAGAGGAACGAACACAGGCCAGTGGTGAGCGGATGTGTTTATGGGCCTTGAGGTACCACACTTGGTTTCAGTATTTGCAATCGTTTTGTTGTTTTTAGGCAGAGTCTCACTGTGCAGCCCTAGCTTGGCTGGAACTCACAGAGACCCCCCTGTACCCCCCACCCCCACTTGGTGCTAGGATTAGAGCTGGCTCACAAACCCCCACATCCCACCTTGGGGGTGAAGCAAGGCCTCCCCCACACTGAAGTGGAGCCGAGTCGCGAGCCACACCCTGGTCCTGATGTAAGAAGTCACAAGAACTTTGCAAAGTGGCTCAGAAGCAGCGCACCACTTCACAGTTAGCCAAACAATACAGGTCATCAAAAGGCCGGTGTGGTTGGATGGCATAACCCGGGCTTCCCACTGCTGCACGGGTGCTTACCACCAAGCCACACCCCTGCCCCCACACCTGCAGAATGACACAGTGGGGTTCATGTGCTCTCTAACGTGTGACTTCATGGAGGTGGACTTGGGCAAGGCTTGCTCCGAGCTCGCAGCCGCCGGTGACCTGAGAGCTTCGTGAGGTACGCGAAGGGTCATCCAGTCACCTACCCTGGTTAGCCTTTCTGTTCAGCTCTGTGGCTGTTCCCGCCACCGTCTCCAGAACTTCCTGCCTGCCCACGTGAAGCTCTGTCCCATTGGACACACTGATTCCATCCCTTCCCTGAGCTTGTTCCCACATCCCGCCTCCTGTCTACAGGGATCTGCGTTGGAGTTTATTTCTAGTTATGTTTATAGTAATTGTTTGCTTCATTGTTGGGAGAAGGGCTGCCTAAGCCTTGGCAGTTTCTATCATCTGCAGGTGCTGGCTTTAGGTAACTCTGTGATTAAGATGGTTGCTTCCTCATGATCTGCACCTGCTCGCTGCTCTCTGGCAGAGCCACTGTGGAAGAGCAGAGTTGCTGTGGAGGAATTCTTGTATTCCTTCTCTCACAGTGTGTGGGGAGCCCCCCGATCTTGAGCTCAAATCTGCTGTGGGCCTTCAGCTATATGCCTTTATCTCATTTGGGACAGCTGTGGAGCAGGGCTAAGTTGTAAAAAAGACCCGCCTGGAGACAACCTGTTTCGAAGAAGTCAGATTGTTTTGGGAGACATTCCTTCTTAGTCTCACAAAGCAGGATGATTGTTGTGTGGTTAACTACGGGACAATGTTTTACAAATACATCATTTAACCCTGACTGTAACCCCATGGCTGTACCTATGCCTTCTACATTGTGGTCATTAACCTCATGCTCGCATGCACACCTGGTTTGCCCCTTGTGATCACTGCCTTGGAAACTGCACGTTCATCTCTGATGAGGAGGGTGTAAGAAACCGTGAATAAAGCTTTAGTTCAGTTTGGTTCCTGACTGAACTCCAAGATGCAGTGTGTCCGTACTGGTTCCGGTTCAGCCTAACTCCCTATCCAGCACCGTCCGATCTGGTAAGCAGGCCTTGTCAACATTCTCTGGCAACAAGGAGAGAACACTTCCCTTGGGACTTGAGTTTCCCACTGTAAAGGTGACATAGCCTGGCTGCTAAAGGATTGTTAGATGAGACTAAGCTACAGGTTCCCTTCATTATGCAAATAGGCCTTTGGATGAGGGAGCAGAGGAGGAGTTTCTGTACCAATAAAAATCCCGAGATCAGATGTTCAGGGTTCCGCTGTCCAGCACGGCGCTGGCCGTGACAGGCGGTTCCCTCCGCTGAGGTCTGGCAGGTTTGCATCTATGAAAGTGTGTCCTTGTCTTGCTGAGCTCACACAGTTTCTATCTGCTACAGATCTAAAGACCGCAGACGCCTCTGGGAGTGAGACTTTCGCGACCTTCGAGGTCTGGTAGGTTCCAGGAAGCAGCATGCATCCCTCCAGAGAGGGGACCCACCCTCCTACAGACAGGAGGGGGTGCCTGTGTGTGTCTGCAGGAAACTTCAGAAACCTCAGTCACCGGTGGGATGTTTTCCACCCGTGTCTGGGGCCTGCAGAACACCGGAGGACACCAGGAGTCAGCGTCAGCAGCTTCTCAGGGGTCCCCTCTTCTGCAGAGATCCTCATCCCCACGCCCAAAACCCCCTTCACGTGACACAGGGTTCAGGCAGGGGCTGGGGCCCTCATCAGTTAAGAGCACCAGCTGCTCTTCCAGAGGACCCAGGTTCAATTCCCAGCACCCCAACTCGTTACAGGGACTCTGACACCCTCACACCGATGCTCACAAAACAGAATTAAATGAATTGTTAAAAAACAAAACGAAACTCTGAGGCGTAAGGACGGTAGGTGGGGCGGAAGACTCAGCTCAGGGATCAAAAGGACTGGCTGCCCCTTCCAGAGGACCCAGGCTCGACTCCCAGCATCCACAGGTGGCCCGCACACGTTCGCAGGCAGACACAAAATTTAAAAAAAAAAAAAAAGGTCCGAGGCCAGGTGTTGAGGTGCCCGCCTTTAATCCCAGCGCTCGGGAGGTGGAAGCTGGAGGATTTCTTCAGAGTTCAAGGCTAGTCTGGGCCACAGAGAGACGCTGCCTCGGTTCGAGTCTCCAGAACACATTTTACAGCCGATGCATACCGAGCGTCCAATCCCAGCCTCCTATGGGCAAGATGGGAGGTGGAGACAGGGGAGTACCCAGGAAGACCTCTGGCTGAAGCCTAGGTTCTAGGTTATCCTGACCTCTGCACAGCGCTTGTGCGGTTCGCACTCACACGTTGTAGGAAGTAAAGGTAAAAGCAAATGTTTTTAACACACTTGTGCAGGTGCCCACCGGTCACCCCAGGGGCAGGGGGCAGCCTGGGCTACATACACAAGACCTTGTCTCAAAACCACTGGAGTCAAGGCCTTAACCAGAGAGTCCACACCTGGCGTGCCGCAGACACAGCAGCTAACAGGAAGAAAGCCCAGTGTCCCCTCGGGAGGGCAGGCGTGGTCCATTGGCATACTGGAGTATCACGCAGCCATGAACAGGGGTGAGGCTCCAACACGTGGGCCAGAACCCTGACATTCCACTCAAGGAGACCCAGACAGAAAGGCCAGTGTGGGACACGCTAAGAAACGTGAACAACAGAACGCTGTCGGACGCTGAGGCGGGCGTGGGCTGACTGATGGCTTACGGTGCTAACATTTGGGAGAGGGATGTCCTGGAATGGGGTGACTCACAAGGTGAGAGCAGAGGGGACCAGGGCGGGGGGGCAGGCTGCACCGCCTGCACCGTGAGGAAACTGACGCTCAGGCCTGTGCGGATCAACAGCTGTTCCCAGGCAGCCGGGGCAGAAGACTGTCACCCCGAGGTGGGCAGCACACCCTCAGGGCCGCCCTGGCTACTCAGTGAGCTGAACCACCCCGTCTCAAACACCGTGGAGGGAAAAAGGGCTGCATGTGGCTCACGGGCACAGCGTCTCCCTGACGTTAGCTCTTCCCCAGGTCCGCGAGGCCGCGGTGCCGTGACCGAGCCCGCCTGCTGCAATCTGTCCCCTGGGCTGGCGGGCAGGGCCGGGCGCTCAGACAGGTCCACCCAAGCCAAGGCCCAGGCCCACCCTGTGCGGCCAGCCCACCACGTGGGGTGCCAAGACCACTGCCAGTTTTCCAAAATCTTTCTCTCTTTAATTCTCAAAACAGTCCTAAGAGACGGCAAACTAAACAGATGGGGACCACCACGGAAGATGGCGAAGTGGGGGGCCACGGCCAGTTCTGAGGTCGCGCAGGGGGGATCGCTTCGTGGGCCACCCTGGGGTCTTGTGGGCCTTATCCAGGGCCATGTCCCCTGAGACACAGGCCAGGCGGGAACTCTTCCATCAAAAACAGGCCTCGCCATAGGTACGCCGGGCCGAGGGAGCAGCAGCCGTGGGCCGGCCTCACCGTGCTCCCATGCCCATGCGGGCTCCTTCTTGTAGGTTTTTTAGACGAGGGTCTCACACTGGAACGCCCAGCTCTTCCTAAAGAGTTCACAAACTCGCCTTGAAGTTGCAGCAATCCTCCTGCCTTGGTTCAGCGTGCTAGGATCTCGGGTGTGCACCACACCTGCCGACAGCACAGTTTTGTTTTGAGGTAAGATTTCACCACGAAGCCCTAGCTGCCTGGGGAATCTGCGTGGATCCCAAGGCAGGACCCCGGAGACCCGCCCTCCCGCCACACCCCACTCTGTGGGTGTGTGTGGGTTTCAGAGGACGGGTCACAGGCGAGGCTCACCTGCAGCTGCTACTGCACCAGGCGGTAGGTGATGTAGCGGCCGGCCGTCTCACTGGGCCGGATGATCTTCACCACCTGTGGGGCAGGCAGAGCTGCGGTTGGCAGGGCCCTGGGCGCCGATGGCCAGGACCCGGCCAGGACCCACGTCCCCTGGCCTCGGAGGGGGAACGACCACCCCAGCCTCTCACCTGCCCTCGCTTGATTCCAAAGTAGCGAGCCACGGGATCCCCGGCCTGGATGCGGGGCAGCTGGCTCTCACGGAGCTTGCTGGCACAGTCAAGGAATCAGCTGGCGGGGTGGCGGGGTGGCAGCGTGAGTCGGGGTGTGGTGGGGGAGGGGAGGGGAGGCAGGGCAAAGGATACTATCGAGCCAGCAGTTCCGTCACCTCCTCCTTGGTCATGACCACGTGCTCAGGGACCAGCTGTGGAGACAGAGAGCCAGGCTAGGCCACGCGGCCATCAGGGACCCCAACAGACCCGCCAGGAGGACAGCCGTGGAGGTTCAGCGCCCCACCCCCCGCCCCCGTGACAGGGCGGGGCCCGCACCTCGTGCTCTGTGATGTTGATGAGCAGCTCCTGCTGGAGGAATTGCTCCAGCACGTACTTGGGCGCCATGTCTACCAGGGACTGCTTGGCGGACGGCGTCATGCCCTGCTGCACCACGATCAGCGCCCGTGTGATGTTCTCCTCCTGCATGCGCTGGCAGTACACCTTGATGGTCTTGATGCCCACCTTGGGCTCCTCTGCGGACACAGTGTGACCCTCGCGCCGGCCTCGAACCCGCAGGGCACCTGGGATGCCCCCCAACCCCCAGCCTCTGCTGGAGCAGGGCCAGGGGCCCTCGCAGCTCTGAGGTGTGGGCTACATGACACTGCCAGCTCGGGCGGCCTCAAGGAGAAGCTGAGCGGACCCTGTGTCCACACGGGCAGCTAGCCTCGATCTCAGGCAGAGGCTGGGGCTCACTGGAGCACCAGGTCCTCTGCGCCCAGGTAACACTGCATGCGCGTGCACACAGGTACACACACACACGCGCGCACACAGGTACACACGCGCGCGCGGTCTGCAAACTGCCGGATTCCCCTAGCTGAGACGGGGGTTCTCTACATGGTCCTGGCTGTCCTGGAACTCACGGTGCAGACCAAGGTGGCCTTGTCCACCCGCTTCTGCCTCCCGGGCGCTGAGATTACAGATCATGCTACCATGCACACCCCCGCACGCCATTTTATACTAAAGACCCAGTCGCCAGCCCGCAAAGTGTCGGGGTATCTTAAAGGCTGTTTGGGGAGACCAGGAGGTAGCTGCACGGAGGCCCTGGGCTCTGCAACAGCACCCCCTCCCACGGGGCACTTTTCAGAGAGCGGCCTGGGCAGCCAATGTAGAAACTGTAGAATACAGCAGACAGGAGCCAGGGTCCCCAGGGTGAAGAGGGGACACCAGCTCAGCAGAGACTGGGAAATGTCCCAGGGGAGGCACAGACAAAAGCAGGCAGAGCTAGGCCAGGAAGGGACCCACACTCACTGGCTGGGCAGGGAGCAGGGAGGGTGGTCAGAGGTCACTGAGCCGGCACCTGGACGATGCCACCAGAACCGAGAGCCTCGGAGACAGGGCCCGCGACAGGGCCCCAGGAGCCTCACCTGGGAAGAACACAAACATCTGGTCTGTGGGGTCATCATTGTGGGCCACCAGCACGGTGAGGTCCGTGCGCCTCGGCCGGCCTTCGCTGGGCTTGTCCCCAAACTGCGCTTTGAACTCCTCCAGCGTCTGGTCCAGCTCGTCCTGGGTCACCAGGTAGCCTCGGTCATGACAGAGCTGCGGAGACGAAGAGCCAGCTGTCCTCAGGGCACAGACAGGCAGCGGCGCTGGCCAGGGACCGATCGGGGCAACACTGAACCGACCCAGCCATGAGGTTAAGCCACCACCACAAGCTCAGCCCCAAGCTCGGGATGAGACCAGAAACCCCGGCCCAGCCCCCTAACTGGAGCAGGTCGAGGTCTCTCTCACACACACGCTCCACAGGACTGTAAGGAAGCCCTCTCAGTCCCTAAGCTCTCGGACACATGACCAGACATCTCCCTTCCTCTTCACAGCCGTGGGCCCCGACGGGGTAAAATCTAGAACATCACGGACGATCGGGACCCAGGGGCAGGCCTGAGATACAGCTCTGACAGGCTCCCACCAGCCAACACGGTCTTCCTCCACTGCTTTCTCGCCTCAAACAGCCTAGATATCTTTCATCATTATTTCAGGGACAAGGTCTCACTACGTAGCCTCGGGTGGCCTCAACCTTCTGAAACAGGCCAGGCTGGTCTTGAACTCATTAGAGAGACCTGTCTCTGCCCAAGAGCAAAGGGATTAAAGGCGTGTCCCACAGATTAGCATTTTTAACCTTTTATTTACTTTGGCTTGAGACACGGTTTCTCGCTACAAAGTCCTGGCTGGCCTGGAACTCACAGACAACCCCCTGCCTCTGCCTCCCCAATGCTGGGATTGAAGGCGTGAGCCACCACTGCCTGGCGGTGCGCACTGTCTTACTTTCTGAGCGCCTGTCTCTCAGTCTATCCGCCTGGCTCGCAGAAAACCCTGGGCTCACGTCCAGCACCCCATACACCTGGGTGGCAAATTCCAAGCCAGAGCCCCCCACGCTCCTGAGGCCGGGGCAGGGGCTGGGGTAGGGGCAGGAGCTGGGGCAGGAGCTGGGGCATAGGCTGGGGCAGGGGCTGGGGCAGAGTCTAGGGCAGAGGCTTGGGCAGAGACTGGGGTAGAAGCTGGGGCAGAGGCCGGGGCAGAGGCCAGGGCTGGGGCAGGAGCTGGGGCAGAGACTGGGGTAGAAGCTGGGGCAGAGGCTGGGGCAGGGGCTGGGGCAGAGACTGGGGTAGAAGCTGGGGCAGCAGCTGGGGCAGAAGCTGGGGCAGGGGCTGGGGCAGAGTCTAGGGCAAGGACTGGGGCAGAGGCTGGGGTAGGAGCTGGGGCAGGGGTTGGGGCAGGGGCTGGGGCAGAGGCTGGGGCAGGGGCAGGAGCTGGGGCGGCAGCTGGGGCAGAGGCTGCAGTAGCAGCCAGCGCGGTGGCCCCGCAGTGCGAGCGGAGACAGGGGACTGGCCCTGTTGGGCCGGGCCCACCCCGCATGGCGCCCGACCCCACGCGGACTCGCCTGCATGATGGTCTTGCGGATCTTCCACAGCCGGTAGGTCTCCTCCTCGTCGTCCATGCCGCCGCAGCCGTCCAGACGCAGCCACACGAGCGCGCCACGGGACCCCGCAGCACTGCGCCTGCGCGCGACGGGGCCCCGCGCAGTGCGCCTGCGCGGAACACCGAGCAGGCCCCGCCCAATGTGTGCTGCCTCCGGCGAACGCCTGCGGAAGCGACTTCCGCGACAGGCGGCGCGGCGGGCAGCCCCAGCGTGCGGGCCTTGGAGAGCCTCACGAGATCGGAGCGCCTGGGGAGATCTCGCGATAGTTTGGCGGCCATGGTTTGTTTTTTTTTTTTCTCCCCCCCCCCTTGGATTAGCGAGAGGGAATCCATCTATTGGCCACGCCTTTAATCAGGTGGAGGTTTGCGAGTTCGAGTCCAGCCTGGTCTACAGCACGAGTTTGAGGACTGCCAGGGCCACACAGAGAAACCCTGTCTGGAAAACCAGTCTTCAACCAGGCAAACATCAGCCAGTCAGTGGCAATCAATCAGTCAATCATCAATCAGCCAATCAATCAATCAATCAATCAAATTGACAGCATGAGGCGCCTGGAGGCGGGATGATGCTGGGCCTTGAGACTTTTTGGGACCTCGGGGCGGCCTAGCAGCTCTCGGTGGGTGCTTGTGCTGGAGCTGCAGAGAGCTGGCAGACCTGTGCCTCAGTTTCCCTTTCTATATAAGCTTTTACTAGTGCAGCTTCGTTTTGCATAGCGGGTGCCCTTGTCTAAGAAGCCGGTTCCCTGTGTTAGGGCCTTGCTGACTCCATTTTGTCTTCTGATTCTGTGATTTCATAACCTGGCTTTCCCTTAGTTAATCATACAAAACAGGCCTGTCGTTGAAGACTGTTTTGCCAAGTGCAGCCGACCGCAATGGCTTCCGGAGAACTGGCCGGTCACACTTGACACAAGTTGCTCACCGCACACTATGGTGTGCTCCCTGGCTAGGGCAGGACGGGTGAATATGATTGGCTGGCAAAGGTCACCGTATTCTGCATGCTGTGGCCCAGGCGTCTGCGCTTTTTGCACTTAAATACTGCTCTGAGACCTGGGTCAGGCTCAGTCAGCTCTCCAGGGCTGCTGCGTCCCTGGCGGGGCAGTCTGGGGGCCCAGCTCGATACCGACTGTGCTTTCGACACGTGGTGCCTGGGTTGTGCAGGATCTGTTCACGTGAGGCGCCCCCCCCCCCAGGACCTCCATTATGTCATTACGGGCGACCGAGGAAGATTGGCAAAGGGCTTGTAGCAATTATTTGGGGGAAATTAATAACAAATATCCTAAAAGTAAACAAATTCAGTTTATAAAAAGACTAGCTGGATCTTCCCCTGTGAGGTGAGAGAATCGTCTGTTGTTGGAGAGCCTACATTTTATACCGGCGCCAAGAAATCAGGAGCGGCAGGCTACAAGTCAGGAAAGGGAAGCAGAGTCAGTCAGAGCCCACACGACTCGGTTCGGAAATCCGAGTCGCATGCCTTGCTATGTTGCTGCTGGACTTTCCGGAATCTCTTAATATCATCACTGCTTCTCAGCGTGGTGAAAGAGTTGTGTTGCTCGAAACTGCCGAATGCATTCCGGATGATTCGGAGTTAACATCTTTATTTATGCAATTGCAACAAGTGATTCGAGGCAGAAGTTGTCCGTCATATATTACGCATGTCAGATCTCACGCTGGGTTGCCAGGCCGAAACGCACAAGGTAATGATGAAATTGATCAGCTACGTAAACAGCAAAGGGTTAAAAAAGAACATCTTCATTCCTGGGAGACAAGCTGAACTCACAGCCATCAGAACCGCTGACAGCCCCTGCTCCTCTCACCCCTGGGGTCTGGTGCACAACAACTCCCAAGGAAGGGGAGACCCGCAAAGGTCCCCAGGCCTTAGCACAACGGACTCCATGATGGAAGTGCCTTTCAGGCTGTGAGACTCTGCACACAGACAGCACCCCCTGCCGAAACCAAAACAAAGGCCCGGTCCATCAAAGTCCGTACAGCTCTGGGAAAGTCTCAAAATGTTCTAACCTTGTTTTTAGCTTCTGTAGTTCTGCTTCTGCCTAACTGTTCTTGTGAACTGAAGTATGTCAACCCAGAATATGGTTTTTCTGCTTGGAAGCTCATCCTGAGAAAGGCTCGGGTGACACTGGAATCCGGAACCAACACTCAGTGTGGTCGCCAGCCGGCTGATAAAGACTTTCTATTGGCTTAAACCTGTGTCTGAGCAGTCTTCTCTGCTGAGTACCCCATGACACCAAAGCAAACACACAAACTCGAACAGCCGATATAATAAACCTCCTTCAGAAGCCAGTAGCAGGCCCTGAGAGATGCCATTGAGCTGAGGCACAAGACAGGGTGCCAAAATAGCAACTGACTATGTTCAAGGACCTTGAAGCGCATACGAATAAATCCCTTAATGAAGAAAACACAGACGGTTGAATGAAATAATGAAAAAAACCATTCAGGACATGCACGTAGAATTTCACAATGAAATCGGATCATGATAGGCGGAGGCCGCAGAGGCGGAGGCAGCGCACACGCCTTTAATCCCAGCACTTGGGAGGCAGAGGCAGGCAGATCTCTGTGAGTTCCAGGCCAGCCACAGAAACCCCGTCTCGAAAAAACCAACCAACCAAAATTGTATGAAAAAAAATTAATTTAAAAGAAATAAAGTGTAAACACTTGTCTGGTTTGAAACTGTGGATACAGAAGTAACTGAAAGGCTCTTAGCAGTTTCAATAAATACTTCCGCTCTGAACCGAGACCCCGTGGGACCCTCCCCGTGGTCTGTGCACGGTGGGCAGGCTGTAGTCTCTTCTCAGAAATAACCTCTCACCCCAAAGATCGATACCCTGAAAGGGTCTGTCGGCCCCAAATGTGCACTCCATGATGTGAGCGTCTCTTCGTAGCCATGACCAGAGCGGGTGGAGATGTCACAGGAGCTTATGTTTGAGGGGCTGGGGGCTCTGCTTGGCCAGTTCCCGGCTGTGTCAGGCCTTCGTCAGACAGCTACTTCAGGAGGAACTCGGCCCTTACGGGATCCAAGGAGGCAGTAGAAGGAGTGGGTTAGGGATTCCAGCAATTGCTAATTTGCTTGACAGGACCGCGGGCTCCAGAGGGCCCTCTCTCCCGGGAAGTACGCCCCCCTGACGAGAACCGCAGACCGCCCTGTTTCCTGATAAGGATGGTGCGGATGCGAGCCTGGCCGGACTCTTGCTCCCGCCTCTGGATGTGGAGGCCGGCACATCAGAACCTCCTTTCCCCCAGTACGGAGTGTCAGCTAATCGGTATGTCTCCCACCACAGGGGGTTGGATTCCTGCTGTGGGACTTTGCCAAGAAGTCTGTCCTGTGCAGCCTTCCTTATGCTGGGATGCCATTCTGTTTCGTTATAACCTGAGGGGTTACCGCTGTCAGCTGGAATTTGCTGGCTCACTGCTGGAGACGCTGATTTCGTGAGCCACCTCGGGTGACATCCTCGAGGATCCTTTTGAGAAGGGCCGCCTTATCTGATCACGTTCCCACATATAGAGATTCTTCCCTGTCACCCTCTACAGTCTTCCCCCTTTTATCTATCCTGGGCAAAATCCTCCTTTCTATCAGAGGACAGACTTCTTGACAAAGTCCCACGATGCAGTCGTACTCCTCCTGGGGCGGCTCAGCAAGGGCGACAAGGAGGCGTTCTCATTGGTGCAAACCCTGCCAGACCTCAGCAGAGGGAACCACCGTCCTGGCCAGTGCCTGGACCACGGAACCCTGAGCGTCTGAGCTCAGGTGTTTTTATTGATTCAGAACTCCTCGGGTGTTCTACTGATAGCACGTGCAGATCATAAGCAATCAGACGTCCCCCAGGTGAACCCAACACCTGCAGCCATACAAATCACCAAGACCTAAGCAGACCCTCAACCGACAGTGCACAAAACAATGTTTTCAACACAACTAAAACTAAACGTCTACAACTCCACTACAGACTCTGTCACCCAGCAACGGCTCTTGGAGCTCATTCCCGCGTCCTGAAGTCCCGAGCAACGGATGGGTGAGCAGCAACTTCTCTGTGGAGTCCCCAGAGCTGATGTTCCCCAGACTCAGGAGCTGCAGGGCGTTCAGTTAGACGCACCGTCCACCCCAGCCTCCCGTCTCCTCCTCTTCATCGAGTCAATCCCGGGCGGAGACTCTCTGTCAAATCCACCGAGTCCCAGTGGGAATTCTGAACAGACACGAGGCTGGAAACTGAACTGCTGCCGGATTTGAACCAGCTCTACCTGGGTTGACAGCAAACAGCAATCTAGAGCGAGTTAACCTATGATCATCGCAAAGCTTCACCTACTATCACAGGAGGCCTTAGAGATGCGTCCAGCCAGAAGACACTGGCCCACAGCTCGGGAGAACATCGCGCACGTGAAGCTACTGAAAGAGGGGCTGTCATGGGGTATCTGCCAGAGAAAACTGCTCGAACACGGGTTTTAGCCAATAGAAAGTCTTTATCAGCTGGTCGGCGACCACACTGGGTGTTCGGGACCCCTGCGTAGCCCCGACCCTTTCTCAGGATGAGCTTTTAAGCAGTAAAACCACATTCTGGGTTGACATACAAGTTATCGAAGGCAGTTAGCCGGAAGCGGAACCACAGAGGCTAAAAGCAACCTTAGTACAATTTGAGACTTTCCGAGAACTGTAGGGACTCTGACGGATCAGACCTTTGTTTTGGTTCTGGCAGGTGGTGCGGTCCACGTGCTGAGCCTTACAGCCAGAACGACGCTTCCATCATAGAGTCCGTTGTGCTGAATCTCAGGGTCTGTTCCAGGAGGGGTTAGGAGGTCTCCACGTAACCGCAAGATGGGGACGGGTCACAACAGCTTCACACGCGTGCCGTCTCCCAGAACCCCCTCCACAGGGTCCCCACCTCTCTCTCCAAACGTCTACATTCCCTCTACTTTTTCTCCTCCTGGTCGACCAGAAGCCACCCAACCCTTCTCCAACTGCACCTTCTCCTCTTCCCTTCCCACCCAGGGCCCGGTGCAAGCCGCCATTTGCTTTAGGGCCACGTCAGCCTCTACTCGACCCGGAGGCCGTCCAGATGGACTCCCTCTGGGACAAATACCCCTTCCCTTCGCCCTCCTCCTGTCCCCCGCCCTGTGTCCCTCTGTTCATGTTTAGTTGTGTTTGGAATAATTGTTTTGTGCACTGTTGGGAGAGGGCTGCACAGGCCTTGGTGTTCTGTGTGGTCTGCAGGTGTTGGGTTTCTGTGGGGAGGTTTGATTGCTCGTGATCTGCACCTGAGGAGGGCTGAATCGGTCAAACACCTGAGCTCCGACGTTCAGGGCTCCACTGTCCAGTGTGGCGCTGGCCATGACAGCTGGTTCCCTCTGCTGAGGTCTGGCAGGGTTTGCAGTTGTGAAAATCCCTCTGAATTCCTTGCTGAGCCTCACGGTAGCCTGCCCCAGGATTATGGTCCATTTTCTCCGATAAGCAGACCACCATAGGCGGGTCCTCCCCGGCTGCCCCTGGAACCTGCTCTCAGTAGTTCCTAGTAGGTTTGGGAAGTTGCTATGGTCTGAGCCTCGGGAGGGTGGGGCTGTGGGAGGGGCTTCTTGGAAGACTGGAGGGCCAGGCTGTGGAAGAGGAGAGCATTGTTTCTTGCCAAATGGGCCAGTCAGCTGCATCTGCTGTCTGTCAGGCAGATTAAGGGATCTGCAGGATAAAACCATCTGGCTCGGGCGCTCTGAAGTCTTAGTCTTGTTGTGGAGTGAGGGTCTGGACTCTCACAGATGTGCAGTCTTCACAAAAGTCCCTCTCTCTGGTCCCCCCAGCATCCAGTACCCTTTCTGTTGTCATGCCTTGTCCCTCTATGGTAAGCCATATTTCTTCGCGTGATGCTAACCGGAAAGTGTGAGCCTCAAACAGGGGTGCACAGGGGACCCCTGCAGAGCCAGAGAGAGAAGGACTGCCAGATGGCCAGCCTGGGCTACTCAGGAAGACCCTGTCAAAACTGAAGGCAGGAGAGCTGGTTCAGCTGTTAGGACCTGTGTCAGGTGACTAACAGCTAGCTTCGGGGGCACCCAACGCCCCTGGCCCTCGCCAGACCCTCACGCACCTGCAAAAACCCACACAAAGATACACAGAGATATTAATTAAAAGCAAAATAAGCCGGGTGGTGGTGGTGCGCACCTTTAATCCCAGCGTTTGGGAGGCAGGTGGATCTCTGTGCGTTCAAGGCCGGCGTGGGCTACAGAGTGAGTTCCAGGACAGCCAGAGTTTCAACGGAGAAACCCTGTCTCGAGAAAACCAAAACCAAATCAAAATGTAAATAGATGACGTAAAAGTTTAAAAAGAAAGGAGCCGGCCAGGGCGTGTGGTGTTCTAGGGTTAGCGTGCCTTCCTTAGCCGAAGGCATAAGGGTTCTTGAAGGTGTGGACTAAGAGGAGGTACTGGGTCCCGAGGGCTTCACATAAACTGCCAACTTCTGCCAAGCAAGTTATTAAGTACGGGACCTCGGGCTGGGGACACGGCTCAGCGGGTAAGAGCACTGGCTGCTCTGCCAGAGGACCCGGTTCAATTCCCGGCATGCACATGGCGGCTTACAGCCGTCTGTGACTCCAGCACCAGGGGATCCGACACCCACAACAGATGTACATGCAGGCAAACACCAATCAATGCACACGAAATGCAGCTTTTTAAAGGAAGAAGTACAGCATCCTATACACAACTTGCGAGGGAGAACGCCAAGGTCCGCAGAGAGCTATTTCAGACAACGCTGGCAAAGAGAGCACAGGACACCTCAGACACAGACGCCTTAGGGTGTGCGGCCCCTCAGGGGAGAACGCAGGGCTCCTGGGGACCAAAACCCAGGCCCCGATCCCGGGACACGGACACACAACTCGGGTTCCCTCCGTCTTTCCATCAGGGTGTCCGAGAAAGACTCAGGTCAGTCTGGCTCCCAACAGCTCCCCAGTGAGAAATCTCTCCATCATTAATGAAGGAAACGTGGGCGGCGTGGACAGCAATGGAGCTCGTACAGTTTCACTGCCACAAGTTACACCTTTTTAACAAAAACACTTTTTATTGTATGCGCACTGGGGTTTTGCCTGCGTGTATAGGAGAGGGCACCAGACCCTCTGGAACTGGAGTTTCAGACAGTTGTGAACTCTGTGTGGGTGTTGGGACTCGAACCCGGGGCCTCTGGCAGGCGCTCTCACCTGAGCTCGCTCTCCAGCCCCCCAGCTTACACGCTGATCAACTGAACGTGTTCTACAGAGACTCCAAGCCAAAGTGGAGATTTATAGTTTAAAATACCGTCTCAGTCATCCCGACACAGACCAGGGCCCTCCTGCCGGGAAGACGGAACCCCGCTCTCCCCGGGAGATTGGGGCTTGAGGGCGGACCGGGACGGACCAGCCAGGGCTGGTCACCAGCAGTGACCCGCCTTTGAACTGCGGGGCTTTGATCTGCGGACTGAAGCAGAGCCAGCGGGGAGCCGGACGCATCTGCTTCTGTTACGGGAAGGGAGCCTAATTGGCCTAATCGTAGTAACAAAACACTCTCCCTGGGAAGAACTCCGAGGCAGGACCGCTCTCGACAGCCGCGACCAGGCCGCGGGGCCTGAGTGCTCCTTCGGCTAAATTCCGTTTGCAAGAATCTTTCTCAAGCCGGTTTGGCAGGTCCCCCGCTGGCGCTGGCGTTATCCCCCGGGGTCTTCTCTGCTGGTGGACGCTCACCCTTGTCCCCGTGCTCGGGAAGACAGACGCAGGAAGCTCTCGGGGGCTCCGGGGCCTGGGGAGAGGGGAGAAAACCTAGTCTCAGGAAACAATAAACAAAAAAGGAAATTATGGATCAAGGCTGACGTTCAGGGGCTTACGTGGTATGTGCAGGGCCTGGGGTCCACTCCCAGCACCCCAAGAACAGGAACACCTGTCACTGCAGCAGTCAGGAGGTCGGGGTGGGAGATTAGGAGTTCAAAGTCATCCTTGGCTACATAGTGAGTTCCAGGCTAGCCTGGGCTAACTGAGACACCACCCCCCCGCCCCACCCCCAATAACAAAGTAGTAAAAGCCAGGCCCTCAACTGGTGGCTTCTTGCGGTTGCCCCAGGACCTCATTTCCCAACTGGGGAAATCAGGGTGAGGTCTGAGTCACTCGGGAGAAACGGGTCCAGCCTGGGGCTGGCTCCCTGGAGTGGCCACCTTCAGCCCCAGCCCTGGGTCTCATCTTGAGCTCAGCTTCCTTATCTCAGTCTACACTGGGCTGGGAGCCCTGCGCCTCCGGAGGCCTGGGAGGGCGCGGTCGCCCTGAGCCTCAGGGCTCAGTTATTTAGGAAGGCAAGCTAAAGTGAGCCAGTCACGAGTAGGCATGGAGGCTGGAGGCGCTGAGTCACCTGGGTCTGGGGGCCGCGAGGAAACAGCTGACTCCCTGAAGTGGGAGGGGCCCTCAGACCACGGGGATTCCCGGCCCAGGGCCACCGAGAACCCCACAGAACAGGGTTGTGCAAGGATGGGTGGTGACAGCCCCGGTCTCTGGTTGTCTTGGCCTCCGGGGCTCTGCCCAAGGCTCTTCTGGGACTGCAGTAGAAAGATGGGGCCCCTGGGTCCCCGAAGATGGTCCCAGCACCCCCCACCCAGGGAGGGCTCCTGACCTAACTGGCTCGGCAGATGGCCACTCTAGGGGTCAGGAAAGCAGGGGAAAGTTTGAGGGCTGGCTTAGGGATTAGAGTCCAGCTGGGGGCGGGGGCGGCCGACTGGGCTGAGGAATGCGGTGACTCACGGGTCCGTGAGCAGGTCCCTTCACTGGAAGACAAAGGGCCCTGGGCTGGAAAACGGCCAACCGCGCTGGCTCTGTGGGGGCTGGGCAAGGTCACAGGCAAAGCTGGGCTGAGGAACAGCCCGGCCTTTGTTGTCTTCCCACAAGGCCCCAAGATCCCTGGCGTCCTCTGCTTGTGCGGGGTGGGTGGGGTGGGGCTCTGTGTTTACGTGCGGTAGGCATATTGGGCTGTCTTCTGTAATCTCTCACCATCTTGTTTTTTGAGACGGGGTTCACCGTGGAGTCCTGGCTGACCCGGAACTTAGACAGACAAGGCTGGCCTCTGCCTCCAGGGGCTGGGGCCAAGGTTCTCTCACTGCTGCCAGGCATTTGGCTTTCTGACTCAGCCCAGGGATCCTCCTGTCTCAGCGCCCCAGTGCTGGAATTACAAGAGCACCCATTTGCTGTCTGTGTGGGTGTGGGGGGACTTGAACCCTCGTGTTTGCTGGACAACCACCTTACTCAATGAGTCTCTCCAGCCCTCAATCTCCTTCACAGCCTGTACAGTCCTCCCTCAGGAGACTCCCTCGGGAGACTGAGGCAGGAGGACTGCTGTGAGTGCCAAGCCAGCCTGAGCTGTAAAATGTGTCGGAGGCTCACAAGGCATGCTCGAGGCCCTGGGTTCAATCCCCCCCTCACTGCGTGGCCGTGCACATCTGCCATCCTAGCTCTGAGGTGGTGGAGGCAGGAGGATCAGGAGTTCCAGGATGTTCTGGCTACACAGTGAGTTCTGGGCTAGCCTGGGCTACATGAAACCGGCTCTGAAAAAGAAAAAAGAGAGAGAGACATGGAGGGGACGTCGTGGGTGGCACACACCTGGGATCCTAGCACTCAGAAGGCTGGGGCAGGAGGATCAGGGATTCAAGGTCATCCTTTGCAACATAGGCAGCTCAAGGATAGCCTAGGCTACGTGAGTCTGTCTCCAGTAAGAAAATGGAGGCTCCAGTACTCGGGGGCTGTTTAGGGGGTGACTCTGCCTCGCTTTCAGTTCCCAGGGGTTCCCCTGAGCGCCCTGGCACCCAGCCCCGCCGCGTCCACCTCGCGGAAACTAACTGTCCGCTGCCCTCCAACGCGCAGTCCGCGCGGACGCGGTTCCCGTTTCTCCCGACAACTGGGCATGCGCAGTTGCTGACAACAACAAACCTGCAAGCCCCGCCCCGCCCTCGCCGCCCCTTCATCCCGGCTCCTCATTGGCCGCGGGAGTCTCGCGTCCTTGGCGCAGGCGCATCCGACCAATAAGAGACGTCAGAGGGCGTGGCCGAGGGCGGGCAAGCCAGACTGGGCCTCGCGCGTCCATTGGTCGGCTGTGTGAGGGGAGGAGCCGCTGGCTCCAGCCGCCGCGATGAGCTGGGGCCGTCTGAGCCGCTTGCTGAAGCCGGCGCTGCTGTGCGGGGCTCTGGCTGCGCCTGGCCTGGCGGGCACCATGGTGGGCGCACCGGGGGCCGGGGCGCCGCGGTCACGGCCGCCGCGGCGGGCCGCCGTACCCAGGGTGGGGGCGGGGGTCGTGGGGTCGGTTAGCCGGAGGGGGCCCCGGATGGGAAAGCTCCGGTGGGCATCGCCGGTGCCGAACGAGGCCTGGCCTCGCGGGGAGGGTCCCGGGGGGTGGGAACCGGTGTCGGGGTCCCCATGGCGGGCTGGGACCGGGTCACGCGCCCCGCCTGGTGCGTCACAGTCGGCAGCACCTTGGCTACCGGCTCTTTGTCCCCGCGCTGCGCTCGCGGCGCCCAGACGGGCGGGGATGGGCCGCGCGCCCGCGGGTGGCCGCGGGCGCTGCGGGGCCCTGGGAGGCCGGCGAAGGGGGAGGCCGCGGCACCGGAGTCCTCGGAAGCGCCCGTGCCCTCGGAGGAGGCGGCGAGCCCGTGAGCGCTGCCGCAGGAGGGCGCGCCGTCGCCAGATACAGCGGGTCCCGGGGCCCATCTATCCCGTGCCCTTGCTGCCTGAGCCTCCCCAGTCGAGCAGCTGCGCAGACCTCCTAGGCCTGGTGTGCTGCGGGGGGCCCCTCCGTCCCCTCCCCGGGGGACCCCTCGGTCCCCGCTCCGGGTGATCCCTTCGTCCTCTCCCCTTGGGGACCCCTCGGTCCCCGCTCCGGTGGACCCCTCGGATCCCTCCTCTTGGGGACCCTTCCATCCCTTCCCTGGTGGCATCTTCTGCGGGGCTCCAGTGCAGGAACCTTGGCTCCCCCGTCTGGCGCCTCAGACTCTCGTCTCCCAGGGAACCTGGGATCAGACACTCATTTTTCCCGTTTTACAGTGCGCATCCCGCGATGATTGGCGCTGTGCACGCTCCATGCACGAATTCGCAGCCAAGGACATCGATGGGCACATGATCTGCCTGGATAAGTACAGGTGGGTGCTCAGTCACGTGGGTGTTGCTCGCGGGGTGGGGTGCGGTCTGAATAACGGGGCTCCCCTGACGGTGGCCACGTCCCCACCTGTTCCCACCCAGGGGTTATGTGTGCATCGTCACCAACGTGGCCTCGCAATGAGGCAAAACCGACGTAAACTACACTCAGCTAGTCGACCTGCATGCCCGATACGCGGAGTGTGGTTTACGGATCCTGGCCTTTCCCTGTAACCAGTTCGGGAGGCAGGTGAGTGGCTGTCCCCAGCAAGATGTGTGTGTGTGTGTCTGTGTCTGTGTCTCTGTCTCTGTGCAGTGGCGTGCACATTCCCAGTGAGTCTTTTGCTGCCCACAGGAGCCAGGAAGTAATCAAGAAATCAAGGAGTTTGCGGCCGGCTACGATGTCAAGTTTGACATGTACAGCAAGATCTGTGTAAATGGGGACGATGCCCACCCGCTGTGGAAATGGATGAAAGTCCAGCCCAAGGGCAGGGGCATGCTGGGAAAGTGAGTGGCCCGAGGGGAGTGGGCAGGGGCCGGGATGGCTCTGGACCCAGGATGGGAGAAGATGCTGTTTGGTTGGTTTGTTTTGAGGCAGGGTCAGGGTCTCACTCTGTGGACCAGGCTAGCCCGGAAGGCACAGAGACCCACCTGCTCCGCCTCCGGAGTGCTGGGATTAAAGGTGTGCGCCGCCTGGCCCAGGCTCATTTACTTGTTTGTGTTTTATCATTTAGTTGTTTGTGTTTTACGTGTGTGGGTGTTTTGCCTGTGTTTATGCGCCACCGTGTGGGTGCTGGGGAGTCTGAGTCCTCTTTAGTCTTAACCACTCACCTGTTTCTCTAGGCCCCCCACTCCCTGATTATTTGTGTATGGGTGTTTCTTCTGCATGTCTGTGTACTACACGCCTGCCTGGGGCCCTGAGGTCAGAAGAGGGCTCACTTTCCCAAGCCCCTGTGTGGGTGCCGGGATGCAACCCCTGCTCTCACAAGAGCAGGACACTGCTAACCACTGAGCGGGCCGCCACACTTTTTGAGGCCAGTCTGTGTAGCCCTGGTTAGCCTGGGACCCAAGGTCAGCCAGGCTGGGTTGTTATTCAGACCCACCAGGCTCCGCCTTTCCAATGCTTGATTAAAGGTGAACCTCCATGCCCTGGGGGGCACTGTTGCTAAACCCTCTTATTTTTCTGTCTCTCACAGCGCCATCAAATGGAACTTTACCAAGGTAAGGGTGGCTCACAGCAGGGGGCAGCGTTGGGGGGCGGCAGGGCCCACCCCTCCTGCACCGCACCCGTCAACTGCCCGTGTCCCGCAGTTCCTCATTGATAAGAACGGCTGCGTGGTGAAGCGCTACGGTCCCATGGAGGAGCCCCAGGTGATTGAGAAGGACCTGCCGTGCTATCTCTAGCCCTACAAGTGTGCCCCCCGCCGAGCCCCCCTGCCCCATGACCCCTGGAGCCTTCCACCCCGGCACTCATGAAGGCCTGCCTGCAAACCAGCCTGCTGGTGGGGCAGGCCCGAGGACCTGGCGTGCATCCCCGCCGGAGGAAGGCCCGGAGGCCTGCGGCCCTAGGCTCGTGCTTCACCTGGGCATTGTGGGAATAAAAAATAGAAATGTGCCCTTATGTCCTCCGTCTGTGCGCACGGGCTCAGGGGCGGGCCGGGACTTTGCAGGTGCGGATCTGGGTCAGCTGGTCCCAGGTCCCTGCTGATCCCTGAGGAGCAGGCCAGCTGGAAGGCTGAGGGTTGGGCCCAGCATGGCAGGCATGGGCAGGGCTCTGTGCTGCACTGCACTTGTGTGTGTGAGAGAGAAGCTAGCCCAAGTCCTCTGTGGGGGTTGTCATCTGGGGATTGCGCCTACAGTGGGCATAGTTAGCTGGGTCCCCTGGGTCCCGCAGTGCGGTGTCATTGGGGCCCTCCTGGACTGCTGGCCCAAGACCACCTCTTCTCCCTGGGGCTGTAAGCTCTCCTCTGGGCTTCCCCACCATCCCTTCCAGGACTTGAAGACCTGCCCCTGGCTTGTTCCCACCAGCCTACAGGGGACAGGTTTGCTGACCAGCCCCTCTTGCGTGCCCACCCTCAGGTAGGTGGCAGCCACAGCTCTGTGACTCAGGTCACCCCTTCCCACTGACCTGCAGGCCGCAGCACACGGGGAAGTAGGCAAAAGGCGCATATATTTAAAAAAATGATCTTTACATATGTACACCAGAGTTCAATATAAATACATAGAAACCAGGGCCCGCCGGCCACCCACGGATTCCGGGGCTCCGGAGGGTTTGGTGACAATAATTTAGGGAGCAGGGGATTGCATATATTAACGGGGTCTTCCCCGTGAAGCCCCCATAGACGGTGGGGCCTGAGCACCGGATTTCCTGAGTTACCAGCTCTCTGGGACCACCAAGCCCACAGCTTCCAGATCCCGGGGGAGACCCTGCACCTGGCTGGCGGGGAAGGCACTGCGGCCGGCGCCCTCAGTAGTCGTGGGAAGCTCTCTGCTCGCAGAAGAGCCGGTGGGCCTTGCTGCCTGGGTCAGTCTTAATCCAGGGGCCGCGGTGGCCGCCTACGAGTTCGGGAAGGGCGGACTGAAGTGGATGACGCTCTGTCGCTCGGTGCCCCCGCCGCCCACGCCCACCAGAGGCGCAGGTGTCTCCGTGGGCCCCACGCGCAGAGAGCGGAGCATGTCCTCCAACACCTCCCGGAAGTTGATGTCACAGCTCTGGTGCGCCAGCTCTGCGGGGTCACTGGGGCCCAGCATCAGAGAGCTGGGGTCTGGGGGCGGCAGCGGAGGGAAGGCGAAGCGCGGAGGCGGCGGGAAAGCCTCGGCCGGCGGGCTGTAGGTCAGGTCGAGCACCTCACCAGGACCACAGGGAAGCGCGATCGCGTGTGGCGTGGGCGGGCGCGCAGCCAGGCCGTGGGCGCGACGCTTCACCTCCGCGTCCATGAGCTGCAGCTCCTGCAGCACGCGGTGGACGCAGCCCTCGGGGATCTTGATGCCTGCGGCGGGGGACAGGTCAGGCCCGCCTGGGGGCCGTGCCCCGCAAGCCCTCCTCCGCGGACCCCGCGCCCGCCGCCCCACTCACCCACTTGCTTCTTCTTGTCCTTGGTCTTGAGGCGCACGATCTGCAGGTAGCTGCTGCTGCTGACGTCCGCCATGACGGCGGCGATGCGGCCCCACACGCGCAGCAGCGCCCCGCACAGCATGTAGTGGTGGCGGAGCCGCAGGCCCTGGGAGCAGCCCTTGCCCTCCTGCGCCAGCCGGCAGCGCTGGTTCCTGTGTGGACCCAGGTCAGCCCGGCGCTCTCGGCCCCGCCCCAGGACAGCGCGGTTCTGCCCGGGCCCCGCCCACAAGGCTCCGCCCCAGGACAGCTTGGTTGTCCAAAACCCGCCCCAGGACAACGCGGATCTCCCTCAGGCCCCGCCCCACGACACCGCAGCCCTGCCCAGGCCCCGCCCCCCGCCCCGCCCCCAGGCACCGGACCGACGCGGACCACCAGGCCTCACCAGGTACTGTGGCTGCAGTGCTCCAGCGACAGGGCGTAGCTGCTCTCCCAAGGCTCCCGGGCCTCCTCCGGCGTGACCTGGGGACGCAGGCCCATGCGTCAGCAGGGAAACTGAGGCCTGGGGCTCCCCACGCGTTCCCGGCCGCCACGGCGGGGCAGGCCCCCCATACCCGGTGAAACTTGCGGCACAGGCTGTCCAGGGTCTCCAGCTGGCTCTGGCGGCCGATGTTCGGCTTGTACACGGTGAAGTGCTCGCCGCGGTTCTGCTCCGCCAGCAGGCAGCTCGACTTGCTGCCTCGAACCTAGGGACCAGAGCGGTGACCACGGCCGCCAGGTCCCCGGGGAGGCGGCGGGGGGCACCGTCAGGAGGGCGCTCACCTTGTAGGAGAGGTAGAAGCCGTCGTAGGGGCCTGTCAGCTCCAGCGACCTGGCGAGCGCCTCTTCCCACTTCATGCCGCGGTCCACACTGATCTGCGTGCGTGGTGAGTGTGGGTTAGCAGGCTGGGGGTTAGCAGGCTGGGGGGGTTAGCGGGCTGGGGGTTTGGCAGGCTGGGGGTTAGCGGGCTGGGGGGTAGCGAGCTGGGGGGTAGCAGACTGGGGGTAGTGGGCTGGGGGCGGGGCGGCTCCCGGCTCACCTTGTACAGGACCACCTGCCCGTCCTGGGGGTGCCCGGGAGCCAGGAACACCTGCTGGCTTTCTTCGTGGATCTCGTTGATGCCAGGGGCCAGGTCTGAGGAGAGGTGGGTACTCAGGCCCCGCCTGGGCCCCGTGTCCCGTGCCCCTGTGCCCGCCACCCCAAGGGCGCGTGTCATTGGCAGGAACAGCGCTGGCTGTTTTTGTGCCTCCGCGGTATCTGCACGTGCGCAGAGCCCACGGAGACCAGAGGGGCGATGGGTCCCTCGGAGACAGGTCTCAGAGATGGCCTAGGGGTGAGCTGACCTTGGCTCCTCCTGCCCCTGACAGGCCTGACAGAGAGCACTGGCTCCCAGGAAGACCGCGATTTCTTGTTCTGTGACTGCCCTGTGCGGGGTGACCACCTGGTGCACGATGCCCGCCCCGGGAGCTCACCCAGGATGCCCATGTCGTATCTGCCCTCCTTCTTGTCTATGTCGATGAGGTGGTCGAAGGTGTCGGAGAAGTACTGGAACAGAGCGTTCTGCTTGTGCACCTCCAGCCCCAGGATGCGGTTCAGGAACTTGGTGATGGAGCAGTCTGCGGCAGAGCAGCGTCTCAGGCCGCAGTCACCCCCGGGACCTGACCTCAACCCTCACGGTCCTCCCAGGACTCACCCTTGTCCACATCCAAGCAGCCGGTGCGCGACTCGCGGCAGCCGATGCCCACGGAGAGCAGGCCCTGCTTCATGTCTGCGAGGGAAACCATACGCTGACCCTCGGGGCCCGGGGCTCCCCCTTGGCCTTTCCCTGCAAACCACCCACACACCAGTCCCCACGTCCGGATGGAGCCGGCCCCGCAGTTGTCCCCGCGCCTCCCAGGAAGACTCAGGAGCCCAGGCTCACCCCGGAAGAAAGCGGCGTCCCCTCCCGGGTAGCCCTTGGGCAGGGGCACCCTGTTGTCCATCTGGCCCAAGATCGTGGAGAGGACTCGGCTCAGAGCGCGTGCGCCGTACTGTGGGGCAGGAGGGTGAGTGGTGCTGCGGAGGAGGGCTCTCCCCACGCACGGCGGCCTCCCCACGGCTGCTGTCCACACTCTACTCACCTTGTTCTCGAAGTTGTACTTGCTCAGGTCTCGGGACTCGGTGGCGCGGCGATCCCCGTGCGTCAGGGCACCCTGTCAGGGTGGCCCAGGGCGGTTTGCGATTGGGCTCGGCTCGCCCCCGCCCGGCCCCGCCCGCTCACCAGGCCCCGCCCCCTGCTTCTGCCTCGCCTGCTCACCAGGCCCCGCCCGCTCTCTGCCCCGCCTGCTTACCAGGCTCTCCAGCCGCTTGGCCACTATGGAGGCGAACCTGCGCTCCCCAGCCAGCTCGGAGATGAGGAAGACGTACTCGGGTGCTGAGACCTGGTTGGACCTGTGCGTGCGTCCTGAGGACAGAGCGGCTCTAAGAGACCGGGGCACGAGGTCACGGGGAGGGGCAGCTCGGGGCGGGGCTGGGAGCCTCACCGAACTGCTGAATGGCGCGGTCTGCGCTCCAAGGCAGCTCGAGGGTCATGTGTACCCGGCGCCGCTGGTTCTGGACACGGCGGTCGGCTTGGAGGGAGACGCCGGAGCTGGAGGCCTCAGAGATGATGGCCACAAGCTGGAGGTGGGAGGGTCAGGGTGCTGTGGGCCGCCCTCCTCTCCCCTTAGCTCTGGGTCCCCAGGGCCAATGTAACACGCCTTCTAGGGTGCAGGCGCCCCCACTCTCCCCACCTCGCACCCATGCACTTGCAGAGCTGTACGGAGCGCCCCGGCCTCTGGGCCCCAGCTGCCCCACGCCAGGCCCCACCTTCTCGCCGTTCATGAAGCGCTGTTTCTCCCTGAGGTTCACGTGGTCGATGGACAGGCCCTGTTCTGCTCTGGACTCAAAGACCACTGAGCCATCTGGCCTTGACACCACGCGGCCTTTCCTACCAGTCATCTGTTGTTGAGGAGGGAAGAAAGGACTGGACCAACTGTCAGTGCAGTGGCACGAAGGCTCAGTGTTCTGCTGGGCCCTGTGCGGCCATGAGGATCCTGCACTACCAAAGCCTGCCTTCCTCCCTTTTATGTGGCTGTGTGTGCCACTGTGTGAGCTGTGTGGGCTGTGTGAGCCCTCAGTCTGCCTGAAGGGCAGCAGTGCTCTTAGCTGCTGAGCCATCGCATGTAGCCCAGGCTAGCCTGGGGACGTGGCTATAAAGCCGAGGCT
This sequence comes from Cricetomys ansorgei, assembly GCA_026225945.1. Classification (NCBI taxonomy): domain Eukaryota; kingdom Metazoa; phylum Chordata; class Mammalia; order Rodentia; family Nesomyidae; genus Cricetomys; species Cricetomys ansorgei. The sequence goes on from JAMJFZ010003023.1 coordinate 765,882, forward strand.
GGCCAATGGGAGAGGGGTCCCTCTGTAGCCACTCTGCCCATCCCCAGGGGTTGACCCGCAGGGCCCTCAGGCTCACCTCAGCCACACACTCGGGGCCCCCGAGCTGGTGGATGAGCTGGTCCAACGTGTTCACCGGCAGCTCCCGGCCCAGCGCGCGCACCTTGGCCAGCAGGCCCTGTTTCAGCCGCTCCACCCGCTCCAGGACACCAGGGCCCTGCAGGTCTCTCTGGAGGGGGTACAGGGGTCCTGGGGTGGGGAAGAACATCAGTTATGTGGTGCTTCAGGACCAGGATGAGGAAATTCACAGTGGGGGGAAGGGAGGCCTGTGGGCACAATGGGAGTCACTCTCCTGTGTTGGAGAGCATGGCCTTAGACTTGGCTGTGAGCCTCAGTTTCCCCATTCGTAACATGGGTGTGTGGTGGGCGAGGCCCTCATGGCTGTGGCTGCTGCATGGAGCCTCACCCCCTCGGTCGTCCATGGGGAGCGTGGGGGCGTCCACGATGACCACATCGTCATCTACGAGCGACTCTGGGGACGAGTTGAAGTCGCTGTCCAGCCCGGCGTCCGACTCCGTACTGCTGCCGTCACTGATGCGGATGACTCCTGCAGCCTCCAGGGCCAGCCTGGGAGCCTTGGCACCCCGGCCCCGAGGCCGCCCTGCAGGGGGAGGCACGGTCAGCTCATAGCAGTGGGTGAGGCTGGGGTGGCGGAGCACAGAGAGCAGGAGGCGCTGAGGCTGGGGGATGGCTAGACTGCTGAGGGCGGGACCCAGGGACCTGTCAGACTGGGCAGGCTTCCCCTCTTCCCTTGTCTTACATTTGGTCCCAAAGCCCCCCAGGTCCCTTTCTGGATGGGACGAGGGGAAATGGGGTCTCATGTCCCCACCCAGCCCGGACAGGCTCTGTGAGGCAGCACTGGAGTCCGGCCAGAGCCTGCTAGAGGAGACAAGGCCAGGGACCCTGTGACAGTCGCAGGTTGCCGTGCACTGCCCTCCACGCCTGCTGTGGGCCTGCAGGTGGAGTCTTCGGCTTCCCTGACGCTGGCTTTGGCAGTCTGTGCTGGAAGGCAGGTGGGCATCGCCCTGACCTTTCCTGAGAAGCGTGGGCTGTGCTGCACCCGAGGCCAGCAGCTGCCAGGGAGAGGGGCTGGAGCTGGGATCTGCAGTCCACTGCATCCCGGGCCCCTGGCTAGTGGGAGCTGCTTTGACCGGCCAGGTGCCGAGGCTGGAGTCCTCGGAGTCTTGCCCTAGGCCTCTGCTTCTCTACGCTCCCTGCAGGGAGGTGGCCAGCCGGGTGCACTTGCTCTGCATTGGGTGTCCACACGCACACCCCAGCTGACTGACGCAGGACACTGGGGTGGGGATAGGACCCCAGGCAGCTCCAGAGCAAGTGTGGGGAGTGGAGAGCACAGAGCACGGGAGGCACTGACTGGCTTACTTTTCCTCTTCCTGCCTCCTCGGTCCCGCCTCCTCCTAGCAGAAGGGAAGTGCTTCTGAATCAGGGACAAGAAGACGCCCCTGCAAAGAAGAAGAGGACTCAGCGCAGGGCCGCCATGGCCACGAACCTCTGAGGAGAGGTGGCAGGACATGCTGGCTCCCAGGTTGGGGACCCTGGGTGGGATCAGGCAGGGAGGAGCCTCCTGGGAAAGACTGAGGACCCCTGGGAAGGAGGGACCTGTAGGCCTGTGAGCCACAGTGCCAGACCTGAGAGCAGCCGCCTGTGTGGAAGGTGACCCCAGGATCAAGATGTGTCCTCTGCACCCAGGGGCCACCCACATGAGTCCCACCTGATTCTGGCCCCTGCGTAGTGCCAGGGAGTCCCGGGCTGAGGGCTGCCCAGTCACTCAGCCCCAGTGCGGTGTCCAGCGTCCCCAGCACTCACTCTGCCGCAGAGACAAAGCAGTCCAGGCGGCCCTCGTTCTCATCCAGCACCTCGCGGGTCCGTGCCTCTCCGGTGGATTGCAGCCCGATGACCACGCACTGCAGGGTTAGGGCTTCTGAGCAGGGCTCCATGGTGACAGTCACATCCCACCCGGGTCCCCGGAGACCCCAAAGACTTAGCAGCTGTGTTCCTTGCACCCCACCACCACCAGACGCTGAGGGGAGGCAGCAGGAGTTGGGGACTCTCCTGGGGCGGCCTCGGCACTCACCTTGTCCTGGCTCAGCTCCTGCCGGGCCAGCTCCACCAGCCGCTGCACCTTGGCTGCGATGCACAGGTACTTGAAGAAGCGCTGGTGTGCTGACCAGAACTGACCCCACAGGGACTTGCGGGACTCCAGGCCGATCCAGTCGGCTGCTTGCTGGAACACGCCCAGGGCCTCAGCCCACTGCAATGCAAGGCCAGTGCTGAGCCTGTCGCCAGCCTTCCACACAGGCTCTGGGAGCGAGTGGGGTGAGGAGCGGTAAGGGCAGCCACAGCCGCACAGTGAGGGTGGGAACTGCAGAGCACGGGGCAGGGTGAGTGTGAGCAAAACACACCGCACGTGGACGGTACACGGTTGTCAAGGAATTGTTCCAAGAACCCCAGGGCTGGAGAGCGAGTGGCTCAGCGACACCCACATGGCAGCTCACATGAAACTACAGTTCTGGGGGAACTGAAACCCTTGCACAGACATGCACACAAAATGCCAATGCACATGAAATAAAGACAATTATGTCATTAAAGAAGGGCCTCCCGAGCACAGATGGGCGTGTGTGGGACGGGGTGACGGGGTGACAGGTGTGGAGGAGAAGTGGGGTCCCTGCAGACAGCCGGCCAGCTCACCAGCAGGGCTGCGCGGTTGTAGACCTGCTCGAAGGCGGAGGACAGAGGGATCTCCTCGATGCGGAAGGTGACCCCCGAGAAGCTGAGCTGGCGGGCGATGTACATCCCACTGACCTTCATGTCCATGGCCACAATCTCCATGGCGCCCACTCCCCTGCAGACAGGGGACAGGAGGTAGGACAGCCCGTGTGCACAGGGGAGACTGACCGGAGGGGAGCACAGCAGAGGAGGCGGGAGGAGGGCTGGGGAGAGACAGGATGGGAGGCGTGTCTCAAGGGCTCACCTCTTCTCAATGGCATGCAGGAACTCGTCGAAGTTGTGGAAGGGGGTGCCCTCACCCCAGATACCCAGGCGGCTCATATAGATCATGTTTCGGGGCTCCGAGGCACCTAGACGTGGGAAGTGAGGAGCCAGGGTCAGCAACTCACAGCTGGGAGTGGCACGGTAGTACGGAGGCTTAGAGGGGCAGCGGGGGGCGGGGGGGGGAGGTGTTGGGTTCAGGTGGCCTCTGGTGACCCTCAAGGCCAGTCAGAGCTCATCAGCAAGGTGTGGGGGGTCTGGCTTGGAGACACCAAGCTCCATATTTGCTCGAGGTGCGCTGAACAGACACGGGGCAGACCCAAGTCCTGTGCACGGCCGGCACCCCACCCCTGTGTGTTGGCGAGATGCTAAGGGAGGTCACGCCTGTGCCCGAGCTCGCCCACCGCTCAGCTGCTGCCCCGCACTGCACCTGTGGCACTGGCGTACACCACCCTGGCCTTGGGCAGCTTGTTCTGCAGGTCCAGCACGGCCTTGCCCATCTTGGTGGAGCTGGCGTTCTTGGCTTTATGGCACTCATCAAACACAATCTGGGATACACTGGGTTAAGGAATGTTCCAGAAGGATGGAAGGGGTCCCCAGTCAAATGCCCCAGAATGTACCAGAAGGAACCCCAGAGGCGTGGGCCTGATTGGAAAGGGTGCCTGTCAGCTGAGAAGATATGGGGGGCTTGGGATCTGAGGTTCCCCAGTAACTGCTGGTGTTCAAAGGGTGCTGGGGGCCGGGCAAGTCCGCTCAGTGGGAGGCAGGCTTGGTTAGCAGGTGTGAGGCTCTGGGTTCCGTCCCCAGCACATGAGCCAGGCCTAGTGGTGCCTGCTATGGCTGCCCCCGGCCGCCAGAGAACCTAAAGGAGGGGGTGGGGGCATGGCTTGGCAGGAGGGCTGCCAGGTGAGACCGCACAGCAAGACCGTCTCGAGGTTCCTGTCACAGCAGTGCCCGCCACCCCTGGGGCCAACAGGTCCCCAACAGTCACTCCTAAACACTGCAGGGAACCTGGCTCGCTAGACCCAGACCAGGAGAAAGGGAGTACGGATGTCTGGTGGGTGCTGCCCTGCGCTCAGCCCCCAGTGTCAGAACAGCTCCAGAAGGGGCCAAGCCAGGCTGTGGGGCAGGGGGAGTTCCTAGCTGGTCAGTGCCTGCCAAGGCCTGGGTCCTGCCCCTGGCCCTTCGTTGCTCCCCACCCCAAGCCACCCTCCACTGAGTACAGGCCTGGTCCCTCGGCTCTGCCCCGCCCACTGGCTAGCCGCACATCCACAGGATACCACACCATCAAAGTCCTCCCCGCACCACTGCAGGATCTGGCGCAGGCGCGTGCGGTGCTGCCCGCCAGCCAGGCTTTCTCCGATCAGTGCGGAGTAGGTGGCGAAGAGGACACCCTCTGAGGTAGTGTTGTCACCGTACTTGATCTGTGGATACAGGTTCAGACATGGGCATGTGTGCAGGGACCCCCTGCCTCAGTTTCTCTCCTGGGAAAGGTTACCTGGCACAGCTAGGTCACCCACGAGCCCCCACCCCCACCTTGTAAAGGAAACCTGGAGTAGCTGGACACTCCCCTGCCTCATTTTCTTCCTTAGTAGACGCTGATTCAGCGGGCCATCTCTGCCTGACCTACCTTGTTCAGTGCGTGTACGGCGATGCCCGGGGCCTCGATGTCTCTCAGGTCCCGTTCCGCGTCGTACTTGAGGTCATTGGAGGCACTGAACCTGGGGAAGGCGTGGTCAGAAGGGCTGCTGCCCTCCCCAACCTGCCCCACCCACCCGCCCACCCGAGGCCAGGTCTGTGCTCACCACAAAGCCTTCTTCCGGCCCCGCAGGTAGTTCTCCACGATGATGCCCGCCACGGTGCGGCCCTTGCCCACGCCGGCCCCATCCCCAATCAGGAAGCCAGCGCGCTGCCCACTGGGCAGCAGGACCTCGTGTTGCTGTGGGTGAGCAGAGGTGAATCAGGCCTGGGATTCCCAGCGCCCTCCTGATAAGCCTGGTGGGGCGGGGTGGGGCGGGGTGGGGCGGGGCTCGCTACCTGACAGGCATAAGTGATGGCTTCCAGCTGCAGGGCAGACAGGGCCCCATTTTCAGGGGTGGGTAGTGCCAAGGTGTAGGTGATGTCGGGGGGCGGGACGCTGGACAGGGTGCTGGTCTCCACCACGCGGTCTGGGTGCTGCTTCCCGATCTTGGCTGGGGGGGCACGGGAAAGCAGAGCAGGGTGTGATGAGGGAAGCAGCAGGGTGGGCGTGGCCAGGACTCCACCCCCAGCCTGCGAGTCGGCTGTCCGGATTCCCCCACACTGTGGGTGGGAGAACCCGACCTGGGGCAGGCCTGAGCCCTCAGGGGCTGCACAGCTGTCCTCTTGGGGACATCCCGTCCTGTCGCCGGCCAGACACTCACACTTGGACGGCACATAGTCAGCATAGGTCTCTGCATGGCCCAGTTCTTCAGCCTCTTCCTCCTCTTCCCCCTCCTCCTCCTCAGGCTGGCTGTGTGACTGTGGGATGACAGTTCTGGAGTCTGTCCCCCTGGCAGTGACCCAGCATCCCCCGGGGCGGCAGCCGTGCTGCGCACAGGGGGCCCAGTGCACCGGTGGGGTGGAGGCAGCCCTCCCCTTACCCCTAAGTGGGGTCTGAATGTTTGCAACTATAAAATGGTGGGGGACCCAGCATCCAGGCTGCCCAGAGCCCAGCACACCTGAGATGCTTCAGACCTCTCTCTAGATCCCCAGGGGACACCCAGGCACCCAGGTTACCTGGTAGCTGATGAGGAGCGGGGTGCTGGGAAGTGAGCTCACGGGGTCTTCAAGAGCCGAGAAAGGCCCAGTAGGCAAGAACAGCTGTAGGGACAGCAGGGCAGGCTGTGAGCCATGGCCTCCTGTGCCTGCGCCCATATCCTTAGGAGAGGGCTGCTGGATCTTAGAGGCCAAAGCATAGCCCCTCCCGCCAGCCTGGGACCCGCCAGGACCAGCTGAGGACAGGTGGTGTTCCTGTGGCTGGGGGGGGGGGGGGGAGTGGCCAGAGCCAGCATGCAGACATAGACCCTGATGGCTGGGCCAATGTCCCTGGGAGGAACCAGGAACGCAGGCAGTAGCTATGCCACAGCCCTGCCACCTGTGGTGGGGGCTCAGGATCTCCCCAGGTGAAGGCTCCTCTGTGGCTGACCGGGTAAGAATGTTCTCAACAATGTGACCAGACTCCAAATGTCGTGGACCAGAGTTCTCTACAGGGGGGTGGGGGGTGGACAGCCCCAAGTCCTGTCATGGTGGACAGGGGCAGGGCATGTCCCACTGGTCACAAGGGCTGACCCTGGGCTGGGCAAACGATGGGGCCTGGCCAGGGAGTTGAGTCTGCAGCCAGCCACTGCAGGGCACCCGGCTCTCCTGCGGGCTGATTCTCAACTCCTCCATCTAGAGACACACGGATGTGTTCTAAAGATCTGTTTACTTGCATGTGGGGGCTCCTTCCCTGTGCGTGAGTGCGCTGTGCGTGCAATGCTGACTGAGGCTAGAAGGTGCAGCACCCCCTGAAACTGGAGGTGTGGCTGGCTGTGACCCACCACGCAGGTGCCTCTGTAAAAACAGCACTCCCCTATTCTGTTGTTTCAGAAAAGGGTAATATAGCTCAGGCTGGCCTCAAACTCCCTGTGTAGCCAAGGATGACCCTGAACGCCCACTCCTGCCTGGCTCCTGGGTGCTGGGATTACGGGCCAGCCCCACAGGAGTCAACGGTGAGAGGATGGAGCCTGAGGCTTGCTGCAGATAGGGGAGCCCCTTTGATGGCTCACTGCTTGGCCCTGCTGGCCCCTGACCTGCACATCCTTGAGGAGGGACAGGAGTCTCCGGGGCACTGCAGGGACAGGCACTGTCACGTGTCCCTTGCTCTGCTGGGAACAGGGCCAGGGGTGTTGAAAGCCCAGCGGAAGCCTGGGAAGGTTACAAGTCCACACTCAACCCTCCGGCTGGCTCCTTTTTTTTTCTTTCTTAAATTAACAAAAACCCAAACAGACTGGTGGAGGTTCCTGGAAGGCTGAGTCATGTTCCCGCATCTGGGCTGGGGCTACGCAGGGTGTTGGGTTTCAGATACGGAGCTTGGTCCACAGCAGGGGCCCTGGGTGGGGTGGGCAGTGCCCCGTGGCCTTGATCTCAGGAGGAAACAGGCCTCAGTGGCTCCGCACAGCAGGGGGTGGTGGCCTGCAAGGGGGTGGGGGTGGGGTGGGGCTGGGGTGGGGCTGGCCTCCTGCTGGCCCAGTGCCAACTGCAGTTTTCCGTTAACTCCAAGCTGTGGGGCATCAAGGTCTCCCACCTGGAGACTCCTAGGAGCATTCCTAGCTTACATTCTCCAAGTCTAGAAGCTTCTATCTGGAAGATCCGGGGCAGGCCTGGACTGGGATCCCCCTGCATGGCTAGGATTCGGGACTTGGTCCGGTTGGGTGAGGCTCCATCCATGTAAGACCTCCCTGAATCAGGGTGATCATACATGTTCCCCAACATTATCAGTGTCCCTGGGGACAAAGATCAGCACTGGCTGTACCAAGAAGTTTTCTGACCTGTGCAGCTTTCCTTATAGTTCCATGCTGCTTGGGCTTCTGGGAACTTTGCTCAGGATAGAAAGGAGAGCGGAGGTGTTGGTGCACTGGATCATTTACCATTATGTGGGTGATATTTTGTTGGCTAATAACAGACACTTTAGATAAAATGTTTGATGAAACAGAAAGAATCTTACCTGTTGAGGGCTACAGATTGCTCTTGAGAAAATACAGAAAAAAGATTCTATCAACTATCTAGGTTATAGGATAACTCAACAAAAAATTCAGCCACAAAAGGTACAGATCAGAAGAGATCGGTTGTGAACTCTTAATCATTTCCAAAATTTACTGAGAGATATCAACTGGGTAAGATCCACAATTGAATCAACTATGCAAGAGCTAAGCAGTTTGTTTCAAACGTTACCAAGGAGACTCCAACCTGGATAGTCCACGGCACTTAACCGCTGGCTGCAGCAGAGCAAGAGTTAACTCTGGCAGAAAGCAGACTACAGGACGCACATGTGGATTGCATAGATCCTCATCTGAGTTGTGTTTTGGTCATCATTCATTCAAAACATTCCCCTACTGGAATTCTGATACAGACAAAGGATAATATCTTGAGATGGATATTTATGTCACAGAAGCAGAGTAAAAAAAATTATAGACAAAGTTGCTGATTTAATCATAAAGGGAAGACTAAGACTTCATCAGCTGTAAGGAACAAACCCAGCAGAAACAGTGGTGTCTTACACTAAAGCCGAGATTATGTTATTATGGATAATCAATGAAGATTGGCAAAAAGACTGTAGCAATTATTTGAGAGAAATTAAAAACAAATATCCTAAAATACTCAGTTTGTCAAAGAGACTGGACACTCCCTTGTATAGTGAAAGAAAAACCTATTTCTGGAGAGCCTGTATTCTACATTGATGCAAATAAATCAGGAATGGCAGGCTACAAGTCAGAAAAAATAAAGCATATCAAAGTCCAAATACGTCAGTTCAAAAATCGGAGTTGTATGCTGTTCTTATGGTAGAGACGTCCTTGAGTCTCTTGATATCATCACTGATTCTCAGTATCCAAAAAGGTTGTTTACACATAAAAACTGCTAAGTTTAATCTTGATAATTCAGAATTAACGTTATTTATGCAACTGCAACAAACAATTTGAGACAGAAATTGGCTGTTATATATTACTCATGTTTGATCTCACACAGAAGCTGGGCGGTGGTGGCGCACGCCTTTAATCTCAGTACTCAGGAGGCAGAGGCAGGTGGATCTCTGTGAGTTCCAGGCCAGCCTGGTCTACAGAGTGAGTTCTAGGACAGCCAGAGTTACAACAGAGAAACCCTGTCTCAAAATAAACAAACAAAAAGAAAAATAGATCTCATGTAGGGTTGCCAGGCCCACTGGCTCAAGGGAATGATGAGATCGAGCAGTTATTAAGAGGAAATGTTAGAAGCCTCAAAATTTCATAAAAAGCACCATGCAAACAGCAAGAACTTCCCCATTACTTGGTGACAAGCCAAGGAAATTGTAAAGAATTTTCCAAGGTGTTCCTTGTATAATCCTGCCCCATCGCCTGCTGGAAGTAACCTTAAGGTAGTAAAAGAGGGGAGATCTGCAGATGGATGTGTTTCGTGTTGCAGAATTTGGGAAACTAAACTCTGTGCAGCACACTATCGATACTTATTCAGGATTTCAATGGGCTTCTGCCTTGAGTTCTGAAAGGGCTTATTATGTAATTACGAACTTACTGGAAGTAATGGCTATTATGGAAACACCATTACAAATCAAGACTGACAATGCCCCCGCATATATCTCCAGTAAAATGAAAAAAAAATTGCATACTATGACATCGAACATATTACTGGTATACTACAGAGGAGAAGCAGTTATAGAAAGAACTAATCAGACTTTAAAGGACATGCTTGCGAGACAAAAAGGAATAACAATAACCCCCCCCCCCCCCAGATAGACTACATGGTGCACTACCAACTTTAAAATCTCTGAATATTATTGAGACAGAAACAACAATGGCCGAGAGACGCTGGACAATAGAAAGAATGCAGAGTTAAACCAACCCATACATCAGAAAGGCGAGTTAACATCTGAATGGAAGTCAGGACAAGTGCTGCGCTGGGGTAGGGGCCACACTGATATTCCCAGTGGAAACGAGAAGCTGTGGGTACCATCAAAACTGATAAAGACTAGATCTGAGTCAGGACGATGTCCTGAATACCACGTCCATGGACCTGAAAAGCGTGGCTACGGAAAGAAAAGTTATTTTAAAAAGAGAGAGCCTTCGAATGATTGCATTAAAGTACAAACGGAACTAAAAGCGACAAAGAATCAGCCCTGGGTCATGGAGTCAAGTTTCTGAATCCTAAATTCCCACCTGACTCCCACTCCAGTGACAGTAAAGAGTCTGAGGAAGACGAAGTCTTGATGAAAACTGTCCCCGTGTGAATCCCACTTTGTCTGATTTGGAACAGTCGGCTGGCAGTCATCGGAAGGTTCCAGGAAAAGAGTGATGACCACCAAGTGCCAATCACTGCAAATCTGACACAACCTCCAAGAACTCCAACTTCCCATGACCTGTACGATGAATGGCCGACAGTGGTCCTGAGGAGACTGTGGCCTCCCACACAGGAAGAAAACACCTTAAAGCCAGAGTTCCAGACATTCAAGGGACTAGGCTGTCTGTATGCGAAGGAGTCGGTGGACAGAACGTTGAAACAGACTGCTGCCTTTAACAGTATCAGTGAACGTCAGAGTTCTGTGAAACGTGAGGGTCCCTAGAGCATTTCTATAGAAATGGATCCATGTGTCATAATGGCTCAGCAGGTTAAACTGACCTCACGCCAACCTGCAAAGAAGATGAACACCCCAAACTCTTCAGCCTCCAAAGAAACAGCATAGTTTTGAGAGCCAGAACCACAAAGTAGTGTCTTCTACTAGTTTTGACAAGGGAAATAAAAATCCTCTTGTGTCTGCTGCCATTAAAGGGTAAAACATCCCTAAGTCTTAGTGCAAAGAGTCACAAGACAGAGACATTTGCCATCAGCCTGAAAGTAGAAAAGCTTCAGAGAGAGAGGGGACTGATTGAAGCAACCTCACACCGCTTGAGAAACCAAAGGGTCCTCAAGGAAGACCTCAGAAAAGCACAGCTGGGTTCTCACTCTCTGTTAGCAGTGCATCATGTACGAATGCTAAGGATGAGCTCCTGAAGTCAGAAAGGAGAAGAGATGGCCCAGCAGGAGGCCTCAGAGAAAAGTAATACCATATAACCTATAGCTTGGTCAAAGGGGGGAATGTAGCAGGACGCTTTGCCAAGTGTTCTGTCCTGTGCAGCCCACCTGAGGGTTACATGCCGCTTGGATTTCTGGGAACTTTGCTTAGGATATAAAGGAGAGTGGGGGCAGCTAGCAGTTGGTGGGTGGGATGTTAGTTCAGTTCTGCTAGTTCTCTCTGCAGCCTCTGTTATCCAAGCTAAGGACAGCCAAAAAGGGCAGTGGATCTTTCTTTTTCTCTTTGAAGGTGCCTGCAAGAGTGGTGAAGATTTCTATCTTTTCTGAGCTAGAGGTTACAAAGTCACAGTGGGACTCTGTTACAAGTCAGGAATCATTTTCAGGAGTCAGTGTTGTGGGAGGTTCCATGTTGTAGAAGTTTATCTTTAGTTGTTTAAAATAATCGTTTTGTGCACCATTGCGGGAGGGGCTACCTAGGCCTTGGCGCTTTGTATTGTTTTTAGGTATTGGATTTCTGAGGGGATGCTGATTGCACATGATCTGCACATGCCATCAGTAGAACACCTGAGGAGTTCTGAATCAATAAAAACACCTGAGCTCAGACGCTCGGGGTTTTATTGTCCCGCATGATGCTGGTCAGTTTGGTGGTTACCTCTGTTGAGGTCTGGCCAGGCTTGAACCTATGAAACTGTCTCCATGGAAACCCATCCATGAGGTGTGGAGGGTGAAAGGAGGTTGGCCCCAGAAGATGTTGTTCTGGGGTTTCGTGGGATCAGGGAGGAGACCCAGTATTAAATCATCAGCTGAGTGTCTCCTCATCCTGGACGTGAGACTGGGGGCCCACAGGCACCTTAGCGGGGCCACTGACCACCACCCACCCCAGGCTTGGAGCCTCCGGTTGTAATGGTCACACTTCAGTCTCCATCCCTGAGGAGCTCTGGCCTCAGCCCTCTCCGCCAAGCCCCACCCCACCCTGTGTCACCCCAACGGCTCTGTAGGTGGCGCCATGCCTGTGCTGACCTTGTCGTGGCTGCTTGAGCTGGTGCTGACGTCCCAGATGGTACGCACCTCGTTGAGGCTGTCGACCTGTGAGAATTCAGGTGTATCTGGGATGTCTGACAGGGAATCCACAGACGAGGAGAAGATGGAGGCGTTGGAGAGGTCCTCCAGGCATGAGGGGTCCTGGAAGACAGGCATGCGTGAGGCAGTGACTGGGTGGCTTCAGCAGGCAAGCAGCAAGGTGTTCTCCCTGAGAGTGGAGTCTCACACCCGCCACAGCATGGAGGGACCCTGAGGACATGGCACTCAGTGAGAGGAATGGACATGGTGTGGACGCCACGACAGACAGTGTCCAGACACGAGAACCCAGTGGTGGAAAGTGGATTCGGGGTCCCAGGGCTGGGCGGGGGTGATGGCTAACGGGGACGGAATCCCTTTTGATGGAGTGGAATGTTCCAGAAGTCATACATACGCAGCCATGAATACGTCAAAGCCACAGAAACGGACACTTTCACAAGCGAATGTGATGGGAAGTGGATGAAACTCAGTGGACAGATTCGTTTACTCTGTCGCTAAGGCTGGCCTCAAGTTCACGGCAATCCTCCTGCCCCAGCCTCCCGAGGTGACAGGTGTGAACCCCCATGCCGGACAGACCCTGAAGTATCCTGCAGACAGGGGGGTCTCCAAAGGATCCCTGCTAGGGTGAAGCCCTGGATGGTGACACCCCACCTCCCTGTATCGTGTGGTCTGGACCGGCCAGCAGCCCCAGCCTTGACCCCTGGAAATCAGGGTCCTGCTGAAACCTGGCCCTGGGCAGGGCTGGAGACCAGGGCCTGCTGTGGGGAGCCCTTTACAGATCCTGGCCCCACCTTGACGGTGAGCCCTCTGGGGGTCCCAGGCTGCTGTCTGTGAGGCACAGAAAGGCTGGGGCTGCTGGGGGGAAGGCTGTCCCTGAACCTGGCTAGCCTCGACTAGAGGTCTCCCGCTCTGCCCTGGAGACAAGAAGGCTAAGTGACCAGGCAACAGGGGCCCCAGGGTGCAGGGCGGGGGCAGGGAGGGAAGGCTCCTGAGTGGCCCTGAGCCTGCCAGTCCCCTTGGAGGCTGTTCTCCGGAGCTTGTCCCCTCGGACTCAGTCTTGGTCTGAGGGTGGGTGCTGGGTCTCCGCAGTGCTAGGGATAGCTGCCAGCATGACCCCTAGTTTAGGAAGGCCAGGGCTGTCAGGTTTACCTGGGGACCCTGAGTGGCCCTGGGTTGCTGTGGGCCAGGTTTCACACCCCTACCTACAAGGTCCTGTGACCCCACTGCAGAGGTGCAGCTGCACCCAGGGCAGAAAAGTGCACACTACAGACTGCTGATACCCTGGGAGCAGGCATCAGCAGCCCATGCCCTGTCCCCCTCCCTGCCCCCAGCGCAGCACCCAGTCTAGACCATGGTGCAGCAGCATGGGACAGCTCTGAGACCCTTAGCTCCTAGTATGCTGAGAAAGTCCCCTGGGAGAAGCCAGCCCAGGACAAGGGTGGAGGCAGAGGAGGTGTGAGGAGCCTGGGGCATGGGGTGGCATCACACAAGGGGCGTGTCCCGGGTCTCCCCAGAACACAGCAGGGTGCCATACCCAGCCCTAACCAGTCAGCCAATCATGGGAAACCAAGGCTCAGGAAAGCCATTGGCAAGAGCAGCTCGGCCCGTTCGGTCCCCTCCTTCCCTGGGACAGTCTCAGCTGTGACGGGGCAGGCAAACCCAGTGACTCCCATGGTGGCCTCAACCAAGATGGGGACAATGTCTGAAAGGCTGACCCAGGGAGACATCCTGAGCGGCTGGGATGGCTGACGTCCTAGAGGAAACTGAGGCAGGCCACCATGGTTAAGGATACAATGTGTCAGCAGAAAGCCCCTCGGCCGTGAGGAATGAACTCTGTGTGACGTGACACAGGGACAGAAAGGGAGGGTGAGCTGTGTCACCCCGGAACTCTAATTTTCTGAGACAGTCTCATGTTGCCCAGGCTGGGCTCAAATTATGTAGCCCAGGCTGGCCTGATTCCCAATCCTCCTACCTCCACTGCCAGTGCTGGGGTGACGGGTGAGCACCTCCCCTGTGCCTTCGATGCTGGTCTACAAAATATCTATAGAGCCATCAAAGGACAAATGTCCTGACGCTGTCTCCCTGCATCCCAGCCACCCATGGGCACACATAGGGCTTCAGAGTATGCGGACCATCGCCCCTGGACACATCAGGACTTGCTAATCTGCACAGACCTACAGTGTCCAGGTCCCACCCACAGCCTGCCGTGGGAAAGGTCACAGCTGGGTGCCTGAGGATGGGGTTCCCAGTGAAGCTCTTCTAAGGTCTATACCCTGTGGCTCCTCCCGGCTGGGCCCCTAGAAGTGAGAGCACAGACCTATTGGGTGGCACACAGTGAGGAGGTTGGAGGGTTGTGGTTACTGGCTGCAGCACTTGAGGTGCCCTGCTAGGGGGAGGGGAACTGGCAGGAACTAGCCCCAGACCCTCCCAGGCCACCTGAGGTTACACAGCAGACACCTCCTCAGCCCAGAAAAGACCCCCAGAAACAGAACCCCCCCATCCCTTGTGGTCCAGGAGACCAGAGAACAAAGATTGGCTCCCAGCACTACCCATCCTGCCAGAGCTGGCTGAGCCTGAGTCCTGCCCTGGCCGAGAAGAGGCTGAGGACACACAGGCTGAGGACACCCCCAACCTACTCCCTCCTCAGCAGGGGGGAGCTGGGCCAGCTCTGGCCACCTGCAGCCTGTGACCCCTTCCCAGTCACCGCCACGCCAGTTCCTACCTCATTCCAAATCTCTGACTTAAAGAATTCTAGCTAGTGACTGCCAAGCAGAGCACAGAGCGGGCGGGCTGTGGGCCGGGGCTCCACAGGTGGCTGGGGCCCGGGTCCCTGGCGGTTACCTTGTTGAGCGCTGCGAACTGCAGCCAGAAGCACAGCTGCGACATGGCCGTGCGCGGGGCCGAGCGGCGGCCGCACTGTCCCCCTGGAAGAGCTGCCGGCGAGCGCCAGCCTCATGACCACGGCGGCCACAGGCTCCGCGGCTCCGCGGGGGACGGAGGCAGCGGCACTCCTGCCGGCCCCATTTGCATGAGGGTTAGTCACAGGCTCCCGACTTCCCCTAAGGCTGGGCTGAGTTTCAGGAAATGATGCCTGCCTGGTAAGTCAGGGCAGTTACTGGCAGAGTGCGGAGAATTACTGTAGGGGGCGGATCAGCCCAGAAGGGCTGTCAACAACGGCGCACCCTGCTGGGCCCAGCGCCTGGGCCCGCCTCACTCCTTTGGGGCATCCCGTGGGGGCAGAAGACAAAGCCTCAGTTTACCCAGGACTACTGGGCTCTGTTCCGTATATGCCCCACCCTCAAGGAAGACAGGGACGAGGTGCTGTAGGGAACACTCAGTGAGAAGCTGGGCTAGAGGAACTGAGCCTGGGCACCCCTCCCTCTATTCCTCCTTAAGCCAGCCAGGGCTCCCCAGCCCTTCATCAACTACCTCCTGCAGCTTCCTTACCCCGTGGCTACAAGTGGCATTCCTGATGTCCCCAAGGGACCTGGGACCAGGGAGACCCTCGGCCACAAGTGGCATTCTTAATGCCATTGGGAATTTGGGATAGTGGGGAGACCCCGGGACCACAGGTGGCATTCCTGATGTCCCTGAGGGAACTGGGATACAGGGAGACCCTGGGGCCATGAGAGACGGGGTAAGACACTCCCACTGTGGGCAGGTAAGGATGCAGTGGTCCCGTCAGGGCTATAGTCATGGCTGCCCCTGGGCACTGTGGCCTTTCCTGTCGGAGGGGGAGGTATCCCAGGAAGAGGGCCATACAGTGTCAGAGCCCATAGAAAGAAGGAAGCTAAGGAGCCCAGGCCAGCAGGACCCATTCACGGGTAAAGACCCCTGGCCATCTTGTCAGGACCACAGGGATACAAGGTTCTCCTAGACTCTCACCCTTGGCCACCATGTATGAAGCCCCCAGAGACAGCAAGCGGAGCCAACCCGTGTGCCCATGCCCCCGCCCCTCCTCCGCCCTGGCAGCACCCTGCCCCTACAGTGGGCAGTGGTCAAAGCTTAACTCCAACCAGCACAGCGAAGTCAGGCGTTCTGGGGCATCCCTGTCGACACAGACCCTGAGAGGCTGAGGCAGGAAGATTTCAAGAACAGCCTGGGCTACACTGCAAGACCCAGACTCAATAAAATCAAAGCCCAAATCTGAGTGGGACGGTACCTGCAAGGGCAGCTAGGCTCCAAAGCCAAGGAGGGCAAGTTCTGGGGGGAGGGTGTGTGCAGAGCTGGAGCCAGCAGCCTCAGGGAAGCGCCGGCTCAGCATCTGACCCCACAGACACTCGTGGGGAACTAGGCACACCCACAGCAGTGAATCACAGCACATGAAATGTGGAGCAGCGGTGCCCACTACACAGCCATGAACCGGAGAGACTGTACAGGGCGCTTGCTCACCCTCTGGCTCAGAAGAGGAGAGAGACAGAGGAAAGAGAAATACTCACCGCCCTGGTTGGGGCCTGAACCTGGGAGAGCAGGAGCTCACAGTGAGCTGGACTGATGTCTCAAAGCCAACTATCTCTGAACCTGATTCCCTCCTCGGCTCTCCAGACCTGGACCAGTATGCACTCTGAGCAAAGTTCCCAGGAGTCTGAGCAGCACGCGATCACAAGGACAAGCTGCATTTGGCAAAATTATGCTGTCCACAGTGGCCCGTAAACAAACCACAGCCACCGTGACGACTGTCTGCGTCAGTCTCGCCCGCGCACCTGGGCTGGGCACAACACATTCCGAGATCACAAACTCCTTCAAGGTGACTGGCTAGGGGCAAGGACGGGTGCCTGGGAGACCCAGACTTGCGTGCACACACAGCGTGGGCTCCAAGGACTGGGGTGAGACGGAGAACCTCTCATGTGCCACACTGACCCGGGGGAGAGGGGTGAGGGCGCCAGGAATCCCCACCCCCAGACCAGGAGAGACCAGGCCTCTCTTCCCGCTGGCCGTCTACCTGTCTATTTGCAACCTGCAACCCGCACACCAAGGTTGGGAGACGGCTGCCAACTCACCCCCCCAACCCCGTCCCCCAATAAATAGCATGGTTCACCCTGAATAAAGTGACTTCTGTTTCCACCAGAAAGAGAGCCCCAAGGCCTGTTCTTTACACCTCGTTCGCTCGGTTCTCGGCGCAAAGGATCGGGTTCGCAAGGGTCCCAGGAGAGCCGAAACCAGCCAGTGGTGGGCTGGAAGAGAGACGACAGACCATCAGGAAGGAACACTAACACTCATGGAGATAAGCTGTCCTCTGAGAGCTAGAATGTTCTAGAACTGGATAGAGGCGAGGCCTGGCTAAGTTCATAATAAACACGCTCTATCCAGCCGGGACATCTCAGGCCCTAGTCCTCCCCATCAGGGTACTCTGAAAGGACAATCTTGACAGTTGTGTGAATTCCGCCTTGATTTAAAAAGAACTGACCGCCCGTGTAGTGGTGCATGCCTATAATCCCAAGTGCTCCAGAGGCTGAGGAGGGAGGATCTCTGTGAGTTCAAAGCCAGCCTGGTCTACAGAGTGAGTTCCAGGGCAACCCAGCCGAGAGGGTGCAGGCCTGAGGTGTCCCCAGGCACCAGAGTTGGGTAGATAAGAGGAGACAGCACTCACTCAGGCATGGCGGGGGTGGAGGGCCGGTGTGTGTCTCTGACCATGGCTGTGGGGTTGCTCTGCTCCTCACAGCCCCTGGAGGCTCGGCCATGTGGGTGTCAGGCAAGGGGGGCTCTCAGGACCAGGAGTACTCAAGGCTGGAACACAGAGTGGCTGGGACCAATTAGCCTGGGAGAGGGGGAGCTGGGGACATGCGGAAGAGAGGCCCAGGGAATCTCAGCAGGGGAAGGCGTTTGTGTCACCAGTGTTGACCCTGATGGACAGGGCCAGGCCAGGCCAAAGGCTAATGGCGGCTGCTGGCTAGGACTGAGTGGCAGAGCTGACCCCGGACATGCACTGCGCTGTGGGCCGTCAGGGACTCCCAGGCTGGTTTTCGGATCTGACAGCGGGGAGCCTGAACCCCACCTGACGCTGGGCTTCATTCCCCACTGTGTCCTTCTGCCTTGGTCCCTCCTGCCCCTGCCACCCGGTGAAGGGCTGTGCGGTCAGGCTGGGCTCTCAGCAGAGCCTCCCTGTGCCACAGCGCGGACAGAGAGGCAGGCGGGTCTGGACGGCTGCGGGCCGACTGCAGGCCACCCAGCGGATAAAGAGCAGCTGTCAGTCTGGCACTGCTACTCACGCCCTCGACCCAGCACTCAGAATGCTAAGACAGGAGCACTGTCATAAGGTCAAGGCCAGCCTGGTCTGCAGAACGAGTTCTAGGACAGCCAGGGCTACATACATAGAGACCCAGACTCAAAAAAACCCCAAAAACAAAAAATAAAAAAAGTAAACAACTAGCACAGTAGGTAAGCGCGGGTGCCAGGCTCTGCGGGGAGTGTGTGCCCAGCACACACGGAGCCCTGGGTTTCATTCCTGCACATAAACCAGGCACGGGAGGTAGGAAGATCAGAGTTCAAGGTCATCCTAGGCTATGTAGTGAGTTCAGGGCTAGCCTGTATTACCTGAAACCCTATCTCAAAAAACAAAACAAAACAAACAAAAAACCTGAAGCAGTAAAACTGAATTAAAAAAAATACTCCTGTCAGCACAGCCTGTGTCTTTACTGGGCTACTACAGAGTCCCACAGGGGTCAGGTGAGTCTTTCCCCAGTCACAGGCCTCCTGAGAGGGGCGGTGACACAAGAGGCTGTGCCGGAGAGGGCGGGAGCAGCCAGGGAGCCCCAACTGGGAGAGAGAGGTCCTCAATGGCTTGTCCCGCCCCCACCCCTGCCTCTCCACAAGTCCCCGAGAGGCTCACACCCTGAGCATGGCCTGGGACGCGGTGCAGGAGGTCCCACAGCGCAGGGTGCCCCAGCCCACACCCCACCTCTACCCGTGGTTGCGTGGTGGCGTCCGGCACGGCTTCCTGTAAGCGAGCACCCCTCTCTGGCTCCCCTTTCCCTGATGCCGGTAAACCACTGGGCAGGCGGCGGCCAGACCTCTGAACCCAGAGAACGCAGTCGATGCGGCCGCCGGCGGGAGGGAGGCGGGAGGCGAGCCTCCTCTTTCCTGAGCGTGAGCTCATCTGCTTCCCAGCAGCCGCCCAGCGAGCGTGTTACGGGACACACATGGAGGGAAGTGGGGGGTCTGGGGTGCAGGCCGACCTGTGCACACAGGGCGCCTGGGGGCTGCCCCCTGTATGGAGTCTGGGGTGACGAGAGGTGGCACCATGGCTGAGAAAGCGGCTCCTGCAGGCTTTGCCTCGCACAGGGAGCCTGGGGAAGATGCGGGGCTGGGATCAGCACCAGGGATGTGGAGGACCCCCAGGGCATGCAGGGGCGGTCATCCCAGGAGAGGCCGGTGGCCCGGATGGCCAATGGCGGGTCCATTCCATGCCTCCCACCCCCTCACTCCTGTCCGCAGGCTTCGCTCTGGCGCTGCACCTGCCCTCGGAGGTCAGAGCCAAGCCTGGCCGGGCCACCTGCGCATGGCAGTTCTCACTGACGGCTTTCAGCTGCCGCCTCTGCCCACACTGCCATGTCTGGGTGTGCACCTCAACCTACGAACGATGCCCCACATGAACTGTCATCCACAACAGCCAAACGGACAAGCAGGTTCCTACAGAGGACACATGGAGTATTACTCAGCCATGAAGAGGGATGACACAGGCCACAGTGAGGGAGGACTTGAAGACAGAGACTCAGACGCAAGAGGCCACACAGTGTGGGACTCCATGACAGGAAAAGCCCAGACCAGGAGAATCCAGAGACAGGAAAAGGGTTCCTGGGTGCCGGGGACTGGGGAGGGAGAGGTGGAGTTCATGGGATGGGTGACATGGTGGCTCTGGAGTCACATGATGTCTCAACCAAAAAAACTCAAGAATGGAGACACGACCAGGTGTTGAGGACCACGCACCTGCGCCGCCCGGGCGGGCTGTCCCCACAGGAGTCTGTGGAGCTGCTCTGTCACCGGACAGGGACACCAGAGCCCATGGCGGGGCCTCCATGCCACCTGAAGGCCGAGCAGGGACGCGGCCGGGCCCTTTCCTTGGAAGCGGGTGGCCGAGGGCTGGGGCTGGCTGGAAAGAAAGGCAGGGTTCCAAGGGGGTCCGTCAAGCACCCAAGACACTCCGTGGGAGCCCCAGGTGACCACTGTGTGATGTGGCAGTTCCAGTCAGCAGCTGCTGGGACTCATGGGAGAGGGTGAGGAGCCGGGGAAGCAGCAGGCCGGGCAGAAGGCAGCAGCAGAGGCCACTCCCAGCCTGCCGTGGACAGGAGGCAGATGGCGCTTCAGGTCTCTTCCGTTCCTTTTCCTGTTGTAAGTTTTCTTGCTGCTTGAGTCAGAATGTCAAGGTAGCCCAGGCCCAGCTCAAGCGCTCCATCCTCTGCTGGCTTCCTGCCTGTGCGGCTTTCTCCTCACGGGGACTAATCCCAGGGCTCCTCTCTTCCCAGTCTTCTGCCGGGAAACTCCAGGCTTAGTTCCCAGCTGCTGGGTCGGAATCTGAGGTCTCTTCTCGGCTGGGCCGCAGGCAGAGCTGGGCTTTCTGTCCTGACTCCCGGGGCACACCATGGTAGGGAGCGTGCCCAGGCCAAGCACAGAGGCTGTGACGATTGGGGCTCGTGAACGGACTGTGGGAACTGTCTTAAGGCCCAGCACCTCCCGCAGGCTCGCAGCCCTGCGGCATCTCCCGGGCTGACTCTCACTGTCCTACTCCCCTCCGAGCACCCCGGGGAGGCATCCCAGCACGGGGTCCTCAACTTAGGCCACCCCTCACCGTCCTTCTGCCCCTTCGCAAGGCCTGTCTCAGGTCTGGCTCCCTCTTGTTCCATGGAATCCAAGGCCAGCCACGGCCCGGGGAGATGGGGAGAGGTGGAGGCAGGTGACATGCTCGGGCCCCACAGCCAGTGGTTCTTATATAGTCGCCTGGGTTCAGTCTTCTGTGGACGCGGCATGGGCGTGAGGGTGGCACCTCCACGGGCGCCCTGGGGACAGTGTGTGCAGGACACACAGCAAGTGCCAATAAAAGTGCACCCACTGGACAGACGCGGCCATCTGCCAAGGAGAAGCTAGCAGCTGGCCACCATGTCACCAGATGTGTGGGGACAAACGGGGTTCAGATAAGGCGCAGGCCATGTGAGCACAAGGCGGGGTGGGGGGGCTTTGCCTCAGGAAGTTCTGATCACAGGGAGGAAGGTGCGGGCCTCTGGCATCAGAAGAGATGGAGACAGAAGGAAGAGACAGCGCGATGGCTAATCCTGGTTGTCAGCCTGCCCACATCTGGAATCAACAAAAACCCAAGCAGCTGGGCACACCTGTGGCGATTCTCTTGACTAGACCCACCCAAAACCTGGGCCACACCTTCCGGAATGGGAGGAGAAAGCGTTTGCTTTTTGCCTGCTTGTCCTCGCTCTGGCTGGCAGGTTCATCCACCCTGCTGTGGAGGCGAGCATTCCAGATGTTAGAACCCACTCAGGATTCCAACGCAGACTGAAGACCAGCAGTCTCAGCATGCACCGGACTGCGGAGACAGCCAGCTGTACAGACTGACAACTACAGGAGATGACTACCCAGACCACCCCACTAAGCGTGTCTGAGTGTCTGCATGTATCCCTCCCTGTGCGTACGTGTGCGTGCTGTGTTCGTGTGTATGTGGGTATACGTAACATATATTACATACCCATCAGATCTACCCCTTTAGAACCCCGATTAATACATACAGAGACGCAGTGATAGAAAGGGACCAAGCTGAGAGACAAGGCCTGCCTGGTGTCCTGGCTGTGGTCTGAGGAGCCTGGTGACACAGTACTCTTTAAACTTCTGGAGGCCTGGTGGCAGGGACGTGCACCACTGTCCTGTCTCTGAGCAGAGACTGCTGGGACAGCTCACTGGTGTGGCAGGGAGAGGGGGCACATGCAGCATGGGGCATGCACGCTTGTGTGGCACCTGCAGGGAGATCCTGCCACAGTGCAGGGTGTGAGATGGTCCTGAGACCCCAAGGCGGCCAGGGAGGGTGATCCGTCTGTGGCCGTGGACCCTGGTAGTCCTCAGCCTTCAGCATACAGCTCCCCGCCCCCTCCCCATACAGAAGTCCCCGAGGCCAGGGACAGATCTCAATCTTAGGATGCCAAGGCCAGTCCGGCTGGCTCGATTCTCCCGGCCCAGAGTGGCCTCAAGTCCCTTCCCCATCAGCCCTGCTGAAGACCACTGGCCTGAGGCCATTGGGTCCCTTGGCCACAGTGGCCACAGCGACGACTCAGGAGCTCACGCAGCGGA
Source organism: Cricetomys ansorgei (assembly GCA_026225945.1). NCBI lineage: Eukaryota > Metazoa > Chordata > Mammalia > Rodentia > Nesomyidae > Cricetomys > Cricetomys ansorgei. Next base: position 788,085 of record JAMJFZ010003023.1, read on the forward strand.
CACAAGGGTGGCTGTTACCTGAGGAAAGTCGCTGCTGTTGGAGAAGAAGCTGGGGATGGCGGCTGCGGTGGGGTAGCTGGTGTCGGGGCAGGACTGGCCGCCAAGGAATGAGGCCGAATCCAGGAACGGTCTGCAAGAAGGAATAAGATCAGTGACCACAGGGCCAGGTGAGGCGAGGGGACAGGTGCCCAGTCCCCCCCAACACATGTGAGCTCAGCACGTGATTTGTGAGTCTCTGCCAGCCCGGATGGGCAGCCATGGAGGCAGCCCAGGCACTTCAGACACACAGGTTAGAGGCACAGGTCTCAACCCTGACCCTCTAACCAGCTCCTCATGCTGTGCTGACCCCCAGCCTTACAAGCACTTCCCCTGCTGTGAATGGTAATGTAAGTATCTGGTGCAGGTGGTCTCAGGTGATGCCTGTGGAGGGTTGCTTGACCACCAAAGGGGTCACGACCCCAGGTTGAGAGCCGCTGGCCAGGCTTGAATGGTCCAACCAGCCCCTCCTTCATGACCCCCAGACAGATAGACAAGCACACCCTAAGACTCTGGGTCCCCTCTGTCCATCTGCACCTTGCCCGGAGCCTTAGTGGCCAAGGACACGGAGAGAAGGGTGAGCAGTCCTGAGAGCTGTCCCGTTGGGGACGAGGGCTGGGCTCGGGGGGCTGTGCTACGATGGGGGTGGGGTGAGGGAAGCCTCCGGACCGGAGCTCCTACTCTTTAGCGTCCTTGGTTCCTGGGACAGAGGGGCAGTGGCCATCCCCTACCTGGTGCCTGGAGAGGTTTGCTACAGTGGACACGAAGGCAGTGCTCCTGCCAAAGGCTAAGTTTACATGAAACACCCCATAGCCCCGCACTGGGGAGCCGCTAGGTGTGTGAGAGCACCTGCTGTGCAGGCAGGAGGACCTGCACCCTGAAAAGCCGGCAAGGCCACATACCCAACAACCTCAGCCTGGGAGAGGCGGGGACAGCCAAACAACGGTGTGCTCAGATCCCGCCTTGAAAACCGAGGCGGGGCTGGAAGGGCTGCTCAGTGGTTAGAGCATGGCTGCTCTTCCAGAGGCCTTAGATTCTCAGCGCCCACATGGCAGCCTCTCACGATCATTAGAACCCCAGTCCCAGGGTATTCTGCAGCCTCTTCTGGCCTCCATGGGCACCAGGCGTGCAGAGAAAGCACCCGTAGATGAGCGGGGCATGGCAGCCCCCTCTTTAAATCCCGCACTCAGGAGGCAGACAGGGGATCCCTGACATCCAGGCCAGCCTGGTCTACATAGGAAGTTCCAAACAGGGTGCAGAGGGAGGCTGGGTGGGGGCTGAGGGAGACACCCAGCATCGACATCTCGCTTCTCGTGTACACCAACAGGCTAATGCAGGCACGCACCCATGCACGCACACCGCTCCGCTCAAATCCTAGGGAGCGCTGCGATGCCTGCACAGCTTCCCGGGCACACCCCTTTCAACCCTTCAGAACCCAGGGCTCTGCGCCCCGCAGTCTTCCCCAGCAGCCGCTGCCATCTAGACAGCTGATGGACGGGGCCCTGGGGCCCTCCGGGCGGAGCACACTTACTGGTTTTCACTGGAGAAGGTGGGGTACGACGCCAGTGAGAAGCTGCTCCAAGGACAGGGCAGGAGGCGGCTCTGAAACACAGGGGCGTCGGGTGTGGCAGGGGAGCAAGCCCACTGTGCACAAACCAGGGCTTGTGCAGAACCATCAAACCAGCTAGTGTCTCGGGTTCCCCGTGTGCATGATGTTGTAAAGAAGGCAGAAGGGAGCAAATAATGATACATCACATGTGTGTACGTGTACATGTGTGTGTGTGTACATGTACATGTGTGTGTGTGCGTGTGTGTCCCAGAGGGCTGAATATGTTCCCTTCCAACCAGAGCCCAGGAACCTATGCTTGAGGGGCTGGGGGCGTGGTCAGGGTGGAGCCCTGCCTAGAACCCCTCAGTGAGGGGCCAGGGGTGTGGTGAGGGGTGGAGTCCTGCCTAGTATCCCTTAGTGAGGGGTTGGGGGTATAGTCAGGGGGTGGAGCCCGGCCTAGGATCCCTCGGAGTGGGGCTGGGGGCGTGGTCAGGGTGAAGCCCCGCCTAGAATCCCTCAGTGAGGGGCTGGGGGCGTGGGCAGGGTGGAGCCCCGCCTAGAATCCCCACTGAAGAGCTTTGGAGTGGCTTAGGTTAGGGGTGTGGCTCCAGGCTCTTGAGGCCCAGAGGGTACTCTGAGTAAAGCTGAGGCTCAGGAACACCTCTTCAAAGAGGGACCAGCATTCCTATCTCTAATGGGGCTGTGGTCCTGCCCTAAACAGGCATCCCTGGACTGTCCCCATAATGGAGATACACCTGGTGGTTCCCAGCTGCATCCACTGAAGAGTCCATCATCCCTGGTTCTGTCCCTGGGGTCCCTTTTGGGAATCGCACCCGCGGGATGGATGGAGGGAGAAGACAACACTATTTATAGCAGAGGAAACTGGACTCTCTCCAAAGGCCCAACAATAGGGAAATAATTAAGTAAATTATGGGCTGTGGATGAAGGAACAGTGGGCGGGGAGAGCAGAGGGCCAAGCAGAGGGGGCAGGAGCTGGGCACGGCCTGGGTGCTACTGGCAGCAGACACTGGATGGCAGCCAGGATTTCTGAGACGCAAGCGACATGCTGGCTGTCAGGAACTGCTCCCCCCCCCCCGCCCCAATGAGAGCTCCATTAATGACACTTCCTCTTCTGTGCTCCCCACAGGAACACGTGGTGGCACAGCTGGGCACAGTGCGGGCACCGGGTCAGTGCCACCCCACCTGTGCTCCCTGGACTCCACTATGGCAGCTCTGTGGCTCACCCGCATCCTGTCCCACCACCCACCTTTCCTGCGCCCTGGGACAGTGTGGGTGTCCTGCGTCCTTGAAGCCTGTGCCAGCCCGAGGAGCAGAGGAGAGTGTAGAGGGACAGAGCAGCCCCTGGAGAACAGGCCCTGGCAGAAATCCCAGCACTCAGGAGGCTGAGGCAGGAGGACTGTCGTGAGTTCCAGGCCTCAGTTCCATGAGTTCTGGGTTACAGAGTGAGATCCTGTCTCAGAGAACCTGGAAGCAAGGCTGGATCTGGGCTCACATGCAGCAGGCATGCACTGGGTTCCGGGCCTAGCCCACACCCTGAGTGTGGTGCTCTCGCCTGTTTCCCCTGCTTCCAGCAGATGGAGGCAGGAGCTTAAGACCACCCTCTTCGAGCCCGGCAGTGGTGGCTCACATCTTTGATCCCAGCACTTGGGAGGCAGAGGCAGGCGGATCTCTGAGTTCGAGGCCAGCCTGGAGTTCCAGGACAGCCAGGGTTACAACAGAGAAACCCTGTCTGAAAAAAACAAAAAACTAAAAAACAAAATAAAAACCCAAACCACTAAAAATAAACCAAACAGACAAGTAACTGGGACCGGTGGCTGCGAAGACGCTGCGGGCGGGGTCAGAGTCGCCCTTCTTTCTCGCTCAGGAACAGAAGCGCTCCTGAGATTGCCGTGACCAGACTTCCATCAGGATGTCCACTGTGTCCCCTGGGTGCTGTGAGCCAGGGGCAAGGCTCACCTGCAGCTGGACGCCACCTCCGGGGGGTGGGAGCTCATGCGGAGGGAAGTCCCCATCCATAGTGGGCTCCACTGCCAGCATCAGGCGGGTGGCGGCGGGGCTCCGTGACCCTCGGGTGGCGGGTTCGATGTCATGTCCTGTCGGGAGAGGAGGCCATCCTGAACTGACTGTGAAGCTCCCCGACTCCTGCCCTCCCCCACCTGGAAGGCTGTCGGGGCGGAAGGCATAGATGTGGTGCCTGCCCACTGATCATCAGCACCTCACATGGCAAGGCCGCTGCCCATTGGGTCTGGCCACTATGAGCAGCACAAACTGAGGCTGGCCTGTGGCCCCATGGGGCAGGTGAGCCAGGCCTTCTGCAGACACCCAGAGCCTGTTAGGAGCCCCAAATCCCTGAGAAGAACCCCAGACGCTCCCTCAAGGTCAGACCCAGGGAAGTGTAGCTCGGGGCGTCCTTGGCTGGAGGTTGGTGAGCCCTGAGCCCCCACAGGCTCAGATGCAGGACTATGCCCTGCCCCCAGTTCTGTGCCACAGACCAGAGCACCCCATGTCCCCACTGACCTAGACCAGAGCCCCCAGGCCAGATGGGAGGGGTGGCTGGGAAGTCAGGCAGGCCGGCGCACGAGGCTGACCATCAGAGGCAGGAAGGGGAGATGGCCACCGCCCAGCCCAGCCCTGCAGCCACTCTGCGCCTTCCAGTAATCGCCTGCAGCCCAGGCCACAAGCAGCAGGCAGCAGCTTGTGTAATCCGGACAGGGGAAGGGCTGCCGGGACGGTGGCAGCAGCAAGGAGGAGGAAGGGGCCCAGCGGCAGAGGCGAGGCTACCAGCAAGGCCAGAAGTCCTACCCTCCACCAGCCCTGGCTCCAACCCGGGCTACAGTGGCCCAGAGGCCTTGGCCCCGTGAGCTCAGACCTGTGAGAGCCCAGTCACAACCAGATGGCACTCAGAGCGGCTCATGGAGTAGAGACACTGTGGGACCTGGGGGTGGGACTCAGTGCTGTGACCCTGGTGCTGCAGGGCCGTCTGCCCCCCGGCACTTAGGAAGCTGAAGCAGTGACTTAACTGAGGTAACAAGTTCAGGACCAGCCTGGGCTATGGAAGGTAACAACCTCCGAAAACAAACACAAGGTGTAGAGTCTCTTCCTGAGTAGTGTTTGTGGGGCACCCATGGATCCTTGGATCTAACCTTCTGCACCCCATAAATGAGCTGCAGTGGTGCACACCTGTTACCCCAGCACTAGGGAGGCAGAGGCGGAGGAACAGGAGGTCCAGGTCATCCTGGGCTATATAAGTTAAGAGGCCAGCCTGGGCTACATGAGACTGTCTCAGAAACAAAACGAGCAGGAGAAACGGTGTGCTGGGTAAGAACGCCCACTGAAGGGACTTGAAGGCTTGAGTGTGGATCCCCAGCACCCTCAGGACAAGGGGCACGCCACATGTACTCATAAACACAGCGGTGACTGACAGACGCAACCAAACCACGGCAAGCTCCAGGCTGGGTGACAGACTGTCCCAAGAGAGTAAGTCAGTGACTTAGTGCTGTCCCAGTATGCACAGGGGCCTGGGCTCCACCCCAGCAGAGACTAGGCACTGTAATTCAGGAGGGGCCAACGCAGGACGGTCAGGAGTTGAAGGTGATCTCCTTACACAGCAAGTTGGAGAAGGAGCCGGTGCTACGCAAAACCGCTCTTTAAAGATTCATTTCCATTGAAAGTGTCTGGGTGTTTGGCCTACACGTGTGTCTGTGCGTCGTGTGTGTGCCTGGTGCCTGCAGAAGCCAGCAGAGGGCGTCGGGGCTGCTGTGAGCCCCATGTGCATGCTGAGGAAGCACACAGTGCTCCTGACTGCTGGGCCGCCTCTAAGCAAAGGGATAAACAGAGTGACGGAGTCCTTTGGCCTCTGTATGATCCGCACAAGCATGCGTACAGAAACCACACACACAAACGCGGCGGACACGTGGGGGATACTACCCACACACAGAAGTGCTTCGCACACAACAGGAGCCGGCTCAGGCACACTTTACCGGTGCAAGGACATCGTGGGGGCCATGTGTTCAGGGAGAGAACCAGACACAAAAGATCTCGGTGGGGTCTCCGTGACAAGCCTGTCAGGATGCAGGCTGACTTCCCAGTGGGAAGAGCCGACTCCCGAAAGCTGCCCTGACCCACACCTGGGCATGCACAAACATACCTAAGGAGTAAAAACTAAGATGTCTAGAACAGGCGAATCCGGACACAGAACGGGATCTGAATGCTGGGCTGTGGTTCCCCACTGCCCACCCAGGCAGGGGGTGCCCAACCTGAGCATGCGGCTCCTTTGTTGGCAGCCAAGGCATGGTACCGCCTCTCCCATCCTTCCCAGCATCCCCTGTGGTCGTTCTGCCTCCCCCTGCTCCCTGACTCCGAGTTACACTGTCTCCTGCCCTTGAACTCACTCCAGGGGCACTGGGCCAGCCCCACATTCCCAGGATAAACTCAGGTGGGCTCTGGCAAGATGGCTCAGTGGGTAAGGACTTTGTAAAAAATTTCTTGGACATGGTCTCATTCTATAGACCAGTCTGGCCTTGAACTCAGATCTCCAGCTACCTCTGCCCCCAAGTGGGGGGGATTAAAGACTGCCCCACCGTGCGTGTGTGCACCACCAAATCACCTGGACTCACAAGACAGAAGGAGAGGACAGTCTCTTGCCAGTTGTCTGCCAACCTCCACATGTGCGTGTACACACACACTAGACACGTGTAAAAACAACTCCAAAATCCAGGTGTGGCATCACACAGCACCGGGAGCCCAACTGGCACAGACAGCCTTACAAGGCCCTGTCAGGTGACCAGGCCCCATGTGCCCGTTGTTTATTTTTAGGTGTGTCTCGTGCCAGGAGTGACACAGGTTGGGCACTGGTGCTCGAAGAGAACTCCACGGGGTGGTCTTGGCCACTCGGCAGGAGTGTGTGGCATCCTTCCACAACCCAGTTTCAAAGGGAGTTGTAACGGGGAGGACTGCGGGCCGGCGAGCGTTCAGTTCGGCAAGGCAGAAGCCAGAGGAAAACCGACCCAGAGGACACCTGGCCGCTCACGCCTCCGAGGTCCTTCCACTTCTTAGCCCGAATCCAGGCCCTCTGCATGTGGAAGGTGGAGGGGGCCCACCCTGTGCAGCCTCCCCGTTGGCTGAGGCCTGACTACCACACTGGGCTCCTTGAAGGAGCCTGGACCAGACAAGAGGCTGAACCCAGAAGCCTGAGCCCAGCACAGTAACACACATGTCCACAGGCCCGACACTCAGGAAGCTGAGGCAGCAGGGTTTCCCCAAGTTCTGAGCTGTCTTAGAGATTGCAGACTCTGTATCAACACACACACACACACACACACACGATAAATAAAAACAAATGAATAATAAACAAGCAAATGAGTTAATAAGTAAGTAAATAAATAAATGAGAAAGGCGGGAGCCGGCTCACGTCGAGAGCCCGTACCTGCACGGAGCGGAGCGCTGGGTCTGAGCGCAGTGACACCTGCCGCCCCAGCAGGCAGGGCAGAGAAAAGGAATCAGAATTCAGGCGGGGCAGGCTGTGACCTGGGAGGTGGAGACAGGAGGATCTCTGAGAGATAAGCAAACAACCTGCAAAACAAGGCCGGAGGTGGTGGCCAGCCTTTAATCCCAGCCTCCTCTGAAGGCAGAGGCAGGCGGGTCTCTGTGAGTTCAAGGTCAGCCTGGTCTACACTGAGCTCCTGTGAGTTCCAGGACAGCCTGGAGCACACACACACAGAAACCGTGTCTCGACTAACAGAAACAAACAAACCAAACCAAGGGAAACCCTAAGGATCAAGAGGCCCCTAGCTGCTAGCCTTGACTCTGGACTTTGACTCGTGTGTGCCGCTGCCCTCCAGGAGCCCATGGGCGGGACCTCGGCTCTGAGCTACCTTCTCTGGAGTCACCCGCTGAAGTGCACGTCTGGAGTCTGGGGATCTGCTGCCCACACAGGACCAGCCGGACTGTCATGTCCCAGGGTAGACACGCAGGAGCGGAGCTAGGGCATATCAGACAGACAAAGCGGTGCAGAGCCCTGGTGCTCACCCCTCACCATGACTGCGACCTACAGGCCTCCACAGGAGCTGGGGGGGTGGCCTCTCAACCACAAGGCTCTTGTGCCCCCCAAATCCACTGAGTGCATGGCCCTGTGCTCTCAGCTCATGAGGCAGAGTCCTGGGACTCAGGTGCCTGGTTAGGTCCTGACGTGTCCAGCCAGAGCTGTCTAGTCGCTCTCAGGTCCTAGAGACCTACCCTGTGGTCACAGAGCCCAGGATAGCCCTTTCCTCTGCAGACATTGGCCTTGTTGGAACCTCTGGTGCCAGTTTCATGGAGAGGAGTCTGTGAACATCTGGGGGCTAACTATAAGAGGTGTCAATTGAGGCAAAATCTCACATATGGGAGAGGACCAGCTAAGATGGCCTGGACCCCGGAGGTGGGCAGGGTTGACTCCTACAGGCCGTCCTCTGACCTCTACATGTGTACCTACCAACATTCCCTCCCCACACACACACACACACACACACACACACAGACACACACAGACAGACACACACACAGACACACACAACATACACAGACACACACACAACACACACACAACACACACACAGACACACATAACACACAGACACACACACACAGACTCAAACAGACACACACACACACAGACACACACACACACAAACACACACAAATACAGACTCAAACAGACACACACTCACACACACAACAGACCTTTTGAAAATGAGACAAGCGCTCACTAACTTCCCTAGGCTGCCCTTAAACTTGTCACCCTCCGGCCTCAGCTGCTGGAGTAGCTGGGAACCGCTGTCATCCTGCCTCTCTCTCTCTCCCCCTTTTTAAAATACAATACAAGAGGACCCAAGTTTAATTCCCAGCACCAGATGGTTCACACACTCCAGTTCCGGGGTACCCTAGACTCTGGCCTTTACGGGTACCTGCACACATACACACAAAATTAAAAATAAAAATCTTTTAAAATAACAGTATTGATGATAACTCTGAAAGCTTTAAAACTCGTGTGGCATTACAAAGCCTAGGGCTTTCCTAAGCACCACACAAAACTAAAACCAGATCCACACCAGTGCACTCGGGGTCTTGGGTGCAAGCTGGGGTTCAGCCACACAGACCCTGGCCACTGTTAAAACAGGGTGTGCAAAGCAAACTCACAGAAATGCACACATACACAAAGGCAGGTGGTGCACCCCACACTGAAGCCCCAGAAGATCAGGGTCCACATGAGATACCCAGCTGCTATCCCCCAGGGTAGGAGGTAAATCTGATCATCTCTAAAGCCAGGCAAACATGAGCGGACCCTGGAATGCACAGAGAGCCACTGGACCCAGTGCTGTGATCTTGAAACAGAAAGTTCCAGATTAAATGGCCCGGAGCCGAGTGGGTGGCTCTCAGTGTGCTGGCACCAGGGCTCTGTGCAGGCTGGTGAGTGCAGAAGGGGTCCCGCCCCATAGGCGGTCCTGAACAGAACCACACTCCAGCCCAGAGAGAAGCCTGCTCAAGGGCAGACACAGGAGCTCCGCTGAGGCGCGGAAGGCATCTCTCCACACCCTTCGGAGCCCACAGAACAGGGACACAGCGCCAGACTCAGCCCTGCCCACAGCAGCCTGCTCCTTGCGGATGCTCCATGCTACCCTCTGGGCCAGGGCATGAGGGTGACGCACTGGAAAGTCTCAGGACTGCCTCGCCTAGCTCTGTCTCTACCTTGGCCAAGGACACCATTCCGGCAGGGTCTGGTCCAGCCAGCCCGCCTGACACCGTTGTCAGTGGCCCCATGAGCCTCTGGAGAGGTCCGGCCTGGCCTCAGGAGAGGCCACATCCATAAGGACAGGATCCTCTCAGCCCAGGCACCATATCCCGAGAACACCCCTACCTCCAGCCAAGGTCCCCAGGCTGCACCAGGAGCCATGCTCACTCTCTCCCTAAGGTCCACCTGGCCCCTTCCAACCCTGGGCTGCCAGCTCTCGAGGACTGTTAACTCAGGAGCTTCCTGTGAACCACTGACTTGACCTTGGACTGCAGCGGCTCTCCAGGATGAGGACAGCAGGGCCTCCCTTTTCTTGGTCCCGGGGCCCAGCCTCTCCCTGGCGACTGCTGGGAGCTCTGGGTGGGGGTGCTGAGTCTCATCTCCACACAAGAAATGGGGCCAAAGAAGGCAGGGCTAGTGCCTGTGGCTGTAGGACCGGGAGTCTGGCACAGGTCCTCTACGCCTGGTCTCCTCTGCCCATTTTACAGCCAAGAGGTGTGAGGCTTCCATGAGAGCTTGGGGTACAGGGGCTGGGCAGAGACCAGCAAATGAGCGAGGCTGGGCAGGTGTGATGGCTCAGCAACTAAAGACACTTGCCTCTAAGCCTGGTGGCCTGAGTTCCACCCCCAGGACCTACCTGCTTGAATGAGAACCAACTCCCACGAATCACCCCTTAACCTTTACGTGCATGCTGCGGTGCACACGGCCATACATGCATGATGTGGTGCACACGTCCCTACACCCACGTTGTGGTGCACATGTCCCTACATGCATGCTGTGGTGCACACGTCTGTGGTGCACACGTCCCTACACGCATGCTGTGGTGCACACGTCCCTACACGCATGCTGTGCTGCACACGTCCCTACACGCATGATGTGCTGCACATGACCATACATGCATGATGTGGTGCACACGTCCCTACACCCACGTTGTGGTGCACACGTCTGTGATGAACATGCCCTGGTCCCCCGGCACACCCCCTAAAAAAGAAATGAATGTGAAAAATAGGTAAGTAGTTTGGTTGGTCAAAAATGGCACCGGCCAGACCTTCAGGTCGACTGGCATGCTCCCCGGGGTGGGTCTTACATCTGACACTCTGGGGAACTGAGGCCGATGTCCCCACACTGCAAGGGGTTCCACAACTGGGTCTGAAGACACCAGAGACGCCCTGCCGTGCCCTGCCTGTGGGAGGAGGGCAGACTCAGAAGCTCAGTCCCGAAGGGCACAGGGACAGAGTGGGGCCAGGACCAGTCAGCCCTGGGGCGCAGGAAGGCACCAAATGCCTCATTTGGAGACAGGGCCATTGACCACAGAATGGCTGAGCCCCATGGGGCACCAGAGTCCTGGCCTTGGGGACAGTGGAGAGGCACTGGGGCTTTGGAAGGCTGGGGTTCCACGACTCTCCACTCCTGAGCTCCAGACTACCCAGGTTGGAATGCCCTGCAGCCCAGGAAACTCATAGGATATCCATACTGTGACAGGCAGCCCTGACCCTGCTGACTCCCTAGGGGCTGAGGACGAGGGCCTCTGTGCACCCAGAGCAGTCTGGCCCAGGCTGTGACCTTGGGCTCCCAAAGTCCCACGGAGGCCTTTGGAACACAACACTGGGGATGCCAACAACAGGCAGAGGCCGCAGCCGCCAGCCTAGCCCCAGGCCCACAGGGTGTTACAAGCAGATGGGTAGGAGGAGCCCCGCACGTGATGAAAGAGTTCCTGGGGGAGTAACCAGGAGGCGGGGCCTGGACGTGGAGTGTCCCTAATTTCCAGTTCTCACTCCAGAGCCAATGGCTGGCCTGCAGGACCCTTGGCCCAGGTTGCCCCTCTGCCAAGGTCCTGTGACCCTCCTCAGAAAAAGTGTGGGGGCTGAACATGGCCTTAGGGTCCCTTGGGAAGCCCTCACCCTTGGCTGCACTAGGTTCTCAGGAACAGTGGTCACGTCACAGAGCCACCTGTGACATGCTTTCCTGGGGTTACTCAAGAAGTCACAGTGTGGGGTGTTCGACACAGCACCCTCATCGCCATTGGAATGCCCCACCCTTCATTCCAGGACCTTCTGAGGGGCAGAGGCTGCTGGAGGTGGAGCAGAGGCCGTGTCCACAGGACTGGGGTGGGGTGGGAGTGGGGCCCTCAGAGTGCAGACCTTACAGCCCTCAGCAGAGCTGGCAGCAAGATGCCCATGCTCAGGGGCTGGAGAGACTGCTCAGCGGTTAAGAGCACTAGCTGTTCTTCCAGAGGACCAAGGTTCAATTCCCAGCACCCACATGGCAGCTCACACCTGTCTGTAATCCGGTTCCAGGGCTTCTAACACCCTTACACAGATGTGCATGCAGAAAAATCACTGATACACATAAAGCAAAAATAAATGAAGAAGAGGAGGAGGAAGAGGGAAGGCGGCCATGCTGGAAGCAGTCCATAGTGGTCCAGGCCTGCCTGGCAGGCTGTCTGGCATCCCCTCAACTGGTGATGACCCTGCCTCTGGGGAAAGGGCATGGGGCAGGGGTGGGGGAGGGGACTCATCAGCAGGGGCTAAGAACAATGAGCAGGCTGGAGTTAGTAGGTCACCATGAGGCTGGAGGAGCGCCCAGGAGGACAGTGAGCAGGGAGAGCGCCTTGCTGCCTGTCCTGTGACCTGACCTCAGGAGCGCAAGCAAGGGCTGGGGCCAGCAGGGCTGAAGCACAGGAGGCCTGGATTACCACAGGGACAGAGTGCTGTCTGGGACCCTCGCCCTCACAGCCAGGCGCTGAGCTGTGGTCTGCGACAGGGTCTTGCCCACGGCAAGCTGGCCCTGTGCCCCTCCTTCTGCCTCAGCCTCTGAGGCCTGGGGTGACAGGTATACATCACCACGTCTGGCTCTCAGCCAGTTCTGTGGATGCCACCACCACCAGGAGAAAAACCTCCTCTGAGGACGGAGGTCCAGACGCCAGGTCCCATGGGCGCCACCAGGGGACGGCCAGCTGCCGGGCAGTAAATGTGGAGAAGGACATGTGGTCCCTGCTGTGGTATCAACTGGCTGTCCAGAGCCCGCGGGTTAGCGCACCCTCTCCGGGCTGCAGAGGGAGGTGCGCGGGTCAGCGGGTAACCTCAGGAGGCTGCCGCATCCCCCATCCTGCCACCAGCCCAGCTTCAGGGTATACAGCCTCCATGTCACCTAGAGCTGCCTGTCCCAGAGGTACGACGGAGCCTCAGCCTGGGTCTGTAGGCAACCCCGTGCAGTTCTACGGCCTTGGGGAGAGTGGAGGGCTTCCTCAAAGTACAGGACATGAGCTCAACTGCCAATCAGTAGCTTTCGATCCTCTGCCCATGTGTGCCACTTGGGCAGCTTCCTGGGACGGTCAGACACCTTCCACATGGGTGTCTCCCTCTGGGAAGTGCCCATTTGGGTCCCATGCTCAAGCTGAGTCTGTGACAGGCTTTCGGACCGAGCTGCGGTCCCCTGGGCCCTCTTGATCAGCACCTCCTGAGCAGCTGTTAGGCTGACCCCACCGAGTCTGACTTCCGGTGAGTCTCCAGTCAGCACAGCCCACCACCATGCTTCCTGCTCTTCCCACTTGAAGCATAGTACCCTTAGGGAACTCAAATGGTGGCTGGGGCTGGCCATCACTGGCCCACAGTGATTCTAGTGGCCGCCGATGTCCTTAGGTTCCTTCGGCCCAGCCCCAGTGCCAAAAGAAACATGGGGGCCTCCATTCCAGCATGAAGGTTATCCAATGTCCAAAGAAGGAGGCTAGCACAGCTTGAGGTGGGGCCATGGGGCAGGAGAGGGGTGTCTATGTGCTGGTGACTGACAACTGCAGCCCAGGCATGGGAATGCAATGCCAGCAGCAGCGGGTAAGGCCCAGGCCCTGGTCAGTTCCCACCAGGGTTGGCTCTGGGCTGGTGAGGAGGGGAAGCCCCGCCTCTGCAATCTGGTCAGTGGGTAAAATGGATCTGAATTCAGGGGACCCCTACAAGCCTGGTCCCATAGCCAGTGGGCCGGCCAGTGCCTCCAGTCAACCCTCCTGCCTGCACGTGCAAGAGAGAGGCCTCTGCTCGTGAGGACCCCAGGGCCACCATGGCCACTTAGACACACCCACGGTGGTGTTGGCCCCAAATTCACTACACACTGAACTCCAGAGTACTGTGATGACAGGCATATGCCACCATGTCAGGTTTATGTGGTGCCAGAAACAGAACCCAGGGCTTTGCACATGCGTGTCTGCCAAGTGCTCTAGCCACTGAGCTATAGCCCTCACCCAGGATTCTCACCAAAACCTGAGAGCTCTGAGCCATGGAAGATTGCACGCCCATGGGGCTGGCTCTCTAGGCCAGACCTGGAATCCCAGAACTATCCAGGGTCAGCCACATACCCCCAAATTGAGACTCTAATGACCAGCAGGGCCCCGTGGGCACAGTGACAGGCAGTTTCACTGGGCTCCTCCCCCAACCCCGCCCTCCAGAGGAGGAAACAGGTGGGTGGAGCCCTCCGGAGGAGGCCCAGGGATGGCAGGAGGGGCAGGAGGAAGGAATGTGGCCCTGGGTATCCAGACAGGCTGGTTTTTCAGGAGAAGCCCTGCATTAGAGTTTGGGGGTGGTAGCCCCTATCTAAAGTGGGCGACACAGGCTGTCACACCCAGCCCACAGTGCTGGGGTGCTGCCAGGTTCCCACAAAGCCAGAGTAGAGATACCAACTCTGGCACATCCTAATGCCACCCCGAGTCCCCAACCTCCACCATGGGCTCAGGAAGCCAAGCTTCAGAACCTAAGAGGCTCCGGGCACCTGTGCCCGGGAGACACCAATAGGTTTTCTCTGCTGGCCTTTAGCCGGACGCAGACAAGAACACCCCTGGCCAGGACCCAGGGGCTCAGACACCCCAGTTCACAGCACTTGGGGTACAGAGCCCTCACTGACCCAACCCATAACATTCTGGCTGCTCCTGACCCTTGGGTCCCTGCCAGGCACTTCAGACCCCCACAGTATCCACTTCCCAAGACTGAGGGTCCAACTGCACCCTACCCCCTCCACCTATAGCAGAGACAGGGGCACACTGCCCAGAGAGGCAAAACTTGCCTCGGTTTACCTGATGTTCAGAAGGCCACCCTGGACTGAGGGATGGATGGTGAGCAGCTGGGGTGGGTGGCTGCTGGTACCTGGGTCACTGTGTGGGGCAGGGACTTTCTCTCTGACCTGAAGGCACGCCTGGTACAGTCCCCACCCTAGTTACTATGAGTCACCACCATAAAGACCTGGATCCGCCGCCATCCGGGACCCTCAACCTGTCCCGTCATGCAGCCTTTGACCCCCATAGGTGGGGGGGCTTCTAGGAAAGGCACAGGAGAGCTTTCCTCCAGGATCTGCACTGTCACTTTCGAAATGTGCAGGACCTTGGCCCATCCCCGCCGCCGCCCCTTTTGGTTTCACTCTGCGCCGGTTCCTTCTGGGAACAGGTTCCCGCCAGGCTAGTCGCGATGAGGGACCTCCAAGTGGGCTTCTCTTGACTCTGCGCACGTGGGTGTGGGTGGTGCAGGTCTGCAGGCAGCAGCCTACCAGTGTACCCCGGGGCCCTCCCGACAAGGCCAGGTTCCTGTGACAGGGTCTGGGGACGGAGGTGGGGCGAAGGGTGGATGCCCACTTGAGGACAGGAGGGACACAGGCAGATCTGAAAGCCACCTAGGAGTGGTTTGTCCGACCTACTGTCCGTCTCCCCTGGTCAGCGTGGGCACATGGTGGCTGCGCCATTGTCTTACCCAGCACACAAGAGTCTCTGCTGTCCCTGGACCCTCAGCACATGACCCAGGCCTGGTGAGCGGCTCGTCACAGTCCAGGGCACCCTCCCCGGCCTTTTGATGATGTGGGTGTGAAGTGGCCACACAAGGTCCACCCCTGGGAGCAAGAGGCCAGGACACACGGCTGACTCCAGGGCCACCTGTGGTCAGCATCGGCACACAGCCCCTCCACAGAAGCCCAGGTCCCTCCATGGAATCTGTGCCTGGCTGTCCTGCTGAAGACAGAGCTGAGCTGCAGCCACAGGGGCCACTGCGCCTGCCCTCCTCTTTCAAGGGGCCCAGGACACGGTTCCCAGGCACTGTCCAGTGTCCCTGATGTGAGCTGGCAGGGGCCAGACCTATGGCCATCCCCAACGCTGTGGCCGCGCCCATCAGACCCCGGGGCACAGAGGGCCTTGCTTTGGGAAACAATGCTCATGTATCAAGTTCATCTGCAGAGCTCCAGTGCTCAGGGACTTAGTACATCCTAAGTCATACAAATATCGCTTCATCTGGCTCCAGAACATTCTATCACCTCCAAAGGAAGGTCTGTCCCCGCAAGCCATCACCCCACACAACCCAGGCACTCCAGATTCCCTCCTGTCTCTAGAGTCTCCTGCTCAGGATTCTTCCCAGCACAGGAACCTGTGGCTTCTGTGTCTGGGCCCCTGAACGCAGCGTCCTTGAGGTCCCACCACACTGTCCTGAGCGCGCAAGTGCCCACAGCACGGAAGCAGCAGTCTCAGCTGGAGTCCTGGCTCTGCCATCCCCCGAGCCACAGCCAAAGAGGTACCCAACTTTCTCAGGAAGAAAGCAGGGTAACCAGAGAGGTGGCCACTGTCCACGATGGTCCCAGAGGAAGTCAGCTCCTCACCCCCAGCCCTCACAGACTGCAGACTCGGCAGTCTCGGGAGGGCGGACAGACGGACACCCACCCAGCCAGGGGTGTGCAGGGGATGGGCTCGGATGAGGGGGTGACCTTGTCCTCAGGCTGTACGCCATGCTGGCCACACCCACCTCCCCACAGGCTCTCAGTTAAATGACAAGTAGACGGAGCTGCAGGCTGTGCACGCTCAACAGCACATACGTGTGAACCTCATGTGTGCATGAGAGGGACACTCAGGCACAGGAACACGCATGCGCACAACAGACTTGATCTAGCCCACTCACGATGCAGTGTGTCACACATACAGACACAGCCCTGGGGCAATGTTGGCATCGTGAGATGGCGACCTCCCTCCCCATGGGCACATTCGGATGATGTCACATATGTCCTAGCAGGGAAGCAGCCAGTCTCACCCTCGCGAGGGCCTGGAGGAGGCAGCGGGGACAGTTGTCTCTTTATTCCATCTGGGTCAGTGTTTCCTGCCGGCCGAGCTCAAGGGGCCTGGGTATCAGCCAGGGCCGCGCAGGCAGGCGTGGGGGCCTGGTTTAAGCTCTTGGCACCTCAGTTTCCCTCCAATGCACCTGCACCCACTTCCACCCGGGACTGCCCACACCGGAGCCCAGGGAAGCTGCCTCTGGGGGTCCAGGCTGCTCCAACATGTGCCCCAGCTTCTCCCTGAAGGTAGGGACAGCAGACGCTGGGGGCTTGGCCACGCCTGCCCACACCACCATCACGCCTGAGGCTGGGCTGGCAGGTCTGAGCTGGGAAGAGCCTCAGTCCTCACCTCCAGGAGCCATCCCCTGGGAAAACCCAGGGTCGGACCACGGGCACAGGAGGATCAAGGGGAAGGGGGGCAGCGGGCCTCCCAGGTACAGATCCCAGCCACCTGCCATCGAAGCAGGTCCCTAGCAGGACCAGTCACAAGAAGGGTGGGAAGCTGGGGCAGGCCTCTGCCACCAGGCCTGGATCTGACTTGGGTGCATCTTTGCAACCATCAGGTCATGCACCTTGTCCCTTCAAACGTCCCTAGCCCCACACGACAGAGCTCTGTGCCGAGTCAGTCCCCACCATCCCAGATTCCTGGCAACACCTCATCTAACAGGGGTTCACTGGTGGCCCGGCTCAGCTCAGCACCTCAGGGCCCCTCACCACTTCGGAAAACTCACCAAATGCCAGCAGCTGTGCCAGCCCGAGGCCAGGCACCCCGCCACACACGGCTCACAGGGCACAGTAACTGGCACCGCACAGCCAGGGCAGGAAGGCCGCTCCCGAGCAGGCGGGACCCACAGGCATTCCGGGAAGCAGAGCGGGGGATGTCCCGGCCACTTGACACACTCAGGACTTTTTTTTAACTTTTCAAGAGTGTTAATCAGGACAACTAGGGAGACACCCAGACGTCCCTGCCTCACCTCCAGGCTAGCCCAGCAGGGTCTCCCAGTGCATTGCCAGTATTGGGGTGGTGGTACCACTCTCCTCCCTAAGCCCCCTGGAGTCTTAGTTTCAATGTCACTTCCCATATGCCTCCTGGACAAGAGGAGCAGACCCTGAGGAACGTGGCTTGGGTCAGTGCGATTGCCACCCACCCAGGGAACCCCGTGAGGGGCTCCTCCTGGGTGTCCAGGGGTCCTGGGAACCCCCAGGGCTGAGGCGGGTGAGTGAGGCAGTAAGAAACAAAGATACCCCAAGGGGCCTCCAGGTCAAAGGTCACCAGAAAAAGAAAGGGGTCAAAAAGAACGTGGGACAGGGATTGACCAAAAACAACGGAAAAGAAAGGTTAGAGGTCACGACTGAGGCTGGGGTCAAAGGATCGTGGAACAGGGTGGGGGTTGGGGCTCACTCCCAGGACCAGGGTCAAGGGCAGGAGTCCTGGTGGGGAGGCAGTGGTCAAGTTCCCAGAGGAGCAACCAACACTCAACAGAGGGCAGGACCTGGGTTTAGGAGAACGGGGTCCCCAGGGTGAGGTTAAAGTTCAGTAGGAGAACAGGGGTCCCCAGGGTGAGGTTAAAGTTCAGTAGGAGAACAGGGGTCCCCAGGGTGAGGTTAAAGTTCAGTAGGAAAACAGGGGTCCCCAGGGTGAGGTTAAAGTTCAGTAGGAAAACAGGGGTCCCCAGGGTGAGGTTAAAGTTCAGTAGGAAAACAGGGGTCCCCAGGGTGGAGTTAAGGCTCACTTGTACACAGAGGGTAAGGAGAGACTGGGGTCAAGGCTCAAATCGGAGTGTGGAAAAGTCGAGGTGCAGGAATGAGTAAGGGGTACCTCCCAGGACCCATGACCAGAGTCACGGCCCGGAGTGACAGGCTGTGGTCAGGGTTCCCAGGGACAGACAGATTCCCCCAAAGGCGGGGTCGCCGGAAGCTGGGGTCAATGTACAAGATGGACAGTGGGGGTCGCAACAGGAGTCAGGGTTCCCAGGGAGAAGGGTCGAGGCGCGAGTGACAGGTCCACACGGGGAACGGCCACGGGGCTGGACGGCGGGGACGGGGTCAGGGGTCGCGGGGAGGGTCAGAGGTCGCGGCGCCGCGCTCCCCTCCGGGCTCGCCCCCGGCCCGCCGCCCCAGAACGCCCGCGAGAACCGCGGAACCCGGGAACCGGCCGCGTGGACCGCGTGGGTCGCGGAGGGGTCACCGCGGAGTCTCGGGCCGGCGCCTCACCTCAGACCCGGACGCGGAGCCCGCGGCGCCTCGGTTCCCCGGAGCCTCTCCAGCGGCCGCCGCTCACTTTCCGGGTTCTGGGCGCCATCTTGGCGGCGGCGCGCACTTCCGCTCCTGCGAGGGGGCGCGGTCTTTGGGGGCGTGGCCTCTAGGGGGCGGAGCCAGGGCCTGGGTGCTGTAGGGACCTGAACCCTTGCACTGTCCGCCTGCCTCAACGGATGGACTTGACCCCGCCTTGCTGTGTGCGCCTCAGTTTCCCCTTCATGCCTCTGCACATGCCCAGGAGCCCTGGCCTGGCACGCTTGCAACCTCAGACCCCACCAACCCCTGACTCCTTGATCTCTGGCATCCATAGAACCGTCTAGAACAAGCCTTTTCTTTTTTGTTTTAGAGGAAGTCTCACTATGTAGCCATGGCTACACAGAGCTCACAAAGATCCGCCCGCCTCTACCGCACAAGTGCTGGAGTTAACGGCGTGGGCCAACCCCCCCACCGCTCTCATCCATTGGTCTCTCTTCTTAGTACAGACCTAGAGCTTTGGCCTCAGTGTGGGTAAAGCCGGCTCATCCACGCCCCTGTTCCCAGCTGGGCCCCAAGCCTCCTTGTCTTGCAACCCTCAGGTTAGACTTTAAATTAATAATGCAATGAACTCTGCGGATGCTGTTTTTGCTCCGTGTAGCCTGGCTGGCCTAGAACTCACTATTGCAGACCATCCTTGCCTTAAACTCACAGAGATCTGCCCGCCTCTGCCTCCTGAGTGCTGGGATTAAACACACAACACCATGCCCAGGATGAGGACCCCAGGAAACCCCTGTCTACTGGGGGAAAGGCTGGAGGACTATACATCCTCACATAGGCCTTCAGGGAAGGGGACCCAGGCAGAGTAAAGTTTAGGGTATCACGGGGAACCGCATGGTAGAGGAGGGATATAGAAACTTGGGCTTTGAAGTTTAAGTTGGAGTGTGTCAGGTAGCCAAAAAAGAAAGATCTGCCTAGGTAAAAGAAAAGCTGTTCAAAAGCCTAGTAGGGTGTGTTGGGAGACGGCTCAGTGCATAAGCGTTTGCCTTGCAGGCGTGAGGCCGGAGATTGATGCCCAGCTCCCACAGTGTGGTGACTTGTGCTTATATCACAACCCCAGTGCTGGGGAGGCAGAGGCAGAAGGATCCTGCGGGCTCTCAGGCCAGCCAGCCTGGCCTAGTGGGCACATCCCCGGCCAGTGAGAGACCACATCTCAGACAGCAATGCAAGTGGTTCCCGAGTTAACGTCCTACCTAGACACTCACACACACAGGCACACACAGAACGAGGATTCTCAGTCAGGGACCCACAGGGAGCCCAGTCCCGCACCCATGAGTCCAGCTCCCTCTCACCTTAGTTTGCTGAGATATGGACAGGTGTCACCTGCCTTTCCCAGGGGAAGAAGTGGATTCAGAGGACTGTCTCGAGTTAGCCCCGAGTCACCTGAGGCAAGGCATGGAAGTGACCTCTGCCACGTCCACCACAGGAAGCCACGAGGTCACTATGGGTGATCTTGCCTCAAATGGGGCCAGTCTGCTGGGACCAGGGTGTATCCAACCCTGTCAGCCCACAGGAATCCGCCAAGCTGGGGATGGCTAGGGAATTAGTCAGATTTGGGGATTTCCGAGGAGTCAGCCTTGGAGAGCCACAGGGACCTGGCTCTGAGTTCACGGTCCAGTTTTAGATGCGGCTCCACGGATTGCTCTGTGACCCCAGGAAAGTCAGCTGACGCCCCTGAGCCTCTCTTCTACCTTTAAACTAATGAGCAACTTTAGCGAACAACCGCTGGCTTGTTGAGTTGAGGATGTGGACAAAGTGTTGATTGTTTTGTGAGAAGGAGCCTCACCTGGCCGGGGGTGATGGTGTACACCATCAGATCCCTGAGTTTGAGGCCAGCCTGGTCTACAGAGTGAGTTCGAGGACATCCAGAGGACAAAAGAGAGAGAGAAAGAGAGAGAGAGAGAGGAAGAGAGAGGGAGAGAGAGAGAGGAGTCTCGTACCCAGGTCAGCCCCAAACTCAAAAAGTAGCCAAAGGTGACCTCGAACTTCTGATCCTCCTGCCTCCACCTTCCTAGCCCCACGTCTGGTTTCTGTGGTGCAGGGTATGGTTCCCAAGGCTTTGTGCACACCAAGTACTCTCCCCTCAGAGCCCCAGGCCCAGCCTTGTTTGGTTTAAAAGCTTAGTGGTGGGGGCGAGGGGGGATTCTAGGGATGAAGCCCAGGACATGTCGCTAGATGGCAGTTCACTTTTGAAAGGCTGGACCCTGCCCATCTGGTTCTTTCAAAAGGCAGAGAGCCCCATCGGTTGTTACCAAGGCCATTCTTGGGCCCTGAGCTCCCCTCAGCCTCAGTTTCCCTGCTGAGGCTGCCCATCCCTGACCCAGGAGCCCGGTTGCTTCTCCCAAGACTCCCGGCCCTGGGCAGGTAGGTAGCTGCAGGTGAGCCCGCCCGGCCCAGTGGGCAGGGACCCGGGGATTCACTTCCTGTTTCCTCACAGTCTGGAAAGTCCCGGTGTTCCCGGGCTGCCGCCAAAGCCGCTCCTCCTCACGGTACCCCCTTGGCCACTTCTGTTTTCTAGACCCACTTCCCCTGCTGGGGGCCCCCAGCCTGGTGCCACCTCTTCCCCCTCTCCACCTCCACCGCCCTCCTACCTCCCTCTCTCAAGCTCCAGCTGGGCTTCCCTCAATGCAGAAGGACACACTGAGGCAGGAGCAGCTGCAGAGGGCTGTCTGCCCCAACCCCAGGTCCTCCCTCCCAACCCAGCGCCTGCCAACGCTGTCTCTTCACCCACCCTGCAACCCCTCCCCATCAGCCAGCATCACCCCCAGTCCTGGCCCACCTGCACCAGCTTCTTGGTGTCTCCTGGTAGTCACAGGGCACGGTCCCAGCACCCGGGGCTTCTAGCTTTGCCCCGGGGCACACAGCCAGATCCTGCTAGGCCCCTGCTAGGGTTCCGGTCTGTGCCAAGACTTCGGGGAAGAGCAAACCTGTCTGACAGGTTTGAGATCCACCCAGCACAGGCCTTCCTCCTCCGTAGGGAGAGGCCAGGACACCTAAAACACCCACTGAAGAGGATCCTTGGTCTCAGTGGGTCCTGAGGTCGGGGAGCTGAAGGCTCGGCAGTGGGAATGGTAGCCAGAGGAATGAGATGCAGGGCGTGTGGAGAGGGCTGGACCGTGGGAGCCATGGGGGGGCTGGGGCAACAGCTTCACAGAACCTGGGGGCGACAGGACCACGAGAGGTCAGGGAGCAGGGGTATGAGACTGCCAGGACCGGCAAGGAAGTCAATTGGCCCAGGACTGAGGGTGCAGTCCTGTGTTGTCCTGCGCTCCAGGGAGGAGGAGGGACATCATGAATTCAGAGCCTGAGCAATTTAATGAGTCCTGGTCTTCAAAGTAAAAAAGAGGGGGGACAAGTGAGTCAGTGGTTAGAGCACTGGCCATTCTTGCAGAGGACCCAAGTACAGTTCCCAGCACCCGCATGGAGGCTCACAACTGTCTGGGACTCCTGTTCCGGGAGATCTGACGCCCCCTTCTGGTCTCCTGGGACACTGCGTGCTTGTGGTGCCCAGACATACATGTGAACAAAATATTCATACCCATAAAAAATTTATTTAAAAAAAAAAAGTGGGCTTTGGAACATGGCTTACAGGTGGGGCTGATACTCGGAGTCCCCGGGTGAGGAGCTGAGAGCCTGGAGGCACACACGCGCACGCACACACGCAGACACACACGTGTGTGTGTGTGTGTATGTGTGTGTGTATATACACACATACACACATGTACAAATGCACACACACACACAAGAACTCATATACACACATGTATACACACACACATATATGTATACATACATCCATACACACACATACACACACTTACACATACACACAAGAACTCATACATATACACATATGTACACACACATACACACAGGGTCACATGCACACACATATGTAATATACATACACATATACACTCATGTACACACATGCGCATACACACACATGTGTGTGTGTGTGTATGTGTGTGTGTATATACACACATACACACACGTACAAATGCACACACACACACAAGAACTCATATACACACATGTATACACACACACATATATGTATACATACATCCATACACACACATACACACACTTACACATACACACAAGAACTCATACATATACACACATGTACACACACATACACACAGGGTCACATGCACACACATATGTAATATACATACACATATACACTCATGTACACACATGCGCATATACACACATGTACATATATATACATATATACACGTACACACGTGTGTGTATATACACGTACACACACACAATAAACCCCAAAGACTCAGCTAGTGACAGACCAAACCTAGAAAAGGGAACGGAGCTGAACTTTAGCCAACTCCTACCCAGCACCCACAGGGAGCCATGTGCAACACACTGGGGGAGAGAGAGAACCTCCTAAGTCCTGACCCCATGCTGAGGTCATAGCTGTGTTCCAGACCGTGACTGGACGGGGCCTCACGTGTTGGGTTGGGAGCCCAGAGGGACAGTTAAGGCCAAGCAGGAGGAAGGCTGGAGCTGTGTCTGCCCCATGAAGAGAGGTGCGAGGGAGCAGAGGAAGGCCCGCTCAGTCTGCACCCCGAGTGAGTCCCGTGCTGGAACCTCAGCAGGGCATAGAACCGCAGACGCCCTGGACACCAGCCAGAGGTCCCCTGAGGGTGGCAAAGCCCCATCCCACTCCCCCTAGTACCCATCAGGGGCATCAACCCAGCCCCATCAGCAATTTCACCTGCCATGGGGATTCCTGGACAGTCACCCGGGAGTCACCACCCAGCCTGAGGGAGATTCCAGGAGGGGTGACTCAGTCTGTGTCCTGGTGGGACCAGAGGGGCATTTGGAGATGGGCGTGGGATCACCACAGGCTCAGTTGTACTCGCCCCCAGGGCCCGGGGTACAGTCTGTGATCCCAGCAGGTCTGAGGGGGGTGTGCCTGCTCCTATGGGGTGGTAACCTCCAGGGTTCCAATCCCAGCTCTTCCACACAGAGTGGCCCAGCGAGGGAGATAGTGGTTCTTGGCCAGCTTTCTTTTTTTTTGGTTTTCAAGACAGAGTTTCCCTGTTGTAACTCTGGCTGTCCTGGAGCTCACTCTGTAGGCCAGGCTGGCCTCAAACTCACATACAAACACTTCAGGAGGCAGAGTCAGGTGGAGCTCTGTGAGTTCCAGGACAGCCAGGGCTACATAGTCTTTAAAAACTAACTCACTGAATGAATGAATGAATAAATAAATATCATATTCAGAACACACAGTTGGTGGCTGGAGGAATGGCCTGGCCTGGTTGCATTAATCAGTCTGTATCAGTTAACTACAGCTGTGTAACAAATTGCCCCAACACAAACACAGTGTCCCCACGCGTGTGTTCCTCATTGTGCCCTGGGTTAAGAGCCCAGGAATAGCATATACAGCTGGATCCCCTGCTCAGGCTGCAGCAGGGGACTGGCCGGGACTCAGGTCCCAGATAGAGACGTAACTGGGGCCCACACTGGCAGTCTATACTCCCTGGGGTTGGGAGCTTTCCTGATGGTCTCCGCTGTGAGGGCATAGTAGATTGTACTACTCTTTGTGTTCCTGTCAGTCATTTAGCTTATGTGTATGCGTGCTGTGTCTGCATGTACGTCTGTGCACCACAGGCACACCCGGAGCCCACAGAGATCAGAAGAGATTGTGGGGTCTCCTGGGACTGCAGTGAAGGATGACTGTGAGCCCACATGTGGGTGCTGGGACTTGAACCAAGGTCCTCCAGAAGAACAAGAGCTCTTAGCCAGGCGGTGACGGCCCTGTAAATCCCACTGTTCCAGCAGAAGACCATCGCCACAGCTGAGTCAAATCTGAGGCAAGCTTTAATTAATTAAATACTGGCCAGGAAGATGAACTCTGACCTGGACCATTCTGAGGTTCCCCACTCTTGGTTCTTAAAAAATGGGGTTCGGGCATAAGGAACAGACACTTAAAAAGGCAGAACCCATAAGGCCACATACTTCCCACCGGGTCCAATCAGGGTATCTGCAGTTTACGAGTAACTAAGTGAACTCAGTGCATTTGTATTAACCGACTGGAATCTATGCAGCCCCACCCCTCCTCCAGGAGGTCGTCTGTCCTTGGGCAGTGAGATTACAGGATTACGTTTTTTGCATCTCACTCGAACAGCCCACCCAGCCTTCCAGGAAGTTGTCTTTTTGTTTTACAGATCTCTTAGGCACAGTGATTAAATTTAAAACATGGCTTTTGCTCTTTCAGCACACGCCTGTAATCCCAGCAATCCGGAGGCAGAAGCAGGCGGATCTCTGAGTTCGAGGCCAGCCTGGTTTATCATGAGTTCCAGGACAGCCAGGGCTACAACAGAGAAACCCTGTCTGGAAACACCCCCCCACACACACTCAAAACAAACAAACAGAGCAAGTGCTCTTAACTGTTCTCTCTCCAGCCCCTCACCCACCACAGGGTCTCACTAGGTGGCCATGGCCAGCCTGAGACTCCCTGTGTAAAGCCGGTACCTCTGCCTCCCTGGGGTGAGGAGTCAAGGTGTGCGCACGCGCACACCCGCATCCCACATGCCTGGCCTTTCACGTCAGATCTAGGGGTGGGACGAATGCCCTCATGTTTGTGCGCCAAGCACCTTGCCATGAAGTCACCTTCCCTCAGACTGGCTAGAGAGAAGCTTCGAACTCACAGTGCCTTTTACGGAACCGGGAGTCAAGGGGTGACACCTGCGAAAGTCGGGTGTGGCTCGGCACCGTCATCCTGGCCTGGTGTTTTTTGAGACAGGCTTTCTCTGCTGTCACTCTGGCTGTCCTGGAACTCACTCTGTAGCCCAGGCTGGCCTTGAACTCAGAGATCTGCCTGCCTCTGCCTCCCAGTGCTGGGGCTAAAGGTGTGCGCCACCGCCCTGAAACTTTTTTTTTTTTTTTTTTTTTTAAGGAGGAACCCAGGAAGGTTTGAGGTCGGCCAGGGCACATATGTCATAGGTAGATCTTGTCTTAGAAAGAAGACAAGGAAGTAAGAAGAAGGGAGGGAGGGAGAGAAGGAAAGGAAAGAAAGAAAAACAGAACAAGAGAAGAAAAAACTGGTCATGGTGATAAGGCAAAGGTTTGTCGTCTAAGCACTGGAGACAGAGTTCAGGGTCACCTCAGCTACATAACAGGTTCAAGGCCAGCCTGGGCTACTGGAGACCCTGTCTCGAACAGAAACCAGGCATGAAGGTGCAGGGGTCCTCTGTGGGAGGATGGCAGACGCAGGTGTGTAGTGGGGTCAGGGTCGGGGTCCTTTAAGGCAGAGGTCCTGGGGAAGAAAGTCCTGCTCTTAGAGGAGTTAAACCAGGACAAAAACACACCTCCTGTGACTGAGATCCCTCCCAGAGCAGACAGCTGAGGCAGGAGGCTGGCTGCGGCCACCAGGAGAGAGCACCCTTCACCTTCCCTCTCAAATGCCAGCCAGTCCAGGCTTCTCCCACGCTGGAGGGTGCGGACTCAGCATCCGGTGTGCCCAGGTGCGACGGTGGCAGTTAGCTACTGCTGGGGTGGCTTTAGCAAAGAAGACACGGAGGCTATATTTCATAACTGCAAACCCTGCCAGACCTCCGCAGAGGGAACCACCCTCCTGGCCAGTGCCACACTCACAGTGGAGCCCTGAGCGTCTCAGCTCAGGTGTTTTTACTGATACAGAACTCCTCAGGTGCAGATCATTAGCAATTAAACATCCCCCACCCCCCAGAAACCCAACACCTGCAGACACTACAAAACCCCAAGAGCTAGGCAGCCCTTTTTCCAACAGTGCACAAAACAGTATTTTATACATAACTAAAAACACTTCTACAACATTTCCCCTTTTCTGTATAAGCCAATAAAAAATTGCTTTATCTCTACAACACAATTTAACACTAAGCCAGCAAAACTACTTACAAGAGGAACAACCACACGAGTTGCTAATGCACAGGACCAAAGGAAGCCAAGCATCTATCAGGCTTCTCACAGTGTCTCTGGACAGCAGAAACACATCGTCAATGTCCAATTTTCTGGAATTCACTCACGATCTTCTGGGCTCCTCCAAAGGGCTTGGATCACTTCCCTGGCTCTGCAGCACACACAGCTTGTCCTCCGGGCTCTGGCTGGCTCCACTCCACTGCTGCTGCTGCTCTTGATGGTCGTCCCATGGTTCTGGCATCTTCAGAACACTGGGGTCCCTTTCTGCAACTGGGCTGCACTTTCACCAATGGCCTCTCCTGGGCTCTCTTCATGGCGCTGTGCCTCAACTTCTTTATCTGACCCCTTCAATCTGGGCCTTCAATCGCCACTAAGGCTACATGTCCAACAGTGGCCTCTCCTGGCTTCTCACGGCGCCAAGCCTCAGCTGCTCTCTAAAAACCCTTTCATGCCTTCAAAACCAGTAACTCCTGGGTAACTCTTACAGTACCAAGGTCAGCTACCAGCACCATATAACCTCAGCCAGTTCTGGAAGACAGTTTGTGTGTGCTGATTCTGAGGAAACACTTTCCAGACTTTAAGGTAGAGTCTGGCTTGCTAGAAAAATAACTGGTCACTTTGTCTGCAGTGAGAGCTCCCTCATGGGTGGAGCTCTCATCACCACCACCAGTGCCTGGACCGCTTGTAGTCAGGTTTGCAGGAAAAAAAAAAAAAGTTCAGTTTAACTAATAAGCTTTTTGGCTCTAAGCTGAGGCTTCCACTACAGCAGGGGTCCTGGCCCACTGGGAAGAATCTCTGGTGGAAACGTTCTGGAGGTTTGGCGCTCTTTTGCACCACCGCTATGGGGAAACACACACCCTTCTTCACAGACCTCAAACAGAAGATCTTGGGCTTCACACACGTACAATGCAGCTATCAGAAAACTCAGTTTGTGAAACAGTACACTACCACCAGTGGCGGGAGGGAGCATGAGCTCCATGATCTGGAAAAGCCATGGAAACCTTGCTTCTTTCCTGCTCCCAGCTGAATTTTTTGTCTTTACCATGAAAATGTCTTTCTCTAAAGGCCTCTATTCTGTGGCTTCACTTTTGAGCCCGCTTTCTCACTTAATTTTCACAACTTTCTCTTCATAGAAGCTTCCTTCCCTCCTCACTCCCCTCTTCATTCAGGAGCCTTCAATTAATACCTTAATCTGTCCTCTGGTAGCTTCCCTGAGCGTACTTCACCGGACTCTGTGAGGGTGACTTCGGGCCCCACATTGCAGGCACCACTTGTAGTAGTTATCTGCTGCTGGTGGCTCAGCAAGGAGACAAGGAGCATGATC
The DNA here is from genome assembly GCA_026225945.1 of Cricetomys ansorgei. Taxonomy (NCBI): domain Eukaryota; kingdom Metazoa; phylum Chordata; class Mammalia; order Rodentia; family Nesomyidae; genus Cricetomys; species Cricetomys ansorgei. Next base: position 816,066 of record JAMJFZ010003023.1, read on the forward strand.
ATAGGTGCACACCCTGCCAGACCTCAGCAGAGGGAGCCACCATCATGGCAAGTGCCAGACCGGACAGTGGAGCCCGGAGGGTCTGAGCTCAGGGGTTTTTATTGATTCAGAACTCCTTAGGTGCTCTACTGATAGCACGTGCAGATCATAAGCAATCAAACATCCCCACAGAAACCCACCACCTGCAGAACAATACGAAACCCCAAGACCCAGGCAGATCCTCACCCAATGGTTCACAAAACAATATTTCAAGCATAACTAAAAATAAACATCTACAACACGGGACCCTGTTAGGGCCTTAAGGTGGCGAGCCAGGCAGGGAGCATACGGCACCCCAAGGGCCCCTACGAAAGTTCTGTGGTATCTATGAGCAGTTCTTTCCACCGTCATGGGGTAAAACAGATCTGTCCATTTCTCAGATGGGCCCACTGAGGCCTAGATCAAGAACAGAACTCAGGAGTCCTGAGCTGGTAGGATCATTCAATCTGTATTAGTCAGCTGTGGCTGAGTAAGAAAGGACCCAAGGGGACAGCTTCAGACTGATGGATACCCCACCCTATCAACACACCAAGTTGCTGGGCTGTCAAGACCCTCTCCCTCTTCAGCAAGTATTCACGCATTCACTCGGGGAGACCTGGAGCTGCGCTTCCGAGAGCCACGTGAGAGTCAGGGGTGAAGCGCAGGGTACAGCTTGTACAAAACGGCCTGGGGAGGCAGGATTCACCGCGTAGGACACTGCACTGGCCACTCTATCAACCTGGAAGGACCCCATGCAGCACAGGTTAGTCTCAAACTCCACGCGGTGGGGGATGACTTTGAACCGCCCCTGCCACCACGCCTAGTAAATTTATCCATGTCACAGTGCCAGAATGGAATGCAGGACCCCACACGGCGGAGCCTCTGCCTCTGAGCCCCACAGCGATCCCCTGCTTCCGCTTCCGGAGCGCCACCACCCCTGGCTCAGTTTGGGGATTTTCATTTTTTTTTCCTTTGGAGATACAGTCTCACTACGTAGCCCAGGCTGGCCTGGGGCTCACTATGTAGTGAGGTGATCTTGGAACCTCCCCAGCCCATCTCCTGAGGTCAGGATGACAGTCATCCCGCTAGTTTGTAAATGAATAGTGGGGCCTGGAAAGATGGCTTAGTGGTTAGAGCGCGGGCCACCCTTGCAACCCTTGCAGAGGACCCGGGTTTGGTTCCCAGTACACACACATGGTGGCTCACAACTGTAACTCCAGTTCTGGGGGATCTGACGCCCTATTCTGGCCTCAGAGAGCTCCTGACTGAGGCTGAGCGCACACACACACACACACACACACACACACACGCACGTGTGTAAATACATAAAACTCTAAGTGTGTCTGGGACCCAGGGTTCTCACGTTGGGGGTCTTCCCCTTAGAGGACTCAGGGTGACAGCTTGGTGGCTCCTGTGGCTGTCCCTCTGGTAGAGTGGGTGGAGGCTCCCATGATGCTTAGCAGCCTGCAGGTCCCAGCTGTGGGTCGTCCCTGGCAGGGGGAGGGTGGAGACGTGGGTGTCTTGGTTTGAGGCGGGTGGGAGTGTGTGTCCCCCTGAGGGGCGCGTGGGCTGTGGCTCAGTGGTCCATGGATGTCTCCTCTGTTTGCATGTTTCTTTCATCTTTCTCTTCTGCAAGCATTTTTAAAATTCTATTTTTTTTCACGCGTGTGCGTGTTTTGCCTGCACGCCGGATGCCTTAGGAGGCTGGAGGAAGGGACTGAATCCGCTGGGAGCCGCCACGTGGGCGCTGGGCATCAAACCTGCGTGCTCTGCAAGAGCTCTGAGCCTCTGCGACATCTCTCCAGCCCTCTTCTGTTTCTTTTTTTTCTCTTCTCTCCTTCCACCACGTGGGTCCTGAGGGTTGAACTCGGGGTTGGCGACAAGCCTCTGGACCCGCTGAGCTAGCTCGCCCATCCCGCAGCCTGGCCCCCTCCCTCCCACGGTCCACCTCGCCCCTAGTGGCCACGGAGGGAGCAGCACACGCAGGTCTCCGGACGCGGGAACCGGGGGTCACCCGGCCCTGCCTTCGCGTGCAAAGCAGGCACGCACACAGAAGCAAATGAGGCGAGAAACGACCAAACCGAAAACCCGCCCCGAGGAAGCGCAGCGCGGCAGAGCCGAGGCCCGGGGCGACGTCGATCTTACCAAACCACGGTGTTTTGGACAGCTGTTACTTTATTTTTAAAATGTTTGATTCCGTGTGTTTGCGTGCGCGCACGCGCGCCAGGGAGCCCGTAAGGAGGCCAGGACCACCTGCGGGAGGGGCTTCTCGCTTCCCACATCGTGCATCTCCGGGGATCGAACTCTCGGCTCGTCAGGCTTGACGGCAAGCGCCTGACCCGCCTAGCTGTCTCCCCAGCCCAGCTGTGCTCCCCGCGGCAGAGTTCGGGCTACTTTTTGACCTTTGACCCCGCCCCCCCAAGGCCGTTGGGAACGAGCCTGGGAAAGGTCAGTTTAGGGACACACGAGCTTCTCCACCCACCCTCTCCTCCTCCCACTCGCGGCCGTTCCCCGGAGGACGTTGACGCGCGTGAACTCTACCCCGACGCCCGAAGCTTGGAGGTCACAGCCGCAAGCCCGGTGGTATCGCTCGGCGGGCGCGTTTGCTGACGGGCATCTCTAACAACCCATCAGAGAGGACATACCGCCCCCATGCCCAGCGCTGACCAATTATATCTCCGGATTCCCGTTGAGAGGCGGGGCTTGAAGCCACAGCCCACGGCCACTCCCGTCGCTCCCTGGAGTCGCTTGTCCTCCAACTTCCATTGACGGCCGTCTGAGGCAACCAATGAGAACGCAGGTCCCGCCTTCTCAGGCGGAACCCGAGCTATCCAATGTCAGCTCGGGCGCCCACCCGGATCCGAATAGCCCAATCCGCGTTGGGGATCGAGGCGGATTCGAGGGGCGGGGCCTAACGCTACAGCCAACTGCCGCGCACGCCAGCTCCGCGAGGGGGCGTGTCCGCCGTTGAGGCGTGCGACGACGGCGCGGCGCAGGGCGGTAAACAAGATGGCGGCGGCGTGTCGGTCTAGGAAAGGGGAGGCGGCTCGCGGCGTCTGCGAGTGAGGCGCGAGCCGCGGAGGGCGGCGCCGGCGTGGAGTTTCCGCTCGCGGGCAGCATCTTTCTGCCTGGAGTTCGGTCCCCCCTCGCCGCTCCGGCCTCCTGCCTGTCACGCGGCGGCTCGGCGGCGAGGGGGACGCGCCGCCCGGGGTGTTTTTTCCCCCCTCGGTCTCCGGAAGATTCCCCGTCCCGACTTGGGTGCCTGCGGCCTGCGGGTGTCCCGGTGTCCCGCGTCCGGGTGGAGCCCGCGCCCCGGGAACTCGCGGAACTAAGGGGCCGCGCGGGGCGTCGGCGCGGCCGGACATGGACGGCGCGGACCGGCCTCGGCGCGGCCGCCTGGGCGCCTGAGCGCGGGGCCCGAGAGGCGACCATGACCTAGCGGCCCGCGCGCCGCGACGGCGGACCGTCGCCTCCGTCGGAAGCAGCGTCCCCGGGGACCCGCACCGGGGGGGACGCGAGGGTCGGGGGGGACTCGTTGCTCTTTTCGTTTTTATTTTTGTTCCTCCTTGAACATCTAGAAGGAAAGGGGGAAGAGTCAAAAGTGAAGAGTTGGCGCCCACGAGGCGGACGTGGACCCGGTTGTGGGGACCGGGAGGGTCGGGGAGGTCGTTCCTTTTTTCCTTTTTTTTTTTTTCTTTCTTGAACATTTGGAAGGAGCGGGCGGGGGGGTTGGGGATTCGAACTCGAGAAGAATTGGCGCTCCCGAAGGAGACGAGGACAGAGCCTGAGCCAGGATGGACGTGGCGGACCCCCAGCCGCTGGGCCTGTTCCCCGAGGGCGAGCTGATGTCGGTGGGCATGGACACCTTCATCCACCGCATCGACTCCACCGAGGTGATCTACCAGCCGCGCCGCAAGCGCGCCAAGCTCATCGGCAAGTACCTGATGGGGGACCTCCTCGGGGAGGGCTCGTACGGCAAGGTGAAGGAGGTGCTGGACTCCGAGACCTTGTGCCGCAGGGCGGTCAAGATCCTCAAGAAGAAGAAGCTGCGCAGGATCCCCAATGGCGAGGCCAACGTCAAGAAGTAGGTGCCAAGGGCCTGGGGCCGGCGCGGGCGCTGCCTCCTTCCTCTCCACTTCCTGGCTTTTCTCTTCCTTCCCCTCCTACCTTCCTCTTAATTCTCATTTCCTTCCTTTTTCCTGTCCCCTCCCTCCCACTATCCGTCCACCCCATCTCACCCTGGGCGTCAACCCGCGGGGACAGTGTGCTGGGGGAGCCCGCGGGACTGTCCTAGGGGGAGGTCCTGTGGTGGGCTCCGTGCGTCCCGGCTGGGCCAGGCTTCCTTGGCGGGCGTTGCCAGGCGCGTGGCTAGTTTGTTTACGAAGTCAGAGGGAACCGGTGGGGCCAAAAATAAGGGTGAACCGAAGCTTGGGGGTGGGGTGGGGGCAGGAGGTAGCTAGCCAGTGCTGGCGCGGTTGGGTGGTTGCCGTCCGCTGGGGCGTGGGGACTCTTTATCGCCTGCCCAGCTTGGCGGAACTTGGGAAACTTCACCTACTGACTTCCGAGAAGGGGCCTTATCTGTGGGGCCAGCGCTGGCGGGGACTCTGCCTGGCTGCTGACCTTGCCTCTGGTCCTGTCCCAGGAAAGGCGGGTAGCTCCTTGTTTTTGCCAGCTGGGCAAAGCCCTGAGGGACACCCGCAAGAAGGTGGGCCACTCCCCAGGGGCAGGTACGAGGACCCAGGTGGTAGAGCAGGGCAGGCCTGTGTCCTGGGCCAGCCTCTGGACTTGCCTGGCCTCCGTGTAGGTGTGGCCCTGGGTCAGCCTGGCACTGGGGGACCTGGAGCCCCGCAGCAGGTGCTCCTCCAGGTCGGAGCTGCTGGAAGTCAGGGACCTGAACCTGGGACAGCCTGGCTACAAATCACTGTCTTCTGACAGTTAGGGCCAGCGGCTACACATCTTTCTTCTGGGTGGTGTCTGCTGGTCTCAGACGAGCGGCCTCTCCCAGGTCTTCAGGGTAATGGCCCTTGGGAGCCCAGTGTGTCTGCTGCCCAGGCCTGGGTCCCTGCTGGAGGTCATGGCAAGCCTGTGTGCACATGGTAAGCCTGTGCGCTGTCTGCCTGTGACTGAAGGCCCCAGAGCAGACCTCGTCTGCTGCCTTGAGCTTTGTGCCATCTGTGCCTGATGTTGCGGAGCCAGGCAGGTGGGGGGCTCCATAGACCCTGGAGCTGCCCCCCTCGGTAGAGGGGAGGCATGGGAGTGGTAGGTGTCACCATGAGCTAAGAGGGGCACTGGACACAGTCCCCTGGACCCCCAGCCCCTAGACAGCTAGGGAGCTGTGAGGACCCTGGACCATCCCTCAAGAGCACAAGTTAGTCTGGGCAAGCAGGCACACATCTGGCGTCCCAGTGCAGAGAGATTGAGGCAGGAGGATTGCTTCAGGTCCTAGACCAGCTAGGGATGCATAGCACAACCTGGTCTCATAAGGGATTCTGGAGTTGTCAAGGTAGCTCAGTGGGTGAAGGCCCTGGGACCCACAAGGCGAAAGCAGACCCAGCTCCCACAAGCTTGCTCTGACTTCCATGTGCGTGCTGTGTGTACACACAAGAGAAAGCCAGGAGAAACTGAGGCCAGAGTTGCCGACTGTCTAGCACACTGCCCTATACTGCGTTCCTCACATGGCATGACCGAAGACCGGCTGTCTGTGGTGGCATACTGATGTGGACCCGCCGCCTGAGTGTTGAGCAGTGGAAACCCTCCGGCTGTGGGCACCTGCCTGTGTGACCCCCGTGTTCAGAGCAGCAGCCTGGAAGGGACAGCCTGGCAGGCAGCTGGCTCCGGCAGAAAGGCCCCTTTGTTTGCAGGAGCTTAATAAACTCCACTCGAGTTGTCTCTCTCATGGTGAAGTGTCCGGAACCTTCCAGGCAACCCCAGTCTGCGTACAGAGCTTTCTCCCTCCAGACAACACTGTGGGCGTGTGCCAAGGCATGGCATGGGGTGGCGCCTCCTTTCTGGGAAGGCTGTGGGGACCCATGCCTTGCTCCTTTCGCCCACTGTGAGAAGTAGCGAGAATTGAGGAAGTTGCTGGTGACCTGCTGGCTCACAGCTTTGAGGGCCCCTGGAGCCTTGACCTGTGGCTGTCGTGTGGATGTTGCCCGATGCGAGTCCCCTGGGTGGACAGGCCCTGCCTGCTGCCTGTGCATTGATACATTGTGAGACCCGCCAGCCTGGACAGGTTGAGAAAGCCACCCCAGAATGCCTGGCCAGGAGATGGCTCCTCCGGTCTAGTGCTGTCTTGTACAGAGCTCCCCACACAGGCGCCCGCCACCCGGGAGCGTGACTTGTCTGTTGGGGGTCTTAGTCGTTTATGTTTGGTTTTTTGTCTCTTGATTTTTGTCGGGTTTTTAGGTTTGCTTTCACGTGTGCGTGTGTGTGTGGGGTGGGTGCGTGTGGGCGGTGGGTGCTTGCATGGGGGGCAGGTGCGTGTGTGTGTGTTGGGGTAGATTGGGGGGATAGGTACGTGCGTGGGGGGGGTTAGGTGTGTGGGTGGGGTAGGTGAGTTGAGTGGGAATGGGAAGGCACATGTGTTCGGGTGCCTGTGGAGGCCAGAATGGGGCTCTGTCCCCTGGAGCTGGGTTCCTGAGCTGACTAACAGGGTGCTGGGAATGGGTCCTTGTAAGAGCCAAAAACATCCTAACCACTGAGCCGTCTCTCTAGCTCCCCATTTTGAGTGTTTTGAGATAACTTCTTGTAGCCTAGGCTGGCCTTATATTTGCTACGTGGTTGAGGACAACCTTGCATCTCCCAAGTGGTGGGAAGACAGCTGTGTGCAGCCACGCAAGGCCTTTATTTTGTTTCTCTGAGGCAGGGTCCTGCCATGAAGCTTGGCCTTGAGCTCTGGGCCTCAATGGTCCCTCCTGCATGTCCAGAGTATGCTAGGCGTACATTCTAGTTGCTTGCTCTGCCTGCTCTGCCAGCTGCCAGTCCCGAGTGTCAGCTGTACCCAGTCCGCTGAGTGAGCGCTCCTGCTGGCCCTCACTCCTGGCCCTCTCCATTGCCCGCTCCTTACGTCAGTTTTCCCTCCGGGCCAGAAGTTAGGGCTGAGGCCCTGCTGCCCAGAGCCGGGTCCTGGTGGGATGGACCATGATTCAATGAGCTGCATGCCCTTTGCAGAGTGCCTGGCCACCAGCTCTCCATGGTGACAGGGAACACCTGCATGGGCAGAGCGGTCTGTGCTGGATGGCCACTGGCCGCTTGGGATGGGGGGGGCAGTGTGCTCAGCTGTTGGGTGTCTCTGCCCCATCCGGATCTGCACCTGTCAAGAGTCGCTGGGGCCATGGGAGGTGCTGGCAGCTCTCCAGGGACAACTGGAGGCTGCCCCATGGCGACTGGTGGGCTCCGCGATGCAGACTGCGCATAGCCGGGAAGCTCAAGAGGTGGGAAGCAGGGCCCTGGACTTGGTTGGCTCTCAGCCTCGGCTCACAGGTCATCTAGAGCAGGCTTGACAAGCTGTGTCCGCTGCCTGCCGCTCGGTGGAGCTGTCCTCTGTCCTCACCTGCACCTCGGCTCCTCCAGGTCACTCGTTTGTGCGTGCGTGGACGCATAAGCGCCTGTGGAGGCCAGAGGTCAACCTCAGGCGTCGTGTCTCAGGTACAGTTCGTGGTATTTCCAACTGACTCGGACCGGGAGCTGACTAGCCTGGTGGCCAGTGCGTCTCAGGGCCCACAGGTGTGCACCACCTCGGCCGCGTATTTATGACTGGTGGGCATCGAACTCAGATCCTCGAGCTTGCCTGCCAGGATTTACTGACTCCCCAGGCTGCTGTTGGCTGCTTGAGTGGCAGGGACTTGTTGCTTCAGTGAGTGACCCGGAGGCCCACAAAGCCAGTGCTGGATGTGGCGGGTGGGCGAGGCTCCTCACAGTCTGGCATCTGCCGTGAGGGCGGAATCACACCACCGCTGTAGGACGTTCGCTGCTGCTGGGGCAGCTCAGCGAGGAGACATGGTGGGATTTTCATAGGTGGAAGCCCTGGCAGACCTCAGCAGAGGGAAGCACTGCCATGAGCGTCTGAGCTCAGGTGTTCATGCCTTCAGCACTCCTCAGTGCAGATCACCAGCGATCATGCCTCCCCGCAGAAGCCCAGTTCCCGCAGGGAGTACAGGGTGCCAAGGCCTAGGCAGCCCCTTCCCAGCAGTGCACAATCACTTTATACACAACTGGAAATAACTTCCACGACACACCACCACGCCTGGGACTCTGCACCCATAGCTGTTTCCACCTTTCTCAGTGCTGGGAATGGAAGGAACCAGGACCTGTTACCCAGCTCTTTGCCACCCGCCCGACAGGAGCTTGGGTGGGACCTAGCGGAAGGTGCTTCCTCTGCTGCCTGCGCCTGGTCAGCTGAGCCAGCTTCCTGGCCCTAGCACAGTGCACAGCCAACTTCTCAGTGTCCGTTTCTATGTAGCCCAGGTTGCCCCAGGGCTGCCTCTGCCTCGCTCAGACTGCAGGCCCGTGTGCAGCACTGTCAGCTTCCTTCTCTAACCTACAGGAAACACAGAACGTGGGCTAGGTGCCACAAAGCCCTGCCGCCAGGGGCACCCCAGCTGTGAGGGCCAGCCCTTCCTCTGCTGCCTTGGGGCCTTTCCTGTGCCTGAACCCGCCTGCCTGGGCCCTGCAGCCCCTCCTGCCCTCAGGCACTTTCCTGTGGGTGGGAGTGGCCAGTGAGCTGATAAAAGCAGAAAGTTTTGTTTTTGTTTCTTAAATTGAAACTATGTGTCTGAGTGGCCTGTGGGCTGTACACCAGATGTGTACAATACCCAGGGAAACCAGAAGAGGGCATCGGATTCCCCAGAGCTAGAGTCCTATGGCTGTGAGCCACCTGTGTGGGTGGCGGGAATTGAACCTGGTCGACTGGAAGAGATCTTAACTGCTGAGCCATCTCTCCTGTCCCCCAGCCCTAGTTCTTTTGAAACAGTGTCCTTGCGAATGTAGCCCAGGTTGGCCTCAAACTCATGATCCTCCTGCTTCAGCCCCCTGCCCAGTCATCAGAGTGCTGTGATCCTGTATCATACACACCTGGCAGAGGCCACTGAAGGGGGGTGCAGCTGGTCACCTCGAATTACATCTGCAGTCAGGAGGTGAGAGGGAGGCAGACTCTGCCTCAGCCCATGGTCTACTGCTATCCACTTTGAGGGTGGGACTTTCTCCTTGCTTAGCCTAGCCTGGGACTCCCTCTGAACGTGGCCAGGGGCTTGGCTCCTAGGTTCTTCTGGAGCCTAGAGATGATGATCACCATTAACCATCAGACCATTTGCCTTGGTGAGACTTCTGGGGAGACAACTCACTCTCTGTTCACCCCAGATAGACAGCCCATGGCCAACCAAAGTACCAGCACCACCAGGCATAGTGGTGAACTTGAGCTCAACTGGGGTTACTCATAGGGGCAGAAATGACTCAGACCTTGCATCGCCACAGCCCGCCCCAGTGTGGGGACAGCGCACCAAAGCTTCAGCCCTGGAGTGCACTGCACGGCCTGCAGAGCGGGCTGGAGAGTGTCCTTTCCGCTTGACTCAGTTGTTGTGACCTTCTTCCTGACAGCTCGGCTGGGTTTTGTGCCTTCCAGGCAGGCTCCTAGTCTTAGAGGTATCTTTGCAGCTTGGTTAGCCTGGGAGTGACTCGCAGCAGTCCCTGTTGCTTACTCTGGGAAAGAGGTGCGTCTGTTCAGTTTCGGGGATTTCCTGAAGTGATTTTGTGTTGTTTACAGTCTGTCTGGAAGAGCTTCCCTGCAGGCTGGAATGCTTTAAGCTAGGAAGAAATTGCTACAAAACACCATTTCAATGTCCTGTGCGCAGGAGAGGAGACAGACCATCACGCACGTGCGTGCGTGTGCACACACAGTCTTTTTCATTCTTTTTTTTTTTTTTTTTTTAAGACGCAGTTTCTCTACATAGCCCTTGCTGTCCTGGAGCTCATTATGTAGACCAGGCTAGTCTCGACCTCAGAGCCCTGCCTGTCTCTGTCTTCTGAGTGCTGGGATTACAGGCGTGCACCGCTGTGCTGGGCTCTAGGCTACTAATAACTTGTTTTCCAACACTGGATGAGCCCAAGGCTTCTCTCTGGGCATGTGGCCCTGGGTGCCCGAGCCTTGCTCTGCCTGGCCTTGAGTGTCTGCTGCCACTGCCCGCAGGGATGCCGATTTCTGCTTCCTGCCTTGGGCAGGGTGAGTTGCACCGAAGCCCAGAGGGTCCTCTCAGGTCCAGCCCCCTCAGTGGCTTCGGGTAGGTGGGTTGGCAGGAGTTTTGGGGACTGCATCCCATATTCTCCTGAGACCCATGAGCCCTGAGGGCGAGCTTCCAGTATTGACAGGAGGCAGGGCCCCTCCTCTGCATCCCGATGTTTCTGGAGCTGGAGCTGTGTGCGTGTGTGTACCTGACTGTGTGTGCCCACGTCTGCATTAGCTGTGGCATCGGAAGAGGGTGCTAGATCCCCCTGAAGCTGGAGCTACAGGGTGTTGTGAGTTGCCATGTGGGTGCTAGGAACCGAACCTGGGTCCCCTGCAAGAGCTACAGGCAAGGGCTCTTAAGCATCGGAGTCTCCTCCTCAGTCCCTGTCCTCCTGGGTAGCTGTGGTGACAGCCCGACATGTCACCGGCATCAACCTAGCTGGCTGTATGGTCTCAGGGCAGTCACACTGAGAGGTGGCATCTGGCCTGTGTACAGCTGAGGGCCCGGCTGTCTTGCTCCAGCAGGCGGGTCAGTTTGAACAGGTGAGGTGTCTCAGTGGGCTGCAGAACAGCCTGGTCAGGAGGCAAAGGGAAGTTGGGGCTTATTAGGTATTATGGTGTTGCGGCCAGTTCCTGACAGGCTCTTGCCCCGCCCCAGTTGTCCGCTCTGATTGCTTTGAAGTCACAGGAACAGTGATGCGGCCCAGTGGCCTGTAAGCACGCAACTCAGATGGCACTCAGCCTAGGGAGTCTGAATCCATGGAGGTCAGGTTCTCAGTGCTGGGGGCCCTGAGGATGGTTGGCTCTGTCCAGGGCCGCTGGTGAGGCTATTTGATCCCTGCAGGAGCCTGGGCTTGCTGCTGTGCATAGCCCACAGTGGGTAGAGCCCACCCTGGGTATAGAAACATGCAGCCAGTGCTTGTACTGGGTCCTGCAGAGAGCCGGGCTGCCGGTGACCACACCGCCCTGGCAGGGGCGCTGTTAGCTGAGGATGGGATGCTCCAGAGGGAGCAGCCAGGCCATGTGCAAGGCTCCTGTGCGTAATGGCCTGAGTTAGGACTGCTGGACAGGGTTAGGGTAAATAGGGTCCATGGAGAGGCCAGAGGGTGGACAGGGCTGGCACCACAGCCACCGTGGTCCAGGGAACGACGTGGCCGGTGTGCAGCACCTAAGGAGTAAAGGTCTAACTGGCAGAGGGGTGGTGTGGCCCTGGAGCTCAGTTAGGCAGTCGAAGGTTTTGGCTGGAAGGTGCAGCGATGCCCAGCGCTGTGTGTGGGCTGCAGGTCAGCTCCTGGAGGGTGGGGTGGGGGCTGTCCTCTCCTGGATGCTGGTGGCCTCATGCTTAGGGCCTCTGCTTGGCCCTTTCATTGCGGCCCTGTTGTGCACAGCACCCAGGAAACTGTGGGCAGGCGGGCTGCCTGTGTCCAGCTGGGCTGGCTCCATAGGGCACAGCTGTCAGCCATCTCAGCTCAAGCGTCCCCTCTGCCTCAGTTGGCATCTGTACAATGAGTATTGGCCTCTGACCCAGTGGTGACCACTGTGCTGGCCACGGTACCTGCCTCAGCTCCCACCTTCTTGGTGGGCATCAAGTCCTGCCCTTGTGACAGTCCCTGCTGTGGCGTGTGGGGCATCAGATGGGAGCCTCGGTTCTAAAGCTTCAGTGCCTGCCTGGGGCTCAGAGTGGAAGTGGGGAGTGCTGGGGTCTGGGGGTCATGCTGGCATCTTTGAGGTGGTTCCCAGGAACCCCAAAGCCAGATGCTGCAGCTTCCTGTCACCAGTGCCCCTTGGTGCTTTGGGTGGCTCAAGGCAGTCACAGCTGGTTGTGTATCCAGCCTTCCCTTTCGTGTTTGTAGCCTTGGGGGCAGGAGGTGAGCTAGGGCAGAGCTCTGAGATCTCTTGTACCCCACGTTCAGGAAGGACCGTTGCTGTATCCTGCTGGCCCCAGCATGCCCCGGGAGGCCCTGGGTGCCCGCCAGGCTGGGAGCGCAGACCAGCTCTATAAATAGCCCTGTGCCCAGCCTGGGCTGGCACTATTGAGTGTGGGCCCAGGGGTGAGAGCGCAGCACGCAGAGCAGCAGAGCACCTCTCCCTCTGCAGCTGATTGGGCCAGGAACACCACCTAGAGCACAGGACAGACATGTGCTTGTGGAGGGGCACTGTCTCCCCAGCTCTGCTTGGTGAGGACATGGTCCCAGCTGTGGAAAGGGTGCCATCGCCTGTTACAGTGTAGCCGTTGGCACTGTTAAGTGCCGCCCAAGGGAGGCCCAGTGAGCTGCCCCTCCATACCCTTAGGCCACAGTGCACCTTTTCGTCTCTGGGTTCACTTATTCTGGATGTTTCCTGTCATGACCCACACTGTGTGGCCTCTTGTGTCTGGGTCTCCGCATGATGTCTTCAAGGTTCCTCTAGACTATGGCAGGTGTCAGAGCCTTATTCCTGTTCACGCCTACATGTGACATGTCAGTGGGCAGCCATGTTACATGTCTGGATCAGTGTGAACCCTGGGCTGTCACCTTTAGGTTGCTGGGAGGTTCTGGGTGCGAGGCAGTGACATGCGTGCACTTGGTGGCAGAGCTCCTGATGTCCAGATGCTGTGGCACTGTCTGGGTATTTGACCTGAGTGGAGGGACACCTCTGTGACTGGCCAGTTGCCCCATCAACCTGGTGGACAATGCCTCATTGCATGAGGCCGGTACCTTCCTCACCCACACCATGGTGGCCTTTCCTGCTGCTGCCAGTCTCTGGGCTGTCTTGAGCCCTTATGAAGGGATTCCCAGAGTCTTGAGGTGGGCAGTGCTTAGGAGAAGTGCTTGTGGTCCTATCACAGCCTAGCTGCAGGCACGCTAGGCGCTGGGTCTCAGGGCTTTGCTTTTATGAAGCAATCCCCGCCTTAGTGGGACAGCACCAGCTCCACTGTTGGGGCCCCAAAGCCACCATAGCCCAGACTGTTCACTCCCTGGGGTGGAGCCACATGGCACAGGCCAGCAGGAGGTGCAACCCCCACCTTCCCCACGTCCAGTGTTTTCCCAGCCCTGCCATGATTGGATGCGACCCCTCACAGCAGGCTGGCTTGGCTGAGCAGCGCCCTCTATTGCAGGGAGATACAGCTGCTGCGGCGGCTGCGGCACCGGAACGTGATCCAGCTAGTGGACGTGCTGTACAACGAGGAGAAGCAGAAGATATATCCTGCGAGCGGGGCGGTGGGCCGTGGGCAGCAGGGTGGTGGGCAGCCCCACACGTGTGGGAGTGGGCACGTTCTGCAGCCAGGGCCCCTGGACGGCTGCCCCTTTGTGTCCTGTACTGTCCCGTGGCGCCCGGCAGCTCGGCAGGCTGGCCGGCCACTGGCCAGAGCTGCAGATACCTGGGGGCCACATTCATCGGCAGCACCTCAGTCCAAGTGGCTTTCTCTGCCGCCCCTTCCCAGAGGTAGAGCTTGCACAGCCCACCACACATCTGGGCAGCCCTCAGAGCACAAGGAGAGCAGGGTGCCCCATAGGTGGCTGCAGCGCCAACCCCCGGGCACCCCGTCTCACCGGGTGTGGCGAGTAGCCCAGCCCATTTCTTGTCCTGCTGTGTCCTGTGCTGGCTCCCTGTGGTCCAAGGCAGTGGCCCTGTGGGAGGGAGCATGGAGGTGGCCGGAGTCTACTGTCCCCGCAAGGCCCTGCACCCTCAGCCATGTCTTCATTGCCTCAGTTGCCCCGGGCTCAGGACACTCAGCACTGCTGCTCGTAGCTCTGGCCTGGTGTGAGTGCTTTCCTTAGCGCCCCACGTATATGGTGATGGAGTACTGCGTGTGTGGCATGCAGGAGATGCTGGACAGCGTGCCGGAGAAGCGCTTCCCCGTGTGCCAGGCCCACGGGTGAGTGCCCTCAGGGTGTCGGTGGCAGCCATTGGGAGGAAAGCCCAGGTGTTTCTGGGCCCCCAGTTTTCAGCCCAGCCAGTGTCTGGGCTGTTGGCTTGGAGTCACCCTCATATTTGGCCCTGCGGCCTGACCAACCCTCCCCAACTCAGCAGAGTCAGTCCCCCTTGACTCAGAACCGAGGGGAGGGGAGGGAAGAAGTGGAGGCCTCAGGAAGCCTGGCCCTGAACAGGGACAGCGGAGAGCGTAGCCCCTGTGTGATCCCCAGTGGTCTGGCCTTCTGACTGGCATGGCTGTCTGCCTGTCGCTGTCCCCTGTGGGCCAGGGCCCCTGAGCCTTCCAGACCACACAGTGGACTAGCACAGACCCCATGTCGGGGCCGAGACCCAGCGGGCCTGAGCTGGTCCCGCCCGTCCAGGTACTTCCACCAGCTGATCGACGGCCTGGAGTACCTGCACAGCCAGGGCATTGTGCACAAGGACATCAAGCCAGGCAACCTGCTGCTCACCACCGACGGCACGCTCAAGATCTCAGACCTGGGTGTCGCCGAGGTAGGCACCGTGTGCAGGGCTCCTGGGCTGCCCGCTCCTGAGCGCCCCTGACTCTGCTGCCCTGCAGGCGCTGCACCCGTTTGCTGTGGACGACACCTGCCGGACCAGCCAGGGCTCCCCGGCCTTCCAGCCACCAGAGATCGCCAACGGACTGGACACCTTCTCAGGTTTCAAGGTGGACATCTGGTCGGCTGGGGTCACGCTGTAAGTGGCCTGGACTCTGCAGATGGGGACTGCAGGTCTTCTCTAGTGTTCTTGGGACTCTTGGTGCACAGGGAGTGGCCAGAGGGTTGGCATGCCCCTCCGCACTACAGGGCTTTGCCATGTGCATGGTGCTGTGGCTGCATGTCTGGCAGTTTGCGTGTGTCCTCTGGGGGTGGGGGGCGCCTGGCCAGCACTGACATTGTCCTCCTGTGTGAAGCTACAACATCACCACGGGCCTGTACCCTTTCGAGGGAGACAATATCTACAAGCTGTTTGAGAACATTGGCAGAGGGGACTTCACCATCCCTTGTGACTGCGGCCCGCCACTCTCCGACCTGCTCCGAGGTGGGCATCTTCCTGCGGACATGCAGGTCACCTGCTCACCGAGACAGTCAGGGACAGAGCCCCTGGTCTACGGAGGGGTCCTGAGTCAGTGACTCTCCTGCAGTCCCTAGGGGGCAGAGAAGGCAGCGAGGGGCCTGAGGTCTGACTGGACATAGGAGGTCCTGGGGTTCAGTTTCCCTGGTGTCTATGCAGGGACTGCAGGGTGTCTTGTGTTTCCTGGGCTCTGCAGCACGTGGCACAGGTGTCAGCGTCGATGGCCCCGTCCAGAGGCCTCAGTGCTATGCCCAGGCTGCCTGTTGCTGTCTCGCTGGGGTCTAGGAAGGCTGGTGGGGTGGAAGGTGGGTGGGGCTGTGGCACAGAGCAGGCAGGCATCCGCTACACTGCCCTTCTGTTCCACAGGGATGCTGGAGTACGAGCCAGCCAAGAGGTTCTCCATCCGACAGATACGGCAGCACAGGTGAGCGCTGCCCTCCGTCTCGGCCTGCGGGGGTCTGAGTCAAGTACACGTGGGAGAGCACTGTCTCAGCGCTGTGTGGCCACAGTGAGGGTCTGTGTGACACGCTGCGTAGCCACAGTGGGGGTCTGTGTGTGGCTTCTGTCTTGCAGCTGGCCTAGGAAGGTTCACCGAGTTTAGGGTAGGAGAGGGGTGCTTGACTGCTTCCCTCCCCATACCCAGTACAGGCAGGGTAAGAAGTGTACACACACTCTCTCTCTCACACACACACACACACACACACACACACACACACACACACACACACACACACACCACGTCCCAGGCTCCCACCTCTGCCTTCCTGTTCAGGAGTGCGGGCAGCTGTGAGGCTGAGAAGCTGAAGCTTCAGAGCCCATGGAGGGGAGGGTGTGGCGGGAGTGGATGGGGAAGAGCACAGCAGGTCTCACCAGGCCTCAGGGGAGGGGTCACTCAGGCTCCCAGCTGCCCACTGGTCATCTGGGCATGGGGTGCAGTCAAGAGGCCGAAGGGCTGGGCCTGGGTCTCTGCCCTGTCAGTTGTCCCCAGGCCTGTTGCCACCTCTGTGCTAGGCTGAGACTGTCTCAGCAGGGTGTCCCAGCGAGGCTTCCAGCCAGCCCCTTTTGAAGGCAAGTGGGCCTTTAGGGAGGCCCTGATTGTCCCCCTCACAGTCGCAAACGCTGTGACTGCCAGCAGTAGGCAGTGTTTTCTGAGGTGCTAGTGTGAGTGCGTGTGGCTGGAGCCCTGGACCAGCGGCTGAGATTTCAAGCTTGTCACCTGGGCAGTGTGGCTTGGCCTTCTCTCCGCAAGGGCAGCCAGCGTGTGGGCTGTGGAGGGTCTCAAGCCTGTGCGGTGCCATCCCGGGTCCCGCCTGATGGCTCTCCTGCACCTGGCCTTTTGCAGCTGGTTCCGGAAGAAACACCCACTGGCCGAGGCGCTAGTGCCCATCCCACCAAGCCCAGACACTAAGGACCGTTGGCGCAGCATGACAGTGGTGCCCTACCTGGAGGACCTGCACGGCCACGCTGATGAAGATGACGAGGAGGACCTGTTTGACATTGAGGATGGTATCATCTACACCCAGGACTTCACGGTGCCTGGTGAGCTGTTGCGGCGTGGGTCTATGCCCTCTGAGGTTGCTCCTTCTCCCAGGACTGCCAGAGCCGGCCTGCTGGCTGTGGCGTTCCACTCCTGGCTAGCTGCAGGGCTCCCTGGGCCCCGTCTCCAGCTGCTTACAGCCTCCCTGGCTGCGTCTGGCAGGAGAAGGGGACCCTGAAGGGCAGTGGGTAGGCGCCCTGAGACAGCCACCTGAGGGAGGGTCCGGCGGCCCTCAGTCCCGGCCACGCCTGACCTCGCATTGCCTTCCTCCCCAGGTGTCGAGGAGGCGGCGGCCGAGGCAGGGCTTAGCGAGGATGCATGCGACACATGCATGTGGAAGAGCCAGGGCGCGGGCCTTCCTGGAGAGGAGCCAAGGAGGGCTTCGAGGCCTTAGTGTAGCTTCCGGGCTGCCGCCCCGCCCCGCCCCCCATAAAACTCTGTCCACTGTGTCTGCAGGTGGATGCTTGCTGTGACTGCCCTCCCCCGCCGCTGCCCTGACAGGCTCCCCACTGGGCCCTCAGCACCGAGGTGACCACTGGCCAGGGCTCTCGGGGCTGCGTCCCCTTGCCTTTCAGGCCAGCACCCTGGGGAGGCAACTTCTGGCCCCTCAAACAGCTATGGGGGGGGGCTGGGCCCTGGTGTCCCTGTAGCAGTTGGGTTCCGAAGGCAGTGCCTGCCCACTGCCTGCTGGGACCTTTGAAGATAGGTGTGCACCTTGTGTCTGGAGGTGGGGCCTGGCCACAGTCCTTTCCAAGGTTCCACGTGGGAACGGTGCCTTCTGCTCAATGAGGGCCTTTCACCCGGAGCCCTTGCTTAGCATGTGCCACAGGCCGGGCCCTGGAGCCGAGAGCTGGCACGAATGGCTTGGGGGCATGGCTGGCCTCCTGAGGCTGCTATGGTGTGAAGAAAGGAGGCTACAAGGCGTCTGGGGACACTGTCCTGGGTGGCCGTGGGCCTGAGTGTCACCCGGATAGTGCAGCACACTAAGGACAGCCTGGAGCCTGTCAGCAGCGGGACCAGGCTTCCTGCCCAGTGCTTGCGGGAGGAGGGTGGGAGGGTTTCCTGCTACGGGGCCACCTGGCCACGCCTCCGTGCAGCCCAGCCTGAGGGCCAGGGTGCGACTGAGGTTCCAGGAGAGGGATTCCAAGATCCCAGAGCGCAGGCGGGAGAGCCTCCGCTGGCTTCCCATACCACATCTAAAGCTGTGTAGTCATGTGCTAGAGACCGCCCAGGCCTGCTGAGGGCTCGGGAGGGGGCTCCCCACCATGAAGGCAGGCCAGCAGAGCGAGCGTGGGCTCCCCGTGCACAGCACAGCTAGTAGGCCCTGGCTGAGCAGTCTGTCTCCATGGCCTGCACTGTGGGTCTGTGTCAGGCTCACTCGGAGAGTGTGAGCCGTACTGGGCTGCCCGGGCTAGACGGTCAGGTGAGCATGGGCCTGCGGCAGGGGGGCCAGGGCAGACCACTGCGAGGGACGCGGCCTGGCTGGACAGGCCTGTGGCGCCACTGAGGTTGGCACGGAGGCTAGAGCTCACAGCCTGGCCAGCCTGTGGTCTCTGGGGGGCTTTGGGCTGCCTGCCCCGGGCTCAAGCCATGCTTGCCATCTTCCCGCAGGGCAGGTCCTGGAAGAGGAAGTGGGTCAGAACGGACAGAGCCGCAGCCTGCCCAAGGCCATGTGTGTGAATGGCACAGAGCCCCAGCTCCTCAGCAAGGCGAAGCCGGAGGGCAGACCCAGCACCGCCAACCCTGCACGCAAGGCGTGCTCCAGCAACAAGATCCGCCGGCTCTCGGCCTGCAAGCAGCAGTGACCGCGGCTTGCAGGTGGGCACGGCCTGCAGCCCGGCACCCGACCGAGGAGCCGCCGCGGCGCTACAGGGGCGCCTGCTGTCCCCGGCTCCCTCCCTCGGGACTCCGCTGGTCGCAGGGGTGAGGGTGAAGCCTCGGCCACAGCCTGCACGGGCATAACCGCGCGGGCCCGCCCCTGCTCCCGCGGGCCGGTGCTGAGTGACCCCTTCTGCCTGCAGCGTGTGGCCAGGATCCTCGGGCAGGCGCCCGGCAGGGCTGTGGTTCCAGGCCGCGCACCCCGACACTGGGACCTTGGAGCCGAGGGCGAGGGCGGGCCCGCCGCCCCAGAAGCACTTTATGTCGAGACCACTGGCCGGCCTCGCCCGCATGCCGCCCCGCGAGCCTCGCTGTCCTTGAGTTGGTTCTTTTTTTTTCCTTTTTTAATAAAACAGGTGATTTGAGCTGTGGCTGTGAGGGTGTTTGGGAATGAGCAGGCGGGCGCAGGGCGGCCTGCAGAGAAAACCAGAGCGAGCGAGTGTGCAGAGACATTTATGATCAACAGACAACACGACTACCCACGAGGGCGCAGGGCAGGGGCGGGCGGGCGCGCGCCGAGGCCGCCCTATCTTTTGGCAATAAATAAAGCTTGGGAAACTTGAAGCTGCCGCCTGGGCTGTTCTGTCCGCGTGTCCTCAGCCCGGGGCTCTGGGGGCGACGGGGCGGCTGGGCTGCGCGCATGCGGAGAGCAGGGGTGCACGCTGCGGTGAGGTAAACAGGTTCGGGGCTGGGGCGGCGAGCTCCTCTCCGATCCTCAGTGCCCCGCGGTCCCTTCCCCTCCAGGAGGGTCACGCATGCGTGTGGCAGGCAGTGGCACCGCCAGCACGTGCTCACGAGTGGAGGTTCGGCTGGTCCTAGACGGAGGCTGCGCATGCGCCTCAGAACCTGCCCCACCCGCCTCTGGCCAGAGACCGGGTGCCGCGGTCGACGGTACCGGGACCCGCGAGTCCGAACTCCTCATCGTCCCTGCAGGCGAGCCCGGGTCCTGGAGCCTCACGGCTCGGGAGGCCGCTGCGGCCGCGGAGTGCCCGTGGGGCCGCCGCGTGTGCGCACTCGGGGCCGGGCCGCGTGCGCATGCGCCGCAGCCCCGTGTCTCCCGCCATCCATCCGCGCGGCGGGCCGGGTGCTCAGAGCTTAGGCCGGGCTGCGGTCTGGGGACGTGGGGGCAGCGGCGGCGGCGATCAGCACCGGGGCCGGGGCGGCCGGCTCTGCGAGGCGCGGAGAGAAGAGTCTGTCGTCGAGGCTGGCCGCCAGCTTGTCCAGCAGCGCCCCGGCGGGCTCGACGCACAGCCCGGAGCCCGGGCACCCGCCGCCGCCGGGCTCCTCCTCGATGACGGGGATGGACGGGTCGTCGCCGGCCGCCGGCAGCGCGCGGCCTTCGGGGGGACAGTCGACGCTGTCGCCTCGGCGCAAGGGCGCACGCGCGGGCCGAGCCGCCCCGGGGGGCGTGGCCGCGCGTGCGCCGCCGGGGTCGCTGTGCTGCCGGCCCCGCTGCTGCCACTGTTTGCGCGCGTGCGCGTGGGGGTGCGCGCGTGCCCGGTGGCGCGGCGCGTCGTCGAAGTGCGGGTCGTGGCGGAGGAACTCGTGGAAGAGCGCGTCCGTCTTCTCGTCGATGCTGTAGTCGCGGCGCGGCCGGCGCGGCCAGGCTCGCGGGCTGCGGGGAGGGCTGCGGGCCGGCGCGGCCAGGTCCGGGGCTTCGTCGCCCGCGCCGCGGCCCTCGATGCTCGCGTAGCCACTGTCCATCTGCAGCAGGCGGCGGGCCTCGCCGTCCTTGGGCCGCGGCGCGGGCGGAGACTCGGGCGGCGGCGGGAAGGCGGGGGCCGCGCCGCCGCCCCCGGAGCCCGAGCCCGAGCTGTCGCCGCTGCGCACCGAGTCGCGGTCATTGCCGCTGCTGCTGTGGTCCGACGCGGTGGCCGCGTGCAGCTCGAGCGAAGCGCGCAGGCTCCATAGGTCACGGTAGCTGCACTGTGCATGCTCGGTATCCTGCTCTTGCTGCGGGTCCTGCTGCTGCGCATGCTCGGGCCCCAAACTGATGCTGTGCTCCGGAGGAGTCTCGGGGCTTGCTCCTCCCGCTGTGTCGGCCGCCTCTAGCCTGCAAGGCCAGGCCCACGTGGTCAGAGCCTGCGGGCCTCGCCCTGCCCTGCTGGCCACGTGTTTGTGCATTAGGGACTATGGACATGGGGGTCCCACGGAGGCTGGGCCACTCCTCGATACATCGTCTTGATGTGCAAGGGGACTCCGAGGGAATGGACCAGGACTAGACTCCATACGGGCCCTCGTCCTAGCTGCTCACTCCACCCTCTGGCCACGGGCCAAGGGCCACCTGCCCAAGTTTGCAAGGTCTGGCCGGCCTGTATCCTCCTGGTGTTAGCTTCAGGGTGGGGGTGGGGGTGGGGGTTGGGGAGGGAGGGTGCTTCTGCTAGAAGCAGTCACCAAGGTTTCTGTGAGGGGTCAGGCCACACATCAGGAGTGCGGGCAGGCAGAAGGGACGCCGGGACCACTGAGGAGCCCTTCAGGCCTCGGAGCCTGCCACAGATCGGCAGGGCCAGGGGAGGCCCGAGCCTGCCGCCATGCTCCGGTGGCTGTGCCGTCCTGGAGACCCTGGGGCCGTCAGTGGCCCACCTGCCCTTACCCAGTCTCTCCCTGCTTCCCTCCTCCTCCTCCTCAGGTCTGCGCTGGTTAGGCGGCCCCCAAGAGGTGGCCAGGGTGACTCGAGTTCGTGTCCACAGGGCCAGGAGGGCAGTCCCGGGGCCACCTACAGGGGACGGGGCAGGGCAGGGGCCCACAGGCCCACCCTTAGCACCTCTATCTACTGAAAAATACCTGCCGAGAGTGGGGGGCGGGCTGGTGGGGCTGGCCAGAAAGGGGCGGGGGGGTGGGAAGGCCACCGAGTCGCCTGCGCTGGCAATGTACTGAATGAAGTCTGCGTGGGGGGCGTCCCTCTCCTGCTCCATGCTCTCACTGGCTGCCCGCTGCCGCTGGAAGTGGTGCCTCTTAGGGGAACCTGTGGGGGGGCGGAAGTCGGTCAATTTGAAGACACGGGCAGAGGGCGCATACGCCAAGACCAGAGCCCAGGCATGACCCGGAAGGCCTCGGGAAAGCAGTCCCGAGCAGCCCTGGCCGCACAGGTGCAGCCAAGGACACCCAGTGGCTAGCACAGCTCAGCTCTTGCTGAATCAGAAGGCACAGGGGAGCTGGGGCTGTCTGGGGCCTGCACGGGAGGGCAGGAGGTGCCACCCACCCGCAGGCTGCACCCAGGCCTGGGAAGCTTGGGGGAACCGCCCCACCCACCACTGCCCTGGCTCCTGGCCAGGAGCCAGGATCTTCCCCAAACAGAACTGCCAGTGGACATGCCTCCAGGTGGGGTGGGAGCCGCCCGGCAAACAGGTTCTGGCTAATCAGCACTAGGAATCGCGACTCCGTCTCAGAGCCAGGTTCTCACCAGGGCAGACAGGATCTCCCCTCCCACTGTGGCACCCTGGAGAGGCAGGGGCACGAACAGGCACGGGCCCTGTGCCACCGAAGCCGGTGTCTGGGAGACACCGGCCCCCCCGGGCGAGGCCATGGGGTCCTGTGGCTGGCTGGCTGCCGCCCGTTTTGGCGATCGGCGTCCCTGGCACAACCCACGCTCATCTGCCCTTGGAAGTGACTTCTCAGGCAGCAGCTGAGACACGACAGTGGCCGCACAAGCCCACACTGTTACCGTCCAGGCCTTATCAGAAGCACTTGGGGACTAGCTGGGCACGCAGTGTGCCTGCAATCCCCCCCCCCACACACACTCAGGAGGGTCACTTGGAGGTCAAGGCCTGCCCAGGCCACCCAGGGAGACAACTTCTGAAACCAACAAGATCCCAGGATCAGTCACACACTCCCTTTTTCTTTCTTTTTTGGAGACAGGCTCTCATGTAGCCATGTAGCCAAGGGTAGCCTCGAGCCTACCACACAGCCGAGGCTGGCTTAGGACTCCCGTTCTCCCACCTGTCCCCTCCAGGGTGCTGGGACAGGCACCACCACACTGGCCCTGGAAACGGAAGCCAGGGCCTCGTCGATGCTGGAGAGGCACAGCACCCGTGACCCGTCCTAAAAGGTCAAAGCCGTGCAGGAAAAAAGAACTGGGTGGCGGTCCGGGGAACACGCGGACAGCTCCAGCGAGCTCCCTGCCGTGCTTGGATCGCCAGTGACTGGATGGCCATCTGCCTGGGAGCCACTGGGCCCTGGGAATTCCCAGTCACGTGCAAGGCCCCCATCAAGATGGCGCCTGGCGGTCACGGTCACTCCAGAGTGCCTTACCTCTCGTGTCCAGACTGGACGCTCTCTGGCTGGGCTCCAGCTTCCATTTCTTGACCTTGAAGTAGGGGCTGGCTCCATCCAGGCTGGCATGGCGGCGCAGCCGTGTGAAGAACTGCAGCACGGTGCCTGCCCCTGAGGAGCCTGTGCCCATCTCCCCAGGCGCTGCCTCAGGGGCAGCGGCCTTGGCACCCCGAGCGGCCGCATCTAACTGGTGTGGGGGGGAGACCGCTGTCAGGCATGGAGTCCCCGCTCTGGCCCCGGCCCTCCCAAACCCCATCTTGTTCTGGGGGGAAGGACCCTGACCACAAGCTCTTTTCCCTAGGCTGGGGTGGAGCCAGTCACCCCACAATCTGGCCATTACGGGGGATCCTAGGGTACCATGTTCTGAGAACAGAGTGCTCTTCAGACACGAGGCACCAGGGGAACCCTCACCGAGGCGCCCTCCCCAGAGTCACTGGAGGCGGAGGGGCTGATCTCCGAGAAGTCCACGGAGTTGTAGGGGTCACCCGGCAGGGCGGAGCTGGGGCCCACTGAGCGGCCAGTGAGGGCCTTCCCAGGGGGCTGTGAGACAGCAGGGTTGGAGGAGGGAGGAGGTTGACAAGTCAGACAGGTCACACAGGCTGGGGGGGGTGTCCTGCCTCTCCACCTCGGCCAGCCAGGACCCCCAGACCCACCACCACCCCACCAAGGACCGGGCCGGCCGTGCAGCCTGGACCCTCACCTGGAAAATAGCCAAGCTGTCCTTGGGGGGGGTGGCTGGGCGGGGCGAGGCCACTGCGCCAGCCTCGCCCGTGTCACATTCATGGATAGTAGCAATCTTGAGGGGCGGCAGATGGAGGTGCGTGAGGCGGGCATTCTTGAGGTGATGGAAGTCCCCTTCTGTCAGGGTGTACCTGTGTTGGGGACCTGGCAGTGAGCCCTTGGCGGCTCCGGCACAGCATCTGCTGTACCACAAGGCAGGCCAGTCTCTACCCTAGAACAGCCTCGAACTTACCGTTCTCCTGCCCCCGCCCACCAAGCGCCAGGAGGAAAGGTTTGTCTCCTCTCTGAGCCGGGGTCTAAGTAGACCAGGCTGGCCTTGAACCCACAGAACACCCGCCCGCCTCTGCCCTCTGTGACGCCACGTCCCACTCAGCATCACGCAGCCTTTGCCCTTTGCTTGTGTTTTGAGATGGAGGTCTGACTCTCCCTAGGCCCAGTTGGCTGTGAACACAGCGACAGTCTTCCTGCCTCTGCCGGCCACGTGCGGCCATTACAGGTACGGGCCACCATGCTGGGCCTTTCCTTTCTAAGGCAGATACTGAAACGCCCCCAAGGCTGGCCTCGTACTCCCTATGCAGTCCTCGCAGAGGGCTGGAGCTGGATTCCTAGCACCCGTATGGGGCTGCTCAGACCACCTGT
The DNA here is from genome assembly GCA_026225945.1 of Cricetomys ansorgei. Classification (NCBI taxonomy): domain Eukaryota; kingdom Metazoa; phylum Chordata; class Mammalia; order Rodentia; family Nesomyidae; genus Cricetomys; species Cricetomys ansorgei. Next base: position 840,362 of record JAMJFZ010003023.1, read on the forward strand.
AATTCTAGGTCCTCGGAGATCTGACGGCCTCTTCTGACTGCTGTGGACATTGCAGGTGTACACCCCCACACTGACACATTAAAAAAACCCCAAAACCTCTCACAATAGCCCTGGTAGGGGGTGGAAGAGATGGCTCAGCAGTTAGGAGCACCAGCTGCTTTCCCAGAGAACCTGGGTTCAATACCCAGCACCCACACGGCAGCTGACAACCGTGACTCCAGTTCTCCGGGGTCGGATCCCTCACACAGACACACACAGAGCCCAAACACCAACGCACATAAAATAAAGATAAATCGCTAAAAAGAAACAACTCTGGCGATCCTCCTGCCTCGGACTGCAGTGTGCTGACGTTCCTCGCATAAACCAGGCACTGGGCCTTAACACGTATACTTACTCTACTACCCACCCTGCCAGCCCATACCAAGGAACCCGACAGGGTCCCCCGCCTTCAGCACCAAGCGGCTGTGACCCCCCGGGCCTCCCTCACCGGCGGCCCTTGTCCTGAGCCTTGCGGCTCTGTTCAAACAGGGCGGCCTCGTTGAAGGACACGCGGCGGCCGGTGGAGCTGGTGGCTAGGAAGCGCTCTGTCTCGGTGTCCTGTCCCTCGGGGTCTTCCCCCCCGCAGTCGGGGTCTGCGAGGAGAGCCAAGAGAGGGTGGGCCCCGGGTGGGCCGCGCGTGTCTCTGCCAGGCAGGCCGCGGGGCGGGGTGGCGGGCCGGGAGGGGGGCGCGGGCCGAGTGGGGGCAGGACGGGGCGGGCGGGGCGGGGCGGCGGGCACTCGCTCATCCGCTCACACACTCACTCGCTCTCAGCACGCGCCTGTGCGCACCTACGCCTGGGCGTTAAGGAAACAGAGATGAGTCGGACTCGAACTGCGCCCAGTCTGGTGGGGGAGACAGACAGACAGACCGTCAGGCGGCCCGAGGGGGCGGGCAAGGGGGCCGGGGGACGGGGGCGCGGCGGGAGGCACGGTCAAGTGCGGCGACGGGGTGCTGAGGGCCCGCGCGGGCCCCTCACCTTGTATGGGGTGGGTGCCGTTGTCCAGGTAGGTGGTGGTGGTCTTCTCCGCCTCTTCCATGGCCCTGGGGAGCGGAGGGGAGGGAGGGGTGAGCGGCCCCCGAGGCTCTGCGGTCCCCCACCCTGCGCGCGCGCGCCATTAGAAGGGTGCGGGGCGCGCACCTGTTGAAGCGCTGGTGCACCTCCCAGCAGCGTTTGCAGAGCAGAAGAACGCCAGACAGCACCACCAGGGTGCCCCCGACGAACAGCGACATCACCACCACCAGCAGCACGTAGTTGTCCAAGATGGGGTCGGGCTCGGCCTGTGGGGGAGGAGCGCACCGGCGAGGCGTCAGGGCGCCACTGCAGGGTGGGCATCCCACCCCCACCCACCCCCGGCGTCACCCCCCCACCCACCGTGGGGCGGCTTGTGGCATTGTCCCACGAAGTCGTCAGGGCGACGGTGGCGGTGGTGGCGGCCGCTGTGGCCATGGTGGCCGTGGGCTGCATCCTGAGGCTAAGGGTAGGGCAGAGAGCCAACTCAGGTTCAGCTCTGCCGGCCCCTCCCCACAGGAGCCCCTGCGAGTCAGCCCCCACCATCCCCGCGCAGTCACTGGTGACTCATGGACAGGTGGGGCGAGCCCCCCCCACAGGGCGCCTGGAGCCAGAGCTTTTTTTCCCAGGATCTCTCTTTCGCCATCTTTATCACATAGAAGGTGGCATCGCGCGTGCGCAGGGCTGTGTGTGTGTGTGTGTGTGTGTGTGTGTGTGTGTGTCTGTCTGTCTGTGTGCGCACACGCCCGCACGTGGCTCTCCCACCTCCCAGCCACCTCCCTGGCTGGCCGGTGTGGCCGGCCCAGCAAGGTAGCGCAGCCATGCCCAGGGAAAGCACCCTTGGGGCAAAGGGGACCCGAACCCCCCACGCCACCCTCAGGCGAGATCCCAGGCGTCCTCCGCGTCTCAAGGTCTTGTGGGGCGGAAAGGGAATGGAAGGCAGCGCACCTGAGGCTCGGGAGGGGCTGCACCAGTGACCCCCACCCCCGAGTCACGACTCCGAGAGGAAGGCCCCCCGCGCCTCACGCTGGTGGGGGTGGGAAGGACAAAAGACGCTCGTCTGTTCCTGGCCTGAAAAATCTGGTTCCCATGGCGACAGTGCGCAGGGCCGCGCCGGGGGGCAGGTTGCCAGGCAGAGGGAGGCGGGCGGGGGCGCGGGGGAGGGCGCCCGCGGGGGCACCCCGAGCCTCCGCCAAGATGGCTGCTCCACCAGGCCTCTGCCTGCAGCGCGGGGAAACTGAGGCCAGGGCACGTCGTGGGGCGGGGTGGGGAGCAGCACTCAGGAAGGGGCTGTGGAGAACAGCACCTGACTCACTCCGGGGATGAAGATGGTTCTGGGGTATCGGGGCCGCTCTGGCCCGCCATCCCTAGTCCCCACACCGAGCGTGGGCACGCAAAGCCCTTTCCCCGCAGCCTCCAGCGTCGCCAATGCTTTTCGGACTGGATGACGAGGGGGGGCCCGAAAAAACGAATGTGCCCCCGGGAAGGCTACATGTCCTCAGAGGGCACCAGGCATCAATTTTGGGGGTCAGCAAGGGGCACGAATGTAGGTCGGGAAATGAGTTCAGGTGGGGGGCGGGCATGGTGCGGATGGTGATGAGAGGTGACGGGAAGATGGCTGGAGACCCAGGACGAGGAGGGTGGGGCATGAGGGGCGGTGGGAACGCGAACCTAGGCAAGAGATCCCCCCCAGAAAGCCCCAGGATAGGGTGCGGGAAAGCGCAGGGACCCCCGTCCCCGGCTCATGCGGATCACTGGCCTCGCCCTGTCACTAGGGTAAACTGAGGCGGAGGGCGGGCACGGGCGGGCTCCCTCTCCGGGCTGCGGACGGTGGGCGGGGTGCAGGGCGGCTCAGGCCGTTCCCACGCTCCGCTCCCTCCCCGGAGCCACGCGCGATCGCGCGCGGCAGGACTGGTGGGCCAGGGCGGGCCCGGGAGCTGGTGGCCATCCCCCGGCCGCCCGCTTCCGCCCGCCCGTCCCCGCCCGGCCCCGCGCGCCAGGGCCCGCCGCGCCTACCTCAGCGCCGGGGCGTGCGGCCCATGGGCGGCGGGAGGGCGGGCGGCGGATGCACGGCGCTCCCGGCTGGCTCTGGAGCTCGGTGGCCGCGGAGCCGGCGGAGAATTTATGAATGGAGAGCGCGGCGCGCGGGGGAGGACGCGCGCGGGAGAGGAGGGGCCGCGCACGTGACCGCGTTGGCGGTGCGCCCGCTCCGGCCCCTGGCTCGGTGCTCCCGGTAGCCGTCGGTCCCGCAGCCTGGCCGCCCCCGCCGCTCTCGCCGCCGCGTCTGGCTCGCTGCGCGCTGGCCACCGCCTCCCCTTCCCTTCCGGCGGGGGCGGGGGGCGGAGCCTGAGCTCCGGGCGCCCCCTCCCTCCCGCGGCCGCGCGGCCCCGCCCCCCGCACCGCTGCACCGCTCGGCCTACCTGGGGCTGCAGTGTCCCCGAACCCGGCGCGGGGGGTGGGGCGCACGGCGACCCTAGCCCGACACGGGGTAGCTCGGGACGCTTCACCGTGGGGTCTTGGGGACCCCGGGCTCTCTAGTTTCTCACCTGCCACTCCGGTGCGCAGTTCCAGTCTGTGGAGCCCCCAGGTCTACGAGCCGTGAGGTCTAGGTACATACGGGTACGTTTCGGGGTTCATCACACCTCAGATATCCCGTGATGCCCGGCAGCTGCTCAGAGCTCGCACCCAAAACAGGTTGTGAGGGTGCATACCTGCATCTGAGAGGTGGAAACCATGGGGATCGGGAGCTACGCGGAATTCTAGGCCAGCTTGCGCTAAGAGACGCTTTCCCCGAACAGAAAGGGTGTGGGAGAGGGCTCGGTGGGTAAGGGCGCCTGCGGCTAAGCCCTGCAGTGTTCCATCCCCGGTCGCACAGAGTAAAGGAAGAGTGCTTGCTGCCACAAGCTGTCCTCTGACGTGCAAAGGCTTGCTGTCCCCAGCCCACTAAACTAACTGAGTGTAAGAAACATTTTAAGTCTCATCCATAGATGTCTGCGATGGAATGGCCCATACCCAACAGCCCCCTTCTCTTGCGGTCAATTCTCTTCCTGGTGGTGCTTGGGTTCGAACCCAGGGCCTGTCCCGCTCTCGGGACCCACCTGCTTGTCCCCTGTGCAGCCCTACGGTCAGACATGTGTCTGTCTTGTAGGCGGGCCGCTTACAGTGATCCCCAGGAAACCGCTCCCCCACTTTTTTTCAGTGAAGGGGAGTGACAGAGAGACGCACTCAGGACCCCAGGCTGGCCTGCGAGTCACTCTGTAGATAGACCCGGCCTGTGTCAATAGTGTGTGCGTGCGAGGGGGGCAAACACAGGAGAGGTCAGCTCTGAAGCTGCAGCTCCTGGCAGCTCTTAGCTGTCCCACAGGGTGCTGGGAATGGAACCCGAGTCCTCTGGAAGAGCAGTATCTGTTAGCAACTGCCGAGCCATCTCTCCAGAACTCTAGGTTCCATCTTTTAAAAAAGGCTCCTCTGGTCAGGCAGAATGGCCACGTCTGGTGGACAGGACGGGATGTCCTCGGTTTGGGCCCTCGCTTTGTGGATCACTGGGTCCTGGGGCGGGAGTGTGGGTGTGTGAGCCGGGCACCTGTGCGGGACGCGTTCCCGTCTGGGGAAGTGCGTGTTCCTAGCTGCCCACTGCCCAGGGAAAGAATGTCCAGATCATAGGGCTTGGGAACCCAGACATCTCCAAATGGCGGTCGACTGAGGCCAGGGCCTCTGGCTATTGCGCAGGTCTGAACCCCAGAGTCTGGAGTTTGGAAGGTCACGAAAGGAATCCCGCTTGCATCGCCAGACCCTGTTCAAGAGTGACCCCGACCCTCTGGCTGCCTGCTGGTCCCTAAGGTCCCACACTGCGCCCCACCAACTCTAAACCCGCATTTCCCGTGAGCCGACACGGCAGGGGATGGGGGCCGAGATCTCAGCGGGGGCTGGAACCTGCGTGAGTGCGGGGGCAGGGTGCTGACGCCATGGCCGAGAGCGAGGCTGCGCGGAGCCAGCAGACGTCAGTGCCCCCCCCCGCCCCGGCCCTCTCGCCGCCGCCCGCGCACGCGCTCCTGCGTCAGCGACACGCGGGGGCGGGGGCCCGGCAGGGAGGGGACTGCATCTCCGGGCTTCGCGCGCCCTCTGCCGGCCTTGGGGTGCACTCCACTCGGTGACTCCTCCGTGCGCGTCCTCCCCAGCCCAGCTGCGCAGCGGGCATCGTAAATTCTTGTTTTTTACTTATTTATTTATTTATTTATTTATTTATGGGTGATTTACTTATTTATAGAACCTTCCCACGATGTAGACCTGGATGGTCTCGAACTCACGGAGCCCCGCTCGCCTCTGCGTCCGGAGAGTTGGGATTTACTCCGCCTGGTTTATATTTGATTTTTTTTAAAGAATGTATTCGGGTGCGCACTTTTGGAAACAGATTCTTACTGTATGTCGGGAACTCTTGATCCTCCTCCGTCAGCCTCCTGAATGCTGGGATTGCAGGAGCGCGTCAGCACGACATGGCTGGTAGTCTGCATTATAATTCTTCTCTCCCAACACAGTACAGGCTTGCTTCTTTCTTACCTCGAACGCGCGCTAAGCGCCTCTACACTGATCTGCAGGTGTGCGTGCAAAGCCTAACCGTGTCATTAGAACCCGGGGCGTCGTTTGCCGTTTGAAGGCGAAGAAAACTACAATTCCCAGAATGAACCACAGCAGCTTCCTCCTGGTGCCGCACTGCAGGGGGTGGGGCGAAGTCAAACTACATCTCCCAGAATGCGCAGCGCGTTCCGCGCCGCGCGCAGCCTACCGGGACTCGTAGTGCGCGCGTGCGTACTTGCGGGAACTGCGCCTCCCAGAAGGCCCCGCGCGTCGTCCTCCTCGCCTTTCCTCAAGGCCGCTCCGTTGTCCCGGCGAGTCCGCTGTCCGTGCCTCCAGGGTCCACTGTCGCTCGCGCCGCCATGCTGCCCGCCGCACTGCTCCGCCGCTCGGGCCTGCGCCGCCTGGTGCTCCAGGCGCGAGCCTACGCCGAGGCCGCCGCCGCCCCCGCCGCCGGGCCGAGTCAGATGTCCTTCACCTTCGCCTCCCCGACGCAGGTGCGAAACCCGAGCCCCCGCCGTGACCCGTGTGTGGGTCGCACCCCCCGGGGGTCGCGTGGACCCCCGCCCGGACCGCAGGCCCGCGCTCCCTCCTGCTCACATAAACTTCATGCCCCGCCCTAAGGGCTTGATGCTGACCTAAGACCCCACGCCTTGCGGGGGGGGGGTCATCCAAATATGAACCCCAGATTTTGCCCACTCTGTGGGGTGCTTCACGGATCCACCCAGGCCTCATCCTTGGGTGTGTGACGTGTATTCTAGGTCCTGTCCCTGCGGTTCCTGTGAACCCCAGACCTCACCCAAGGCTTGGGTAGTGTCACCTATCCCAGGACACAGCCCTCAGGATTCATTCCCAGTCCCTACCAAAGAGGGAGTTACCAAGTCCCCGGGACACACCAGGCCAATTCCAGGGGCCAGACAGGCACCGTTGCGGTCGCCTCTTCTAAGCACTCCCTAGACAGGGGCGTCCCATTTCGCAGGTGAGCAAGCTGAGTCTATCGGCGGCACCTGTGGTTTCTATGTCCCATCAGCATCTCCTCCCTGTGCCCACGGTGCAGCGGGACAGCCTGGTCCCCACGGCGGGTGACCCATGGCAGGCGACCCCGGGCACTGCCCACCCGTGCTTTACCCTCTCCGCAGGTGTTCTTTGAAGGTGCCAACGTCCGGCAAGTGGACGTGCCCACGCTGACCGGAGCCTTCGGCATCCTGGCATCCCACGTTCCCACCCTGCAGGTCCTACGGCCTGGGCTGGTAGTGGTCCACGCCGAGGATGGCACCACAACCAAGTACTTTGGTGAGTGTGGTTCGGGTCTGCACAGGGCAGGGAGGGCGCAGCTCCGGAAAGCTGCACGGTGTGGTCGCGCGCAGCAGGAAGGGGCTGTTGAGTGCTGGCCTTCGGGTCGGGCAGCCCCAGTGTAGGTGGGAGCCCGTCTGAAGGGCCGGTGGCACCCTTCTCCACATGAAGAGCGGCTCTCATCCTTCAGTATTTAGTGGGACTAAGGATGGAGCCCCGGGCCTTGAGAAGCATGCCAGGCTGGGGAGTCAGGCCCAGCCCTCACAGGAAAAGGGGAGGGGGAAAGTCTAGACAAGGGCTCCGCCCTGGCCACGCCCCCAGCCCCTCACTGGGGGATTCTTGGTGGGGCTCCGCCCCCACCCCACCCCACCCCCACTCTTTCTCCTGTGGTTGTCTATGGGGAAGGGCCAGGGCAGGTCTGGGGGAGAGGATGGGGTATGCCTGTGCGTGCACAGGAAGGACATAACTTCATAAATACAGCATCCTTCACAAACACTGTGGACTAGCCTGGAGTTTGTCATCTTTCTGGCTGGCCGACCTAGGCCGCCTTGGCCACACGCAGCTCTCCCAGGAGCACACAGACGCTCTTTCCTTCCAAGCCGGCTCTGCACCCTTCAGGTTCCTCTTTTCTCAAGGCAGGGTCTCCCGTAGCCCAGCTGACTGACCTGAGTGTCAGGACTGCAGGTTCACAGCACCATACCAGCTTCTGTGGTGCAGGGAACTGAACCCAGGGCCTGGCACGTGCCAGGCAAGCAGACCCACTGCCTTGCCCTGACCTGCCTTGCACGGCAGCCCGACTCAGCCTCCCCAGAGGCCGAGGTGACGGGTGTGCCCGGTGATCCTGCAGCCACCCACATGCCGGGCCCGAGCACCAACCTCGCAGGGTCACCTTGGCCTGGTGGCCATAAACACAGGGAGGCAGAGGCCGCAGTGGGGAGGGGCTGCTCAGGCTGTCTCTCTGTAACAGTGAGCAGCGGCTCCGTCACTGTGAACGCGGACTCCTCAGTGCAGCTACTGGCCGAAGAAGCTGTGACACTGGACATGCTGGACGTGGGGGTGAGTGTGAATGGGGAAACTGAGGCCTGGGGCTGGGGGGTAGTAGGTGTTTCTTAAGGAGGCCCCTGGCCACTGGGAAGCCAGCTCGCGGGAGTGTGGGTGTCCTGGCCTAGCAAGCCCTCACCCTGGCCTACTCTTCTGCAGGTGGCCCGGGCCAACCTGGAGAAGGCACAGTCAGAGCTGTCGGGGGCCGCGGATGAGGCAGCACGGGCCGAGATCCAGATCCGTATTGAGGCCAACGAGGCTCTGGTGAAGGCCCTGGAATAGGCAGTCCCTATCTGTCACCCACAGGGAAACAGGCAGGTCCCTGCAGATGAAAACTCTCTGGGGACTGGGCAGTTGGTTGCTGCTGAAGGTGCCACCAGGGGGCAGCAGAGCTCCGGCTGGTGGCTCAAAGCCTCCTGGTGCCTGCCTGCCGAGGTCTTCCCAGGCCTGGGATCCCCACACTAGCCCTGGTGAGCTGGCACTGATCCCCCCTCAGAGCCACCTGGACGGTCAGCTTGCCTGGGCCTGCCCCCATTAAACACCAGGAACCAACCGAGTGTTCTGGTTTCTAACTGCATAGCATGAAGCCAACGCCCCCTCCCCCTGGGGTTCTTGTCTCTGGCTCCCCAGGAGTGCTCAGGCAGCAGCGGGTGGGATGCTGTTGGCTGGCTGCTGGGGTGCTGCCTGCCAGGGTGGATGGGATGGGCAAGGGTTTGGGGCATGCAGGCAGTGGTGGGCGTGGCCACAGCTGCGGCTGGCCTCAGCACCCTGACCACCAGTGAGGCCGGGCCCTGCCTTTGAGGCACCCCTCCCCCCACCCCACGGGCTCTGGGAAGAGGCGGGCACCACCTGCTCCCACGGAGGCCCCGCCCGAGGCACACCCAGCTGTGGGTGGCCCTAGCTCGGCTGGCTACCTTCCCAGTCCCTGTTGGGGTTGGCCCCACACGGGGTGGGGTGGCCTGGGAGGGGCAGCTCTGGGACCACCACACCCCTTTCTACAACTCCCCCCACCCCCGGATGACCAGGTACCACACTGGCTTGCCTCCTTCAGGAGCCTGAGTGGGCACTAATTAGGGGATCCAAGGAGGGTGAGCAGGGTTGTGCCTGTCATCAGCAGGCCACCTGAACCCCTGGACCAGCAGCCTAGCTAGGCCCGCGTGCGGCCCGTCACACTGCGTCATGGCCCTGTGGGGGTGACTCCGTGCGTCCACCTGCCTGATCTAGGCATGACTGTGCTGGAGCCCTCCAGAGCTTACAGCCTGGGGGATTCCCAGGTACATCGCTGGAGGGCCATTCTGGGTCCCCAGAGGTCACTGAGGTCATCATGCAAGGCCTGCCCAGGCCCCACCCTCTGTCCTCAGGCTGGAAGCCCAGGTCCTGACTGACCAGGCCACCAGGAGCCCTGTCAGTTAAGACCAAAGACAGGCCCAGCAGATGTCAGCACTAGGCCCTCTGAGGCGGGCGGCCAGCACACCTCCTGTGAATGCCTTGTGCCCTCCTCACCAAAACAGGCTGGAGGTGTGAGCTCTGGCGCCGGGCCTCGGCTCGGGACAGCCTGTGCCGGCTGGGCTGTGTTCTGGGACAGCAGGGGCTGGGGCGGGACTGGAGCCCAGAGGTGGGGACCTTCTTGGAGGACAGGGCCTGGACAGAGTGGGTAGCCTTGGGGTCACACATAGGGATGCAGGACCTCACAGGAAGAAGTGCCAGGAAGCAGGAAGTCCAGGCCCCCTTCCTCGCCCTAGCCTCCAGCCTGCCCCGCCCCCAGCCACAGGACCACACTGTCACCGCAGTCCCTCAGAGGCTAGCCTAGCGCTGCCTCTGACCTCCACACCCTACAACTCTGGGTGGTAAAGGTCTCTCTACTTCCTGAACAAACCCCTGTTCATCCCTCAGAGTCCCTCACCTCCAAGTATTCCCTGGCCTGTCAGTGACCCTGGGAGGCTGGGAGTGTCTGGGCACGCCTGCCTGCCTGGGGGGCCCAGCCCCATCCCAGAGTGATCAGCCAGAGCAGAGACCTGGGAGGGGCGCCAGGGTGAGGGTGGTGGTGGAGGTACTCAGCCAGATAGAGGTAGGGACATTTGGAGTGTCCGGCCCAGTCATCCTAAGGCTCCTGCGGGAGGGGGCTGGTTTCCTGGTTCACGGGGTGCAGGGCCACCCCAAAGGCCAGGCCGGTGTGTTTCTCCACATTCACGGGTGTTGGGAACAGAAGACGCCCCGTCCTGGCAGTCTGGCCGCCGTGTAGTGACTGGCCAGAGCCTGGAGGGACAGGCGAGCTGCCACGCGCGATGACCTGGCTCATTCTGGAGACCCACCTGCAGGCGGGGGACCGACTCCCACAGGCACCCTCTGACTTCTCAGGTGCCATGCCCCCGAGCAGGGTGCGTCGGGACCGGCTACTCACGGAGGTCAAGCGGGTGACTGGCCGAGGCAGGCCCAGGGGTTTGAAACGGCCTCTGAGGTCACCGTTAAAGGATGCGGAGGCCAGGCCGGGCAGCTGCCCGGGACACCCCACTGCCTGGCAGGTGACACTGCCCTGTTTTCCTGGACCCGGGCTGCTGACTCAGGAGCCCCTTCTCCTCCCGCCCCCCTTCCCGACGCGGGCGCCCCCAGGCGGAAGCGCCAGGCCAGGCGGAAAGGGGGCGGGGCAGGGAAGCCGGCCAGACCCCCATCCTAAGGAGAGTGTGCGGCGCGCTTGGGGAAGCAGGAATAACCTCCGACCCGGTGGCACCCCACCCCCGCCCCGACACGGCCCTGTGGGCACTGCGAAGACCTCAGGCCGGGTGTCCCGGGCCCAGGCCAGCGGGCAGGGGGGGCAGATGCGTCACCGGCGCCCGGCCCCCCGCCCCTGGCCCGCCCAAACTCCACCCCGGGGAAGGCGGCGCGGATAAAGGCTCCGGGGCCGCCTGCCTGGCCCCAGACCGGCACGGCCACCGCTCGCCACGACCCGCACGCAGGTCGCCCGGACAGTGGTGACCCCGGGACCCCGGGCGATCGGTGAGTAGGGGCGGGGCAGCGCGAGGCGGGGAGGGGTCTGCGCGCGCCGCGGATCCCTCGGGCAGCCCCGCTCTTTGTTCTCGGAAGCGTCCGCACCTAGGGTGCCTGCGGACACGGAGCCCCCGGCTTGTGGGGTGGGTGGGGCTGCGCGCAACGGGCACCGCCCTGGCGGGACCGCAGCCCACGCCCCTCCCACTCGCACTCCCCCCGACTCCAGCCAGTGACCTTGAACTAGTTACAGATCCAGACTCAGTTTCCCTGTATGAACGGTTAGGTCTCGTCCGCACGTCCGAGCTAAAGGGTCTCAACGGGGGGGTCCCCACCAGCAGACCCTCCCCAGGTCCCTGCGCCCCCTCTGCCCCCGAGAGGCACGGCACCCCTCCCCGGGGACTCGGGCAGCGCTCCCGGGCGGGGACTGCAGAGGGCGCGCCGGGGCTGCTGACTCACCGCTGCCCGGAGCGGGGCGCGCGCGGGCGCAGCCGGGGACGCCGCGTCACGTCACGGCTGGGGCGGGCGCACCTCGGGAAACGGGCCGACCGGGATGGGGGGGCAGAAAAGCCAGGGGAGGGTGCGTTCGGCTAGGACCCGGAGTGGCACCGGCTCGGGAGGGACGGGACTGGTCGCGGCCACGTCACCGGGCTGCGGGGTCCCGCCCAGCCGGGGCCCCGCCCAGACTCTCGGTGTCGTCGCGCCCGCGGGGGCGGAGGACTGGCCCGTCCTTGAGGGCCCAGCCCGCGACCCTTGGCCACGAGGCGCGGGGCTGGAGCCGCAGCTTCCGCGGCACTCGCTTCCCGGACAGGCCCAGCGGGGAGGCCCCACGGTTTCCTGTTCCTCCCTTAGTCGGGAACAATGGCCGGCCCTCGCCTCTTCCCCAGACCGCTCCCCATGCGGAGGGGAGGGGCTGTTCTCGCGGGTGTGTGTTGGGGGGGCGGAAAGGTGCTAAGTCTCAGAACCGGGGTCCGCTCCCCTCCGGGCCCGCCCGCCCTTTGTTGAGGCCTCTGGGCCTTATGAATGGCTCCGGCGCGGGTGGGGGGCGCGGGGGCGGGCCAGGAGCGGCATCAGCCCAACCCCCTCCGCGTCTCCATTGGACACGGGAAAGACGGGGCGGGGCTAGGGGGAGGGTCTCACTGCCACGTGGGGTAGCCCCGCGGCGATGGCCATTGGCCAGGGAGCGCGACGGACTGGGCGGTCTCTGTGTGTTGATTGGCTACCGCCAGGCCGGCGGAGTAAGTAGTGAATGGGAGGGGGCGGTGGCCCCGCCCATTGGAACGTTGATACATGATAACTTTTTTTTCCTTCGTACTTTCACCCCCAGATCTTGCGAGCGGCGGCTGCGGCTGTTGCTAAGGGAAGGGACGCGCGGGGTAGCACGACCCGACAGGGATCCAGGCACGGTGCGCGAACCGGGATAGCTCGCCCCCTTCCCGTCGGACCCTCCCCGTGCCGTGCCCGGGTCGCCATCCTCCGCCCTTGGAGACACCGGGGGGCGCAACCCCAGGATCCCACGCGACCCCGGAGCACGACTCGGATCCTTGCTCGCCGGCTCGCCTGCGGACGCCGGGACCTTCCCCAAGGGGCGCCCGCGCCGCTCCCGTTCCCGAGCGCCCGCGGAGCGGAGGAGGACCGGCGAGGATTGGAGGCGACCCGCGCGCGCCGGGGATGGAGCCGCAGCCCGGCGGCGCCCGGAGCTGCCGGCGCGGGGCCCCCGGCGGCGCCTGCGAGCTGAGCGCGGCCGCCGAGTCGGCCGCACCCATGAGCCTGGCGATCCACAGCACCACGGGGACCCGCTACGACCTGTCGGTGCCCCACGACGAGACCGTGGAAGGACTGCGCAAACGGCTGTCCCAGCGCCTCAAAGTACCCAAGGAGCGCCTGGCGCTGCTGCACAAAGACACGTAGGTAGCGCGCCGCCCCCGCCCGCGCGCCCCCTGGCACCGGGCCGCCCCCTCGGGCCCGGGCCCCGGGCGGGAACAAAGAGCGCGCCGCGCGGGGAAGCAGGGGGCAGCAGCCGGGGGGCGGGGGCGCGCCGCGCGCTCTCGGGCGCCCTCTGCTCGGCCGCACTCGCCCGGGCCCCCTCCCCCGCCGGGGTCTGCACAAAGGCAGGGGCGCCCTGCGGGTCCCCGGGACGCACGGGAACCACGGGGGTGGCGCGGCAGACGTGGGCCCCCGGGATGGCGCGGGGAGGGCTCTGGGTTCTGCGCGCTCGGGGGGGTGCAGAGCCGCCCCCTCTCGTGCCCGCGGTCTCCCCGCTTCCGCATCTGCTCGGCAGCCCCCTCCGCGTCTGGCTGTCTCCCCGTCCCTGGCGTCTCTCTCTCTGCCCCCCTTTGTTCTCGCTTCCCCACACCCCCCCCCGGTATTTAAATCGCCTCCGGGCCGGGGAGTCCACCCCCCCATTCATCCCCTCGCGGGCCTCTGGGGACACGCAGTGTCCATCCCCAGCGGAGGGGCACGGTGGGGGAGGGGCGAGGGGGAGGGTCTCCTTTGTCTGAGCAGCAGCCTGCGCCCGGGAGGGAGGAGGGGTAGCCCGGGTCGGCAGAGCCCCCCGAAGGCCTGTGTCTAAAAGGGCCAGAGTCCCGCGGCGCCCACAAAGACGAGCCCGGGCAAGAATTGGGGAGTAGTAGGCAGAACCTGGCCTGGGAAGGGGGCGCGGGGGAGGGTGGCCAAGAGCCCGCGGGATGGCAAAGTCTCTGGTTCCTTGCAGATGGGGAGGGTGCCTTAACCCGGAGTCGCTCACCTGGCTCCGGGGAGACCCCGGGGCCAGGCCTCCCCACAGGCACTCGGGTCTGGGGAGCAGGAGGGTGGGGAGCGCTCCCCCCCACCCCCCGCCTTGCGCACGCACAGCCCTCCTCCTCGGCCTCCGCTTCCGCGTCTCTGTGTTGTCTCCCGTCTCACCCTCTTCCTTCCTACCCCCAGCCGGCTCAGTTCGGGGAAGCTGCAGGAATTCGGCGTGGGGGATGGGAGCAAGTTGACGCTCGTGCCCACGGTGGAAGCTGGCCTCATGGTAAATGACTGAGAGGCGCGTGCCTCGGAGGCCCCTGTCCCCCTCACCTCACAAACGCACCCCCCCACCCCCACACACTGGGCTCCCCTCCCGGCTCCCCACTCTTGAACCCACACTGAGGTCACTCTCCTGTCGCTCTCTTTGTAGTCCCAGGCCTCCCGGCCGGAGCAGTCCGTTATGCAAGCCCTGGAAAGTTTGACCGAGACCCAGGTAAGCACCCACCGCCCTCCCCCTAACCCAGGGTGGGGGCTGCAGGCAGTGGCCACGCCTAGGGACCAGGCGACTCTCAGGACACCCTTAGTGAGCCTTTAGTTGTTTGTGCTTCCCCGGTGGCCTGTGGGGGAGGGGATGAGAGCCCCGCCTCGGTGCCAGCTTGGCCTGGTCACCCCGCTTCCTCTTCCTCCCTGCCTCCCCCAGCACCTGACCACCTGACCTTGAGAAGTTTTCTCTCCCACGGTGGCTGCCATGGGGTGGGGGGAAGGGCTGATCTCTGGAGCAGCCCTGACAGCCTGTGGGTGACCTTGGTCTGTGCTCACTGCTCACTGGTGCTTGTGCCCTGCACGAACAGCACTGACTCCCGCTGTTGGAGCACCCCCCTCCCCGTGCCCCCTAAGGAAAAAAAAAAAAAAGAACTAGTTCAGGGCATTTGTGCCTTTGGGAAACGGGGTGACCAGACTCAACACTGCCAAGGCAGAGACGTGGGGAGTCACCCTACCTCCCCCTCCTCCTCACTCTGGCCTTTGTTCTCTGCCCCGACAGGGGGAGGGGCAGGCGGGGGCACCCAGCCCTGGGCCGGGGAGGCCTAGACAGGATGTTAAGAAAATATTTAGTAAGCAGCTAGGAGGGAGGCTGGGCTGGCTGAGGAGGGTTCCCGGTTTTGTTGAGGGTTTTTTTAAAGCTCTCCTCCCTCCTTTCCTCATACTCTTGGCCACCACAGGGCCCTCCTCTTTCCCAGCCCTAGCTCCTCTGGTAGGGTGACACAGACTGCTGTTCACCCCTGGGAGGGGGGGCAGGCTACTGCCCCCCCTGAAGGGGGAGGCCTTGAATGCCTCCCCTGCCTGGGCCTGGATATGGGAAACCTGCCCAGCTAAGGCCTCACCCCGAGGATTACAAACCTGTAGTGGCTGCCTCCTGCCGTGGGGGGGTACTGGGCTCTGAACTGGGTGGTCCTGCCTCTGGGGCGGGTACAGGAAGAACAGGGAGGTCCTTGTGCCAGAGGTGGGGCCGAAGGGGACTTCGGGTGCCGAGTTTGAGCAGACTTGCCTGCTGGCCTGTGTGGGATTGCCTGGTGGGGCGGGGGTGAGAAAGGGGTGCTGGGCGGGGCCTTCTGATACCCAGGGTGCATTTCTTACCTGGCCTTCCGCTCGCCCTCCCCACTGGAGAACTGCTCAGGGAGCCACTTGAGGCCCTCTTACCTGTACAAGAAGACAGGATCTGGGGCGGGGAGGAAGGAGTTCTGGGTGGAAGCTGCTTTCTTGCCTACCCACCTCTTCATCCCCTCCCCATGGGGCCCCGAGCTGAGAAGGTTACTCCAGCCCTCTGCCAGCAGAGCCCAGGGAGGGAGTTCTGCGAGGCGGCCTGGTGTGAGTCACAGGCTCTCTGTCACTTCTCAGAAACCTCCACTCCCCACCCCCTGGCCTCTGGGGAGAAGCTAGGGTGGTGGCCAGGGCCACGGAGGTAGAGAGGGTGCCTAGCCCATCCAAGGGTCAGGTAGGCCCCCAAAGCAGCCCCCACACTGTGTCGGGGGAGGGGAGGGGCTGGCGGGTAGGAGAGTTCATGCTTACCAGGGCATGTCGAGGTCCTTGGGGACAGGCCTCCAGGCTCCCCACCTCCCTCATGACTCGCAGCCCGGGACACATAAATATTTATCTTGGGAAAGCAAAGATTAACCCGTCAGGATTCACACTGCCTCGTGGGTAGCTTAGCTGTGAAGAGGAGCTTGGCCAGGATTCTCCTGCCAGACTCGCAGGCAGGCAGGCAGACCTGGGGACTGAGGGAGGGTCGTCTGAGGGAGGGCAGTGACCGTCTGCTGGGCCCTGTCCCATCTGGTCTCAGTTTCCCCTTTAAAGGACCCATGTTGGCTGGGGAGAGCCAGAGGCCCCGATCTGACCCACCTCTGTCCCCCCCACAGCCCCCAGCGACACCCGGGCCAGGCCGGGCTGCCGGACGAGGCTTCCGGAAATACAGATTGATTTTATTTAAGCGTCCGTGGCACCGACAGGGACCCCAGAGCCCAGAGAGGGGCGGCGAGAGGCCCCAGGTCACACACTGGGGGGAAGAGCTGGGCCGGGCTGGGCCGGGGGCATCAGGGACCAGGGCCCCGTCGACTGATGAGAGTCTCCCCACTTCTCTCCCCAGGTCAGTGACTTTCTGTCCGGACGCTCACCTTTGACCCTGGCCCTACGAGTCGGGGATCACATGATGTTTGTACAGTTGCAACTGGCCGCCCAGCACACCCCACTCCAGCACCGCCACGTGCTCGCCGCTGCCGCTGCAGCCGCCGCCGCCGCCCGGGGAGATTCCAGCGTGACCGCCCCGGTGTCCTCACCCTGTAGGCCAGTGTCCAGTGCCGCCCGCGTCCCCCCGGTATCTGGCAGCCCTTCTTCACCTGTGTCCCCCTCACCTGTCACCACCGGCTCCTTCCGATCCCACGCAGCCTCCACGACCTGTCCCGAGGTGAGGATGGACTAGCTCTTCTCCGGACCTAGGGGACGATTTTAAGGGCTGCACCGTAGCCTTGTCCCAGATGCTGATCCCCTACCCTGGGCCGGTGGACCCTTGGACGGATGGGTGGTCCCAGACACAGCCTAGAGGTTGGGGAGATCCGAACTGCTTAACCCGCCAATGGTACCCATTGCCGATTCCCGCCAGCAGATGGACTGCTCCCCGCCGGCTAGCAGCAATGCCACGTCGACCCCAGGCAGCAGCCCTGCACCCCGCTCCCGCAAACCCGGTGCCGTCATCGAGAGCTTCGTGAACCATGCTCCCGGGGTCTTCTCAGGGACCTTCTCTGGTAGGTGTCACCCCAGGTGACTCACACTGATGTGTCAGTGCTGGCTGTCGTCACTAGACATCGCTCAGGAGCCAGGGCGTGCGGCTGTGTGACCCTGGATACGTAGGGCACGCCATCTGTACCAGTGTGGTTCTGTGTGCTTACTGTGACCTTGGGGGTAGTGCCTACGCTACTGCTGCTGAGCCACGCCCCCAGCCCCTCACTGGGGGGTTCTAGGCAGAGGCTCTACAAAAGGCCCATGCCCCTGGCCTACTGTAACTCTTGAGCTAGGGTCTTCCTCTTGTTAAGCCTCCTGCGTAGCTGGGGTGACACATGTACCCCGCCAGGCCCGCACTGTTGACGTACAGCACTCTGCAGTCTGCTCTCAAGCACTGCCTTGCTACAGCGACCCTGGCCACCTGGAGCTCACGGTGCCCTTCCCCTTGCAGGCACTCTGCACCCCAACTGCCAAGACAGCAGCGGGCGGCCGCGGCGGGATATTGGCACCATCCTGCAGATCCTCAACGACCTCCTGAGCGCCACACGGCATTACCAGGGCATGCCGCCCTCGTTGACCCAGCTCCGCTGCCACGCACAGTGCTCGCCTGCCTCACCAGCCCCCGACCTCACCCCCAAAACTACCTCCTGTGAGAAGCTGGCAGCCACGTCCCCCACCTCCCTGCTCCAGGGCCAGAGCCAGATCCGAATGTGCAAACCCCCTGGTGAGTGGCCCCCCTCCCCCCAGGCTCCTCAAGGCCTGCTCTGTGTGCCCCTTGGTGAGGGGACCCCCTGGAGCTGGCAGCTGCCGTCCCCCCCAGACCTGCCCCTGCGGGAGAGAAGGAGACAACTGTTGCTGCACAGAGTGTCCTTGTGAGCCCGGGGCCTGCGCCCACTTCCTCCTGCCCCCTCCCCAGGCCCATCTCCAGATGGCCTTGGGCAGGCTCATGAATGGTTGATCAGTTTTACCCCTCCAGACTGGGCCAGGCAGCCCGCCCGCACCCCAGCTGTGCTGGGGGGCTTACCACTGTGCCCTGCTTAGATCACGTCAGTGGGAAACTGAGGCACGAGCACTCGTGGTTTTGTAGACAGGCTCTTTGGTTTTTGTCTTATGTTTATTTTTTGTTCCTTATTTTTTGGGCAGGGGCGGGGGTCACCGTTAACTCTGGCTGTCCTAGAACTCACTCTGTAGCCCAGGCTGGTCTCAAACTCAGATCCGCCTGCCTCTGCTTTCAGAGTGCTTGGGAGTAAGGGTGTGCGCCAGCACCAGCCCGGCTTGTTTTCCTTTCTTGTATTTCCTTAGCAAGTTCTCCCCCACCCCGCACCCGACCCCAACCCTCACTGCGGGATTCCAGGCGTGGGCTCAGCCTTCTTACTTACTCTCAGAAGGGTTTTCACCTAGTTGTCCAAGCTGGTCCCTGCTCCCTAAGGATCTGGGGGCCGGGGTGCCCAAACTCCTATTTATTTGTGTATTTTGAGATAGTGTCTTACTATGTAGCTCAGGCTGTCCTGGAACTCACTGTGTAGGCTAGGCTGGCCTCGATCCTCCTGCCTCTGCCTCCGAAGCACTAGGATCAAAGGCGTGTGCCACCAATCCCAGCTTGTTTCCTGCATTTCTTTTTCTTTTACGATTTATTTTTACGTGCATTGGTGCTTTGCCTACATGTACGTCTGTGTGAGGGTGTCAGAGCTGGAACTGGAGTTAGGATACTCCAATAGTGAGTAGTGAGCCACCGTGCGGGTGCTGGGAATTGAACCCCGGTCCTCTGGAAGAGCAGCCAGGGCTCCTGAGCACTGAACCGCCTTATCTCTGCCCTTTTCCTTGGACACACCCCTGTGCAGCTCCCAGCCCACCCACACCCTGCCGTACCCTGCCGTACCTGCTCCCGTAACTGCAGGACTGACCCTGGGCTTGCACCTTGCGAGGTCCTGGCTGACCCCGCGCAGTGCTCCACCCTCGGCCGTGTGGGCTCCAGATTCACGGCGCCTGCCTCCTTCTGCAGGGGACCGTCTGCGGCAGACAGAGAACCGCGCCACGCGCTGCAAAGTGGAACGCCTCCAGCTCCTGCTGCAGCAGAAGCGCCTGCGGAGGAAGGCGCGGCGGGACGCCCGGGGTCCGTACCACTGGACCCCCAGCCGAAAAGCGGGCCGCAGCGACAGCAGCAGCAGCGGGGGCGGCGGGGGCCCCAGCGAGGCCGGAGGCTTGGGCCTAGACTTCGAGGACTCCGTTTGGAAGCCTGAGGTCAACCCGGACATCCAGTCCGAGTTCGTGGTGGCTTAATGGATCCAGCCCGCTTGGGTCTGTCACATCCCCCCCAGCCCAGATGTGGGGCGAGGGGGGTACACAGCCTGGACGCCAGCGGCCCAGCTCTGGGGGGCAGGAGGTCACCTCCATTGCCAGTCACCAGCCTTTCTGATTCTTTTTTAGCTCCCCCCCCATTGTCTGCCCCGCATCCCTGGTCACGTGCCCGCCCGAAACCCCCACCCTCACCGTGGTCCTGTCTGGTGGCCTCTGCGCCAGGGACACCACCCCCCACCTTCCCCAGCTCCAAATATGTAGCAGCCTGTTCCCAGATGGCCCAGACGGAGGAAGCCACCCACCCCCAGCCCTTCCGCTCCCCCCCCCCCCACCTCCATAACCCGATTCAGGTTTTTAACTCAAATGTAGATTTCTCCAGGAAGCACTTTACAGATTAGGGTTGGGGACCTGGGATGTGTATGCCCCCCACCCCCATCTGCAGACTTGGCCCGCGTTCCAGGCCAGCTGGATGTCCCACTCACACCCCGAGAAGCCAACAGCACAGACTCACAGGGGATACCTTTGTCCGCGGTGCCCAGCTCACTTCCGGCCTTCCTCCTGCCTCAGTCTCCCAAGTGCTACAGTGGCTGGCCTCTGCGTCTGTGCCCGGCCCTTCTCTGGCCACAAAAAAAACTTAGTTGAATGGAGACCCGCTGAGGCCGAGGCTGGGGTGGGGGTGGACGCCCCTCTGTCCCCTCCGCCTCCTCCCTCCCACACGCCCACGAATTTCCCTAGCCTTCCTTCCCGACGGAGCTTGGGGACTATTTATAGATTTCATTTTTCTGACTGAGCCAGTAGTGGTTGCTATTCTCTAGGGTAGGTGGTGCGAGGCTGTGGACCCCGGGGCCGGGGGGCCCGGGGCTGTGACTGCATTAACCCCGTCCCGGGGAGGGCGCGCTGCTGCTCACGGGTGACGGCTCTCCCCGCGGGGGCCATTTCAACAGGGGCGGGTCTTCTCGTGGGTTTCGTTTTGTTTTTTTCTTCTCTCTCTCCTCCACATCTTTTAAGTTGTGTGATGATGGGCTGTGTGCCCCCCCGCGCCTGTCAGTCATATGTAGGCCCCGCCCCGCCTCCTTTGTCTGTGAACCCGGGTCCTCGCCTCCCCGCGTGCGACCTTCACGGTTTGGGTTGTGATCACGTGTCCGTAGCTGTAAAGTTTTCTGTGGTGGGTGGGTGGGGAGGGGATCCCGGAGGGTAGAGACCAAGAATTCGGTTTGGTTTCTGTTTGTTTCTCAAGTTTTGTCTTTTTTTTTTTCCCAAAAGAGCAGGGAGGGTGGGTGAGCGGGCGTTTTTTTTAAGCTGTTGGATTCCTATTTAATGTGTGTTTGGGGTTTTTTATGATTTTTTTAACTGCCTGTCGTGTGTCCACCGGGCCGAGGGTGGAGACCCCAGGCAGGAGCCCGCCCGTAACTCCGGTCCCTCGGACGGACTCCCCGATAGCATTAGCCACCCTGGGGAGCCCGGCCCCGGGGTCCCCCTCGCCTGAGTCTCCTTTTATTGAAATGAAATTGGAGGGGGAAATGAACGTACACGAGCACCGAGTTTCCAATAAACGAGATGATACGCCGACCGGAGCGCCTGCTCGCTGCTTTGGGGTCGGGGCGGGGCGGCCGCGGTTCGGGGCTGCAGGAAGCGGCCCGGGCGGAGGGGGCGGGCCCGGCCACTTCCTGCTGCCGGGGCCGGAAGTGCCCTTGGGCGTGGGGCCGGGACATGCCCTGGGCGAGGCTTCACCCACAGTTCCCGGCTCCGAAGGGGCCGAAGACGGGAAGGGAACTCGGAGCCGGTGGGACTGACCTTCCCGACTCGGGGGCGGGGCTCCAGCGCGGAGACCGGGAAGTGCTTCCCGGAACCGCACCTCAGCCCCGCCGTCCACCTGCTCCTGGGCGGCCACACCTTCGCATTCCACCCCCGGGGTCTCGCACCCATCCTCCAGGCCTCCGCAATCCGGTTCTGCCTGGGAACCTGGCACGGCGCCGCCCACCTTTTCCTGCTCTCCCCCCACTACCCCGCAGCCTGGCGAGACCCTAGGCCCCACGAGGGGTTCTCTGGGGGTCCCCCCTCCATGCCGCCTGCGGCTGTGCTGAGAGTTCTCGCCAAGCCTAGTTTAGTGAGCTCTGCAGGCCTGTGTTCACAATCACACTCCCATTTTACAGCCCGGAAAAGTGAGGCCCCAACACAGCGCAGGGCCTGTGCTGGGAACCTGCACTCTCTAGAGAGCCTCGGCGGGTGAGAGCGGGTGCCCTGGGACATCTCCACAGGGCTGTCTGCCCCCCTTCGCCCAGTCACCCCAAATCGTCCCACGCCCACGCCAGGAAGGCGGATGTCCCGTCAAGCCTGATCCCTAGAGAGTTCATGGTTTCATGGTCGACGGGCTCAGATGTTTGGGGACGGCTCAGGTCACAGGACGTAGGTGGGGGTCGGCCGGGGGGGGCAGAGCTTCGGGGGGCCTCGGGTCCCAGACCCCCGGTCCCGACGCGCCCCGCTCGCCCCCAGCCCCCACGGTGGAGCCCAGTGCGCATGGCAGGGAAGGAGAGGTAAACCGAGGCCCAGACAGCGAGGGGCTGCCGGGACGGCGGAGGGGAGGGCGGGTCGGCCCTGCGCTTCCTCCCCCTCCCACCGCAGCACCCCATTGAGGAAAAAGCTGAATGGGAGGGGGCGGCCCCCCGGAAACCCGACAAGAAGGAAACGCCGTTGCCAGGGCAACGCGCCGCGAGAGGCTCCCGACGTCACCGCAGGGAGGGCGCCCCGCCCGCCCCCGCCTGCGCCTCGGCCCAGGCGCCGCCCGCCCCTGGGGAGGTCTCATTGGCGGAGACGCCCTTCCGTCTCCTGGAAGCGCCAATAGCTGGCCTCTGCGGGCGGGACCTCAGCCTGGCGAGGCCGAGTGCGCCAGCGCGGAGGCGCAGCGGCCCCGCCCCGCTGCCCGCGCGTCTGCAAACTTGGGGGCGAGAGATGCAGGCGAGGCTTGACGGCTGGGCCTGGACGGAAGAGGGGGCGGCCCGGGGGCGTCGCACGTGGACCCCCAGTGCGGGCACGCCACGTGCACCCCACTTTGCACACCGTTCTTCCTGCCGCGTCCCCTTCGGGTTGAGCGACCCTCCCCCGGTTCTCTTGCAGTCCCCAGCCTCGGGGGGGTGGGGGACTTGACGGAGCGGGGTGCCCTGGAGGAAGGGGCTGTGCGGGACGCATAGGAGTTTGCCAAGTGTTGGACGAGAGGAACGTGTGTGCTGCGGAGGCAGCGGGGTCACGTTGTGAAGTGGGGTTACAGGAAACGGGAAGGCAGAGCTGCCCAGGGCCCCGAGGAGCTCGGAGTCCAGCCCTGAGCAGATGGGGGCGGGGCGCCGGCCATGACCCCGGCTAGAATCACGCTGCGGGATGTGGAGGCAGGAAGAGCAGAACGGGTTTGCACGAACGCCAGTCATCCGGAAGGCGGGTGGGGAGGCTGCGGCCTGAGACGCACGGGTCCCGGGCAGGAGTTCCCGGGCACGGCCGTGGGCCCGGGATCTGCGGAGAGGGGAGAGGCGGGCGCGCCCGTCAGCTCCGCTCAGCGCGGAGGCAGAGGGATGACTGCGAGTGCGGGGTCACCCCGAGCCGGCTCCGCTTGGGACCGGCGCTGGCGATGAGGAATGGCGAGGCCTGCCAGAGCCTCCCCGACGGTCGCCTGGCGGACGGGCACAGCCCTGTGACCGCGCAGCCGCGGGCTGAGGTCACTAGAGGTCACGGCTCCCCGCCCGGGAGGCCGGAGTCCCCGGGGAGGGCGGCCCCGCAGGCCCCGCAGCCCCGAGCTGTCAGAGGTCGGGCGGCTCCGCGTGGGCGGAGGCCGGGGAGGTGCCCGCGGGGCACGCCGCCCCCGTGGGGCCCGAGCCGCCCGCCCACGGCCCCGGTGTCACGCGGGGCAGGTGAGCCGTCCCACCTGTCGCCCGGGAGCCCGGCTGGGTCTCGCTCCGGTCCCCCTCTTTTCTCGTGCCGTCGCTGGCCGCCCGCCCCTCCCCCACTTCCGCCCCCTCCCCTCCCCCCTCGCATTCCAGCCTCCGCCCCCGCCCGCAGCCGCGGGGCCAGCTGCTGCTCCGGGTGTCCGGGGGACGCGAAGGGAGGTGGGCTCTGCCGTGGGGTCAGAGGTGCTCTCTCGGAACGGGAGGGGACCCGGAGGGGGTGCCCCTCTCCCTTCTGGAATGTGGGCGGGGCCGGCCCCCATCCAAGAAGGAGGTCACCCCTCACCCCAGCAGGCAGCTGTCGAGCCCCACGCCGGTGGAGCAAGAGCCCGCCGCCCGGAGGCCTGCAGACAGAGGCCGGCACTGGGCGTCTAGGCTTCCTTCGCACCACCCCGACCCCCGGAACCCGATCCGGACCCCGCACTTCGGCCCTAGCGCATGCCGCGCCATGCCATGGCCTAGTGTTGAAGACTGTTGTATTAGCTGCTTTGCAAAGGAGGCTGAAGTAGGAGGTTGCGAGTTCAAGTCCAGCCTGGGCAATTTAGTGGGACAAACCCACCCCGCCCCCCCCCCCACAGGCAGGCCGGTGGCTCTGCTCGAAGTGCTTGCCTCAAGTTCTGTGTGTGCCACAGAAAAAAAGGAAGAGGAAAAGGAGTTGGCGTTTGTTTGTTTTATTGTTTTAAATCGACTTTTTTGCATGCGTGTGAGTGTTTTGTCTGAGTGTACGTGTGAGCACCATGTTCAGGCCCGGTGGCCCCAGACCAAGAGAGCACTTCTGTCCGACCCCCCGGGACTGCAGTCACAGATGGTTGTGAGCCGCCACGTGGACGTTGGGAACGGAACCCCAGACCTCTGGAAGAGCAGCCAGTGCCCTTAGCTGCCATCGCTCCAGCCCGTAAGAGTTGGGATATTAGCCCAACAACTAGCTCTCAAGATATTCAGGAAGCTGCTATTCTCCCTCAAACACACCCAGGGACCAGCCAATGAGAAGCCAGGCAGCAGGGCCCCCTTGCAACTGCCCTGGGACCAGCCTCTGGTCTGACTGGTGGGGAATAGGCTTGTTCACTGGGGGACAATTCACGGATGTGCCCCAAGAAAGTGACTCTTCCTCCAGCGGTCATCCAGCACTGGAGGGGCAGACGCGGGAGCACGGGGAGTCCAGACCACCCTCCGCCTCCCTGAAGGGACCACCGCGGTCAGGTTCTTTAGCAGGACGCTGGAGATCATACCCAAACTGGGACAGCCTAGTGACAGCTGAAGAACTGACAGACAGCGCAGGAGATGCAACCGCCGCCCTTGACCCAGTCCCCGGCAGACCCTGGAGGCTCCCGGATCCCACTCACTTCTCAGATGAAGCAACGGGGCCAGAGAGGCGCCTGGGTGCCGCCTACCCGACAGCTGGGCCGTGGGCTGCGGCCGACCCTCTGGCTGGGCGGGCAGGTGTTCCTGGCTTGGGGACCATCTGCCTGCACGGGGATCCTGGGGCACCCTGAGACTGACGGATTCTTCCTGGCCTGGGGATTCTCGCACACATGTGACTGTCCCCGTGCAGCCAAGTGCAGAGGAAGTCCTTCAGGCCACCAGCCCCAGGCGGAAGCTTCTCCTGCGTGTTTCCAGGGAGCCTGTTGGTGTGGTAACCCTGCACAGGAGGCCGGGCCACGGTCAGGTGTGCACTTGGGCATACTGTGGGCAGACAGGGCTGAAGAGGGTGAAGAGGCTCGTCCTGCCTCTGGGGGGATGGGGTGGAGGAGACCCTCTCTGGGCAGCAGCTGAGGAACCCTGGAGGCAGAGGCCCTACAACCCCTACCCCTCCAGCAGAAACCCAAATAGATCAGTCATAGGCAAGATGAGCCTCGTAGCTCCTGGGGTTTCCTGGGCATCATTGCAGGGTCACTGGTGCCTTTTGGACATCTGACACAGACCTCGTGGATGCCACCGCATGCCAAAAACAGGTACGGGAAGCCCGGAAGGTCTCCAGGATGTAGGCAGTCTCCCAGATGCCAAAGGCATGGCGAGTGTGTGACTGTGAGCCTGGCGGGTCTGCAGCAGAGGGCGTGGGTGTGCACGTGTATGGCGTGGCGTGGCGTGTCATAGGATGTGTGTGCTGGCTGGGACGTCTCTGCTGTTCAAGGCCCAGGTCTGAGCAAGAGCCTGAAGGGCCAGGCCTTCCCATTCCTGGGGTGTGACTCAGGGCCGTGGGGAGGGATGAGTCACAGCAATTCTGGCCCAGGACCCCTTCCCAGGAGCAGAGAGCAGTCCCTCTGCGTGGCAGAAGGCCAGACCTCAGGCACCTGGGCCTCCTGAGGGATCAGAGCCCACCCAGGAAAAGGCAAGCTTAATTAACCATTACCGCGGTGCTGGGCTTAACAGCAGTAACTGGGAGGCCCCCCGGGTGCTGGAGACAAAGCATGCGTGCCCACTCCGGGAACGGGAGTCATGGCACCAGGCATAGATGGCTACCTTAAGGCAGTGGGTCCCTACCCACCCCAGTCACGCGCACCTAGCCCTGCTCGGGGCACCTCCATCTAGGTCGTGTCACATTTTTTCCGGTGTCACCCACCCACCCCGTCCTTAGGGAACACAGGTCAGCCATGTGCAAAGATGACCGCATCTTAACACACCTGGGACAACCCGGCTTCCCCTGTCCGCAGGAGCCAGTGCGTCTCCAAGCACTCATGTCTCGCATCTGTGTCCACACGAGTCTGCTGCCCACGCGCACACATGTGCGCCACACCTGGTAACACACACACACAGACTGCATCCTCCACCCTGGCTCTGGTCCCTGAGGATCCAGGGCCAACTGGGCGGTCTCTGGGATTCGCCATCACGGCCCCACTGTGCGCCCCTGCCGGGCAGAGGCCAGGTGCGATGTCCCTGGCCCCCGCCCGGCCAAGAAGGGGACGGTAATTACGCGGCCCCAGGGTGCCCCCCACACACGAGCCTTTCATCCCGGGCCACGCCCGTCCCCAACCCAGACGCTCATTACCGCCTCCCGCCCGGTCATTAGCCTGGGTCGGGGGAGGACCCCGGGGGGAGGAGGCGCTGGGCCCCGCCTCGTCTCCATAGCGACGCCGAACATCAGAGTGGAGTGCAGGGTAAGCCAAGGACCACGGGTTAGGTGGGCTTGCGGTCTAGGGGTGCACGTGACACCTTACGCCCCTCCCCCCGGGTTTATGGAAGACAGTTCGGATCCGAGACGGCCTCCAGTGGACGCAGACACGAGGGCCCCGACGGGCGACTCCTGGGTCAAGCGCGAACCTGGAGCGTGGAGCGCGGCTGTCGGAGCCCCGCGCAGCCAGGCCGCCTGCGGCGCGCAGTCAGGTCTCTGCACGGTAGCGGGCCAGGATGGCGACCTCTAGTGGCCGCGGCGTGACAAGCAGCTGGCGGCCGCGCGGAGAGGCGGGACGTCGGTCCCGAGCGCTCCCGCCGGGGCTGCAGCGCCCCCTCCTGTCCTCTCCGGGAGCGAGCGCCGTTCTGAGCAGCGCGCGGTGCAGGGGTTCTGGGCAGCGCACAGCGTGGGTGGAGATGGGGTGCTGGCTGTGGGAGAGAGGCCCCCGCCCGTTTGAAATGAAACAGGGTCGCTGTGGCCCGGACGGAGGTACATGCACGGGAACACACCTCGGGCAGGAGAGGTGCACACTGGAGCTGTGTCCGCGGGTCACGTGTCTGCACGCTCTTCTGGGGACCCCCGACTAGCCCTGTGGGTACTGGTGCACCCCGGCCCACAGGAGCTGGCTGGTAGTAAGCTGAACACGTGGGTGCTGGTTGAATGAATGAATGAATCAATGAATGAACACGGCAATTCGCAAAACTAGGAACTGGACGGTCTCGGAATGGGAGCAGCGAGACCAGGCGCCCAGCAGGACCCTGGGAGCTGGGATGACAGGGACCCAGTTTGCCCTCCTAGGGGGGGCACACTGGGACAGCCTTGCTTCTGGCTCAGCTGTCCAGCATCCCTGTGATGCGCGGTCCCCGCCTCTCCTGGTTAGCGCAGATCGAGGGGAGGGAAGGCTTGTTGGTTTCTCTGCTCTTTTTAATAACCTCCTTGCGTGAGTGGCTGACGCAGCAGGCTGCTCTGACGGGAGCGAGGTGCAGAGGGGGTGGCCGTGAGTCACCAGCTGCTGTCTGGGGGGAGGGGAGCACTGAGTCCCTGAAGGGTCTTGGCATCCTCCTGGAGACCGCTGGGTCACCTCAACCACCCTCATTTGAGTGTCAGTGAGTCTGGGATTTGGAGCAGGGTCAGGGCGTCTCAGTCTTCAATGTCAGCAGATTGCACTCCCTCTGTCATGTGGGTGTCCTGTTAGGGCATCTAGGGGGATGTCTGCCCTGGCTGCTTAGCACTTGCCTGCTAAGAGGTGAACTGCCTCAGATAGGGGAAAGGATCCTTGCAAAGGTCTCATGACCCCTCACACCAGAGTGAAAGGAGATGAGATACTGTTCCCTGGTGTCTAGGGTCCGTCTCCCCCCTACTTGGGAGGCTGGGGCTACAGAGTTCAAAGACTGATTGGGAAACTTTGGTGGTCTCGAAAAGAAAAGATGGCTTAGCGTTGAAAAGCACTGGCTGCTCTTGCAGAGGACCTGAGTTCAAGTCCCAGCATTTACATGGAAACTCACAAGTGTCTGATCCAGAGGATCCAACACCCTCTTCTGGCCTCTGCAGGCACACGGCACACACATTCAGGCAAAACACCCATACACATACACTAGGAAGGGTTTTTGCTCTGAGATGTGTGTGTGTGTGTGTGTGTGTGTGTTTTAAGGAGGCTAAGGATGAAGCTCGGTGCAGTCCCTGCCTAGAAACCCAAGTCAGAGGCTGGGGAAGTGGCTTAGGGATAGTGCCCCCGCCTAGAATCCCCCAGTGAGGGGCTGGGGACGTGGTCAGGGATAGAGCCCCTTTAATGGCATACTCAAGGCCCCGGGTTCCATCTTAGTACATGTAGACACATGTATGCCATTTGTATGACGTAGTGATGCACACCTGGTTGCGGGTGGGCGGAACACGTCGAGACCGGTAGGCACACCGCGCTGGGTGCGGGTGAGGTGCTGATGCTGGAGTGGAAGCGTCAGGGCTGACCGTACGCGGTGTCCGAAGAATCGTTAGGCGTCGGGCTTATCGGGAGTTTTCTGGAACAGAGGAACTAGGATGGGTTTGGGTTTGTGAGCAAGAACGTAGAAGAGGAGCGGGCCAGATGGCTCAGTGGGTAGAGGCGCTTGCCGCTAATCCCGAGGCTCGTCCTCAGGACCTACTCGACAGGAGAGACTCCAGAAAATTGTTTTTGGCTTCCACACGCGCACCTCGGCTGAATAAATGCAATAAGATGTTTAAGAGGAAGAAAAGGGACCGGAGACGCGCGGGGGCGGCACGAGGTGTCAAGCGAGCGAGCCAGACTCTGGGGTCTCGCCGAGGCAGCAGACACTCTGCGGAGGGGCGGCTTCGAGCTCTTTGTTCCCAGCCGCAGGCCAGCAGGGCGGGGAAACGCGGAAGTGGGTCAGCCCCGCCCCCTAAACACGCTGCCCCCGCCCCCTGGCCGTCAGCGGGCGGGAGAACACGGCCTGGGCACATCCCAGCCAATCAGAACGCTCAGCGCCTCCGCGAGGGCAGGGGCGGGGCCGAGAGAGTCCCGCCCCTCCGCTCTGTGGCGCAGCTGCCGAGCCCGACGCGCCGGATTGGTCGGCGTGGCGGGGTGGGCGGGCCCGGAGGCGTGGTCCCAGGGGCGGGGTATATCAGGCGGACTCGGGCGCTCCCCCTCGCACTCGCGCGTTAGGAGGCTTGGGTGTGTTGCGCGCTGTGTTCCCGCCCGCGTCAGGGACCTGCCCGACTCAGCGGTGAGGGCCCTGGCGGCACCGGCTCTGAGGGGCCCGGGGCGGCGGGCGGCCTGTGGCTCTCGGGCGAGGCGGAGCCGCGGCGGCACGCCCCTGGGACTTGGGGGCGGGCCCGGGTTGGAGTCCGCCCCGCCGGCGGCGAGGCGGGCAGCGGGACACCGGGGCTTCACGCTTCCCGGAGGGCGCCCTCCACCGCGCGTCGCCCCCCGGCCCGATGCCGACTTAATGGTGGGCCTTGTAAAATGGCGGCCGCGAAGCTTTGAAAAGCTTTGCCGGCGAAATGGCGGGACTGCCGAGTTCCCGGATGGAATGGCGCAGGGTGCGCGCGTGGCGCATGCGCTGCTCCGGGGGGGCGGGGCGCGCCTAGCTCCAGAGCCCTGTTGTCCGCAGATGGGGAGCTGGGTCGCGCGTGACCCTTCACTCCTGCTGGCCGTACCTCGGTTTCCTCATCCCCGTGTGGTTCCACGTTGGGGAAAAAACACGTGTAGTTTTGAATATTGCCCTTCTGCGTCCCAAGCTCGCCCCCCCCGCAGGTGGCGTGGCCCAGTAATAGTAGAGTGGACTTGTTTTCCAAGTTGTCCCCAGACAATAATGGCTTTGTTTAAGTGCCACGCCCCCTTCTGATTGCCACGCCTCTCGGGCCAACCTCTTCTCTCCCTCGTGTCCTACATCATGCAAAAGTACTTCTCTACTCCTTGGTTTTCCTGGTGACCTGTGGCTCCAGGTTGCATCCCATAACTGTCACACCTCCCTGACGGCGTATTTCAGTGATGAAGCTTCTCTGGCCCAACAACCCCTAGCTAGTGAGGGTAGGCAGTCACTATCGCCTTGTGTCCCCAACCACACACACCCTCTTGCAAAGTGAAGAAGCTTCCAGCATGCCGTTCTGGCTGGGTGAATCCAGACTCGGGGTCCTCTGGCTAGGTGTGATGATCGGCCACTGCAGGAAGGGGGTTAGAGTTCATTTGTACTAAGCCCTAGAACCACCATTTAAGGTCAGCCTCAGCTATATAACAAAATCTTACACGTGGTTTTGTGATAATAGAAACAGACTTCCCTGTGTTTGTTTTTGAGACAGCATGTAGATGGGGCTGGGCTCAGACTTGCTGTGTAGTTGAGGATGGTTTTGAACTTTTGATCCTTAACATCCCAAAGGCTGGGATGACATGAGTGTTTTGGAATAGTCTCCACAGTGTCCTTTATCGCCTTGATCTTTTCACCTCAGGGCCTTGAGAGTCTGGATGACAGGGTGAACCCCAACATGCACCTCAAGTTTCCCTGGAAGGGCAAGGGTCACTTTCATACAAAACATGGGTTGAGGAAGGGAAGCAGCAGGAAGCTCCTTAAAGCCTCCAGGGACCTGCCTCGTCCCAGGACTTAGGCTTCTGCTGGGAGTACCAAGGCCGTGCTGGGATGTGCTCTGGCTGCAGTCTCTGGAGGAGGGGGTTAAGGCGAAGCAAACATTTGTGGCGTGTATGCAGGCTGCCATGGCATCAGATGAAGGCAAGCTTTTCGTGGGAGGGCTGAGCTTCGACACCAACGAGCAGGCGCTGGAGCAGGTCTTCTCCAAGTACGGGCAGATCTCAGAAGGTGAGGCTTGGGTAGGGAGGACCGTTGTCTGTTTCTGCTCGGGGGGAGGACTGTGCGCAACTAACATGTCTCCCTGCAGTGGTGGTGGTAAAGGACAGGGAGACCCAGCGATCCCGAGGCTTTGGGTTCGTCACCTTTGAGAACATCGATGACGCTAAGGACGCCATGATGGCTATGAACGGGAAGGTGAGGAGGTCAGCCAGTGAGGGCTGCACGGGCCTGGTGTGGAACGGGGAGCTGCTGACCCTCTCTCTTGTCCTGCAGTCTGTGGACGGGCGACAGATCCGAGTTGACCAGGCTGGCAAGTCTTCTGACAACCGGTCCCGAGGATACCGGGGTGGCTCTGCTGGAGGCCGGGGCTTCTTCCGTGGGGGTCGCAGCCGGGGCCGCGGGTTCTCCAGAGGTTAGTGCTGGGAGGTCTTGGGCTGCGTGGGGCTGCTGCAGGGTAAGGACTCACTGTGTTGTCTGTCTACAGGGGGAGGAGACCGAGGCTATGGAGGTGGCCGCTTTGAGTCCCGGAGTGGGGGTTACGGAGGCTCCAGAGACTACTATGCCAGGTGAGCCAGATGGGAGCCCGGGGCCCCGGGAGGTCCATCAGCTTTGGTGGCAGCAGCTGGGCCCCAGCTGTGAGCAGAGGGAGGGGTGCAGCAGCTGAGGGGCGCACTGGCGCAGGTGTTCTTGTTTTGCTGTCAGCCGAACACCAGCTGGCACCAGGGCCTCGCGTCCAAGGCGGGCAGCCCCGTCCTGCACCTACCCTTGCCAGCTACGCTTGGCGAGGGGCTGAGCCCAGGTGTCCATGTGTGTCCTCCACAGCCGGAGTCAGGGTGGCAGCTACGGCTATCGGAGCTCGGGAGGGTCCTACAGAGACAGCTATGACAGTTACGGTAAGTCTGGCTCCGAGGACGCCACTGAGTGGCCTGCGGTTGGGCTCGGTGAACCCTGTGCCTTCAGCAACTTAGACCTCTCAGCCTGCGGGCAGCTCAGGCCCGGCGCACAGGACAGGGCTCCAGGTGCATGAGACCCGCTACCTCCCGCGCGCGCGGGCGGAGCACAAGCTCCATGCCTTTACCCTGTCCGCTTCTGTCCTCAGCTACACACAACGAGTAAAAGCCCTCCGCGTCCAGATCGTCCTTCCATGGCTGTAATTAAGATGGGGGAGCTGCGCTGAACGTTGTGTAGTGAGCACCTTGTTCCACTTTGTAGTCCTTTGGTTCTGACCCATCAGCAGCCTGCTTCTGACCCGAGATGGCCTCGTGACTTTTCTTTTTAAGGAAGTGCAGCCCGTTTTTAAGCGTTCTGAAAACGTCTGGGCAGCACTTGAGATTTCACTTTTTTACCATGAGCCATGGGCTTTTGTTTTTTCTAAATTGTCGGGGTTGTGTGGGTTTTTGGTTACTCGTTTTTGTTTTTTCCGGTTTTTTGGTTGTGTTGCTTTTTTCTTACTTTGTGTGGTCGGTCGCCGATGAAGTCTGGCGCCCCACCCCTCCTGAGATGAAATGGACTCGATTCCCTCTGTGGAGGCCGAGCAAGCCAGGCTCTCCAGCTCCCCGGCTGCAGGCTCCATTGCGAGCGCAGCGGGTCGCCCACCGGGCGCAGGCCACGGGCTGTGGGGAAGCGTAGCAGTCCGGGAGGCTGTGGAAGTGTTTATTTATATTGTCCTTTTTTACTGAAGACATGCATACTCCATCGATGTTGTATTCACAGTGGCTGAGGAATTCTTGTACGCAGTTTCTTTGGCTTCACGAAGCCGATTAAAAGACCGTGTGAAACGAACCTCGCTCTGACCATTTCCCTTTCATTGCCGACACACTGAGCTGCGGCTCCGTGGCCAGCAGAGCAGCTAGGAAGGCAGGGCAGTGCGGGAGGCCCACGCAGCCAGTGGGATCGGGAGTGGGCAGTGCCGAGGGCAGCGGGCGGCGGAGGCCTCGGCCCGTGCAGGGCCGGGTGCAAGCAGGGCCAGAGGCTGCCTAGCGGCTGCGCCCCGCCAGTTCCAGGCATTCTCTGCTAGCCTCCGAAGCCGCAGCCCTCGGGGACAGACGCGAGCCACAGACCCTCCGAGACTCGCCGCTGCTCCCCCGCTAGCTCTGTGCAGCTGGCCTGTACCTCGAGGTAACACCTTCGCTCGTGTCGCATCCCTCCGGTTTATAGCTCACTTGGACGAAAACTCAGGCCCGGGGGTGACCTTTGCTTCCTGGACGTCGTGTCAGGCTGGCGGCTCGTCCTGCCAGTCCTCGGGCGGCACAGGCCTTGGCTTTTGTCACTTTTTGCTCCTTGCTTGACAGACAGGCTCCAGACCTGCGCGGCCTTAGCTCCCCGAGTCCGCGGGGCCGCTGAGCGGGCTGCAGGGGGCGCTGGCGCCCCGGGCCCAGGCCACGGGGACCAGCCACGTGGGCGCCGCGAGGGTGGGAGAGGCGGCGGGCGGGCGGGGGAGGGAGCTGCAGGCCCGTGGGAGCGCCGGGCTCACGCGCCTCTGTTTGGCAGGATGAAGGGGAGCCCACCTGAGCCGTGGAAGGACGGCGGCCGCGACTTCGGGTCCTGGGCTCCGCGGAGCAGGAGGCGGCTGCGCGGGGGCCGGTGAGTGCGCGGGACGCCGGCGCGGGGCTCTGGGACCCCGGCGTGGACTGGCGTCTCTGACCTCTCCTTCCTCTTCCCTTGCAGCCTCGTCCTGAGCGGGCGCCGCTGCGGGCACTGAGAGCGGCGCGGGCTGCGCGGAGGCGGGGCAGCAGCGGGCGTGGCGAGAATAAAGGGCTGAGACCCCGAACCCCGACTGTGTGGCTTGGGTCGGACGCGGCGGGAGGGCGGCGGGGCGGAGTCTGGGCGCCCGACCTGCCCACAGCTGGGCACTGGGACGAGCCGGCCGTGGGGTGGGCGGGGCGTGGTGGGCGGGGCCGAGCACTTCCGGCTCCGCTCCGGCATGGCGCCGCTCTGGGTGCCGCTGCTGCTGCTGCTCCCGTGCGCCGCCCTGGGTTCCGCCGAAAACACCAGCTGGCCGGCCGTGCCTCGTAACTTCACGGGCGGGGGGCTCCCGGGCGCGGGCTCCCCGTTGCTTCGCTTCTTCTACGTAGTCACCGGACTCTGCGGCCTGGTCTCGCTCTACTTCCTCATCCGGGCTTTTAGGTGTGTTGGTGCGTCCAATCAGCGTCCAGTGAGTCACCGTGGGGGCGGGCGGGCAAGCACGTGACTCAGGCGTCCGGCGTCGCTCGGGTTCCGGACTCTGGCCTCTGGGCAGCGGCCCTCCCCAGAGCCGTGACGGGAGTGCACGCTGCCGCGGCACGTGGCCTGCCGACCGCGGGGTTCTTCCGGGCCGGGGCTCGGGGGTTCTCGCCCGTGCCTCCCTCGCACGGAGCCCTGGGCCATCCCGGGGCTGGTGGTCACCCTGCCGTCTCCGCTCGGGAAGCGGAGGCGGGAGGGTCGGGGGTTGAGGGTCACCCGAGGTGGCGAATTCAGAGGCGGCCTGGGCTGCGTGACACCGATTCGGAGGAGAAAGCCAAGCCCTGCGCCTTCCTCTTCCCAGCTGCTCCGTCAGCAGCCGGGCCTAGGGAAGCTGTGGCTGCCCAGCACCCAGCGTCCCGACCTGCCTCCGCGGCTCTCGCGTGTGCACGGCTGCCCGTGCAGCTCTGGGACGAAAGGACCTTGGGGGGCTGGGCAGAAGCGTGGCGACGGTCCCGTGGACTGGGTGCCAGCGGCCGAGTAGTCTCTGAGGGTGTTTGTGCCCCTTGCAGACTCAAGAAACCGCAGCGAAGGAGGTATGGGCTCCTGACCAACACGGAGGACCACGAAGACATGGCCTCTCTGGACAGTGAGGAAGAGACTGTCTTTGAAACCAGGAATCTGAGATGGTAGGAAGGACTTCGTCACTGAGAAAAATTAGGAA
This sequence comes from Cricetomys ansorgei, assembly GCA_026225945.1. NCBI lineage: Eukaryota > Metazoa > Chordata > Mammalia > Rodentia > Nesomyidae > Cricetomys > Cricetomys ansorgei. The sequence goes on from JAMJFZ010003023.1 coordinate 874,816, forward strand.
GAGACCATGTCTCAGAATAGAGTTCAGGATCGAGCTCAGAGATAGAATCCTCCAATGAGGGCTGGGGGCGTGGCCAGGGTGGAGTCCCGTCTAGAATCCCCCAGTGAGGGGCTGGGGGCAGGGTAGAGGTCAGGGGCTGGGGGTGGTCAGGGTGGAGCCCCGTCTAGAATCCCCCAGTGAGGGGCTGGGGGCGTGGTCAGGGGTGGAGCCCCGCCTAGAATACCCCGTGAGGGGCCGGGGGTGTTCCTAAGAGGCAGGCTTCCAGGAAGGTCTTTTGGTGGCGTTTATGGAAGCAGACATTGAGGGGTGTTCCAGAAGAAGGCCCCGCAGGAGGCGGCTGCACGGGTAGCTAGAGCTTCCCGGTGTAAGCAAGTGGCTGCTGCGAGGTTCTGAGCAGGCCTGAAATCCTGTTCCGGTGCCGCGCCAGGAGCCCCATAGGCGTGCCGTCTGGATTTCCAGACTGGCCTGGCCTGCGGCCTCCTCTCCCTACCCCGGCGGATCCTCCGGCGGGCCGGGCTGTCAGGAGGCCCTGGCGGCGGGCATCCCTCAGTCCCCGTGTCCTGTCTGCCTCTCCCCTTGCAGATGTTGCGATGGGGTGGCGGGCTGCGAGGACGAGAGGACACAGCTCTGCGGTCATGGCGGCAGCCTTCCCGGAGGGAGCCTGCACAGCCCCCGGAGGCCGCGGGGGCCAGCCCACTGACTCGAGGCCCCCCAAGGCTGGACTGACTTGTGCCGCTGTCTCCGCGCCTCCAGAAGGGACACGGCAGTCCCACAGAGGGACACGGTAGAGCAGACGGGCCTCGGGACTGCACCCTCCTGCTGCTCTGGGGACAATAAATGAGGCGGCTTTGTTTGTAACTGGCCTGAGCTCTTTCCCCGCCCCGACTCCGCACCCAGGTGTCCTGTGCAGTAGGCAAGGGGCGTCCTCACCCGCCCTAGAGAGTCAAGTCATCTTCACCTCTCCAACTTGTTCCGCGGCTGCGGCACCGGCACCTGGCTCCGTGCGTTGGCACCCATGGCAGTTTCCCAGGAGCCTCTGGGCTGCAGTTAAGCACCAGCCGGTCATGTCCCTCTCTGGTCTTGGATCTGGGGAAAAGGGACGCAGGTGCTCCGTCGCTCGCAGCCTGCGGTCACTCAGCCTGGTCATAACAACAAGCTGCCAGCAGGTGGCAGCCACGCGCTGCCTCCCTGGAGCCACCGATTACTGTGGGAATAGGCGTCCGTCCTGGGTCCCCTTCAGAGCCCTCAGACCCCCATGTCCTCGCGGGTCCTGAACCTGCTGTCCAGCTCCTGTGCTGTGGGCATCCAGCCTCCACCAACTTCTAGACCCCAGTGTCCCTCCAACTGGGCCGAGCTGGGTCCCCGAGGCTGCCCCGGCCTCTAGGAGTTTCAGTGCCAGGCTGGCGGCCCCTCCACCCTGCGGTCTCCCTGGCCACCGCCCGCTCCCGTCTGTCCCTGCCTGTCCCCTCCAGTAGCTTACTCCCCACTCGTCCTGGGCCGCTGTGGTCTGCACCCTCAGAAACCAGAGCTTCCGAGCCATGGCTCTGGGGGCCCTGTGCCCTGCGGCTTGCTCTCCATGTTTGTATCGTTCCTGCTGGGATGGGCCTTGTTCCTGGGCCCCCAAAGTCTGTGATCTGCGTCCTGGTCCCACAGCTCAGCCATCGCTGGAGCTTCAAAAGGCACAGCGATTAGTCTAATGAGGTCAGGAGAGACCAGAGCCCCCCGCCCCAGCGTCCGCGCACAGGGAGGGTGGCCCCACCACAATCCGCCTGTCAGCAATCACCGCACCCCAGCATTAGCACGGATAATTGGCAGTTCCGTCAAGGTTAATGCACTATTAGCCGGCACTCTGCACAGCTGAAAGCCAGGAGAGGGGCCTGTCAGGCAAGATGGAAGGCCTTGGGGCCCGGCCAGCCTGAGTGCTTGAGTACTCGGTGTGCGTGCCTGGGGCAGCTCCCAGCACCAGAAACACAACGGCGGGGGCGGGGGGGAGGCCTTGAACCCAAGGCAGTGCTGCCACCTGTCCACACCCTAAATCCAAGCCCTGGGTGGAGAAGAGGCCAAGCAGGCAATGCCGCCCGCTACCAGCCTGAGTTTGATTCCCGGAACCCACGTGGTATAGAGAACCAAATCTGTAAGCTGACCCCCACTGCCATGCCACAATACACGAAAGTTAATACACAAAACCAGGCCACTCCTGCCGTCCCGCCCCAGCCCAGTCCCTCCTGGATGTGGGACCCCACCCTAGCTAGCCTTCAGCTGCTCCAGCTATCACTTCCTGGGGAGTCAGAACTGACAGCTGTGGCCCTGGGGAACAGCAGGCTAGGGCGCCCTGAGATGCTCTGTAGGGCCCGGCCTGGCATCAGTCTCTCCTGCAGGGGGCCTGGCCGGGCACCGCAGCTTTGGGGGAGCCAGGCACAGCTGACTGCTTGTGGGGAGATGGACTCAGGCCCTGGGCCTTGGGCATGAGGGGAGAGGAAGATGGTGGGCGGGAGGAGAATGCAGAGGGGTGGGAGAGTGGACAAGAGAGGAGGGTAGAGAAGCGGGGAGAGGAAGGAAGGAGGGAGGATGGTTGCATTTAAGAGGGAAGAGGAGGAACAGGAGGGAGGGGGTCGTCCTTCGGGGGTTATGCTTCCCGGCAACCCAAAGATGCTTATTTCTTTAGTGGGTGGCCATTGCTGGGGTCCCTGCTCTGCAGGTGATCAGCTAGAAGGGTGGGGCAGCCATGGGATCCATACTCACCCACCCCTGGCCACCCAACCCTGCCTCAGCTCAGGCAGGCAATTCGGTCCAATTTTTTCTGTAATGAGAAGTCACTCTCCTGTGTTTTCAGCCTCCCACCTGGCAGTGTGGCCTTCAATGGCTGTGGGGTCGCCAGACACTTAGGTCAGGGACCTGAGGCCTTGCCTTGTGCACCAGGGTGGTGGGTGGCAGGCTTTTGGTGGCCAGCCAGGGCTTTCTGGGCACAGTCGGTGTTGGGCCAGGGTCACTGAAGACTCTCACAAATGGGGAGAGGATCAGAGAATTGGGTGGACCATGGTTGGAGCAAACAGCCCCAGGAGTGGGATGAGGGATCCAGGTACCCTGGGACAGAGCTCCATCCGAGGCCTGACCCTGGAAACTCCTGACCTTCAGTGGTGGCGAGCCCCGACCCCCAGGGACTGTCCCCAAAACAGGCTCTGGTTTGCAGTGACCGCTGACCCGTGGGCCGGCCCCTATAGGGGCCGGGGCTCCCAGGCTGCCTCTCTTGGTGTTGGGTTCCCTGCGATGGCCTCCTGAGACCCTGCTTTCCCTCATCCGTGCGTCCTCAGGAGCGACCATCGGGCTTGGGGAGGTAGAGAGGGGGACAGCGCCTTTGTTCCTGTCCCCGCTCCCGATCTGACCTTGAGACAACTGAAGAGAACAGAAGGCAAAGCTTTCTGCTCAAATCCACCGGCGGCAGGCGGCTCTCAACTCGGTGGCCCCAGCATGCAAATGAGGCCTGGGATGTGGCCTCCTTGGTGGGTGTCCTTGTGACGGGCACTGGTGAGTGGGAACCTCACAGGTCCAGTTTAGTAGTGGGCCACCCTCCCCATTCCAAAGTGGGTGCTTGCGTCGAAGACAGGGCAGCCCCCCTCCCGACACTCGCCTTTATGGGCAGAACGCTTAGGCATGTGGTCCGTGTCCTGTGCCCTCCTGGGGGTCCCCGGACACCCTTGTCAGATAAGTTCAACCCCTGAACAAAGCCTTTCCTGGAAGGACAGGACAGGTCTACAGAGACAAGGAGGGTTTCAGTGGTTGGATTTGGGGCGTCCAGGTCTGGATAGAGAGCCCATACTGACCCCACACCCCATGTGTGTGGGGAGCATGGTGCTTGCGAACTTGTCACAGAAAGCCACGCATCTGAGTTCCATGCCATCCTGGCCTGGCTGGACCCAGGTGATGCTGGTTGCTGATCTCTAGATCCTCTCAGTCCCCGCACAGAGGGACCTTCCAGAACGCTCTGGGGTCCCCCACACCCTGCACCATACCCAGCGAATGAAAAAACAGCAAAACCCCATCTGTTTTACCCAGCTCGGCGTCTGGGCCTGTGGCCTCCCTGGGAAAACCCTTTCACCTGTGGGAGGCGGGTCCCCAGGATTCCAGAAGGGACCCTCAGGGGCCTCAGGGGTTACAGCGCAGGAGGACGGAGAGCTAGGCAGGGGTGACTTGGAACTTTAGGTTTTCTCTGACACAGGGCTTCATGTAGCCCAGGCTGGCCTCCAGCTCCCTATGTAGCTGAGGATGACCTTGAATATCTGATCCTCCTGCCTCACCCTCCTGAGTTTGGCAAGACAGGTGTGCACCAACACAGCTGGCCTGCGACTTCTTTGTTTTTTGAGACAAGGTCTCACTCTGCAGCCTGGGCTGGCCTGGAACTCGCGGCAATCCTCCTGCCTCAGCCGTCTGCGCGCTGAGACACCAGGCGCGGTTGCAGACCAGCCCTCCGCCGCGATCCCCACAGGGCGGGGTCCCGCAGGGGGCCCGGCGCTGCGCTCTGGGGGTTCCCCTTCCCGACGCGGGTGGCTGGGGCGGGACCCTGGGGATCCGCGGCCGAGTCTGCGCGAGTCTGGCCGGGGCGGGGCCCGGCGGAGGCTTGGAGGGTCCGGGGCGCGGCGGGAGGGGGCGCCCGCGACCCTCCGAGACGCTCCGGCGGGGACAAAGGCGAGGGGAGCCCCGCGCCCGGGGAGCCCGGGAGAGCGCCTGGCGCAGTGCACGGCCCCGGGCCTCCGTCCCGCGCCGCGGCCGCCGCCGCCGCCCGCTTTCTCGGCGCCCGCGGTCTCCGGCGGGGGCCGCGTGCAGAGGCGGGGCGGCGGGATCTCCAAGCGCGCGGCGCTCCGCCCGCTCGGCGGCGGAGGCGGAGGCGGAGACGGCGGGCCAGGCGGCGGCCGGAGAGCGAGCGAGCGCGCGAGCGCGGCAGCGGCACCGGGGCCATGGCGCCCGCGCAGCGCCCGCTGCTGCCGCTGCTGCTGCTGCTGCTGCCGCTGCGTGCGCGCAACGAGGACCCGGCCCGCGCCAACGCCGACCGCTACGCCGTCTACTGGAACCGCAGCAACCCCAGGTGAGCTCGGCGGGGGACCCCCGTCACCCCGGGAGGCCCCAGCCCCGGGGATCGCGGCGCGCGGACCTCCCCCTGAACTTCAGGGGTGCCTAGTATTCCCTCCAGGGCTCCTGGACTTTGGGGGACGGCCCCGCACCCTCAGATGCTGGAGTTCCTTCGCTGGACTTGCGCGGGGGACACCCTTGAACCCCTGGCCTCTCGGAGGAGGGAGCACCCTGGAGGGCTGAGGGTATGCCAGGGATCCCCGGGGACCTCCCTTTCACCGGGAGAGTCCCCAGTCGCGGCTCTTCTGGGAAGGTCCCGAGCGTCCTGTGTGTGGGTCCCCAGATGAACTTGGGGAAGTTGCAACGTCCCCCTCTCTCCCCTGCGTTCACTGCAGGGGGTGCTCCAATCCCCCAGACACTTGAAAGGGACAGAGGGGACCCTAGGCACCAAAGAGGTGGAGGTCGATTCGAGGGGTGCAACCTGGACATCCCGTTTTGCACCTTCTCTTAGCTACTGGGAAAACTGGGTGCAGGAGGGGTGCTAGGAGGGGCTGCCTCAAGGTCATGGCCGGAGAACCAGACCTGGGGCTGGAGACCCTGGTGGCCGAATGCCCAGCCTGCCACACCCAGGAGAGGCACCGGGCCTGCCTGTCGGTCGTTACCCGCCAGCTCTGGGTCCAGGTAGGGGACACAGCGGAAGCCTGTTAGAGGCTGAGAAAAGTTTGATGGCCACTGACCACGTTCCAGACAGCATGGAACATTCTAGGTCATTGCAGGGTCCCGGAGGTGGGTGCGTTCTGGAGTGGTCCCCGGGAGGCAGGCTTTGGGGGGGTCCTGAGGCTTGGGTGCAGTAGAGTGCTCTAGAGTCCCTGTGCATCCGAGGCTGGTGGGTGAGGGACTGGGCCAGCCAAGCTGCCCTCCTGGTCCACGGATGGAAAGTTGCATGAAAGCTGTCTTTGTGGGACAAGGGCCACCGGCGTCTCTCTGTGGGGGTGGGTGGCTCGCTGGCCGTCCCCGCCATCCAGGCAGGGCTGTGGGGTCAGGTCCCCTAGAGCTGAGGGCAGGGACCCCAGGGCCTTGCAGGGACCTGGCCACCGCTCAGTGGGTCCCCCGCCCCCTATGCTGGTCACATGTGGGTTTGATTAAGACTCAGTGGCCACGCAGGGAGCCCGCAGAGCGCTCCCTCGGCCTAAGTTTTCTGGTTTTAGCTTGTGGAGTCTCCGTCCCCCAGTGTGGCCTGTCCTTTGTCTGGAAAAAAACGGAGGAAGAGGAGGACGTAGGGAGTGTGGGGAAGAAGGGAAGAGGTCACGGCCGTTCCTCGTGTCCCCGCTCGCCGTGGGGACGCGGGACTGCAGGCTGGACCTGGCTGGGAAGGAAGCGTCCCTTGCCACCACCGGGTCCACCTCCTGTTGCTGTGTGTTGGGACGGGCTGCTCGAGGGGCCGGCAGCCAGCGGGTGGTGGAGCCAACCCCCTACAGCGCGTGTGTGGTGGGGGGGACCCCGCTAGGCACCCCACAGCGGGGTCCTGAGGACAGGTGACCGCCGTGACCCAGAAGCTGGGCTCTGCGCAGCGCTGAGCCGTGTGTCACTGACACGGTACAGAGGGGTCTTGAGATTCGGTGGGTGTTCACGAGTGGGTGACGCAGGGTGGGTCTCAGGCTGGCGTTCGAGGGCGGCCCAGTGTGGGGGTACGGTCCGGGAGCGCGGCAGGATGGGCAGTCCAGCCTGGCGCATGAAGCAGGATCGAGAAGACTGGAAAGGAGGTGGTGGGGGGCGATGCTCGGACCCCGAGCAGGAGCGTGGGTCGCATGCACAAAGGACACCGTGAGCAGCGGTGGGGGAGGGGCGGGCCTGGTCCCGAGTACCCGTGTCCGTGCGGGACACTATGTCTGTGCGGCTAGGAAGGGACACACCGGCCAGCCGTGCTCTCTGCCACCCGGCCGGCCACACCTGCCCAAAGGTTTTCCGATGGCGGTGGCTCCGCAGAGGAGGGTGGACCCCCAGAACAGCGCCGCGGATGGAGCCCGCACTCACCTGCCCAGCCGGCCCACCCCGCTGGCCACCCTGCCCTGACCTCCGGAGGGTCTGTAGACCTTGCCGGGGCCGACCGGGCACCCCACCCCGGGCACTGGCCACGCGGCTGTTCTGTGGCCTGGCTGCGACTGGTGTGGGTTTGGTCCAGCAGCTCCTGCACCCTGCGTCCAGCCGAGTCTGCAGTGGCCCGTGGCTGGGCTTCCGGTTCTCACCCGCGACTCCACGAGAGCCTGGGACGTGTGTCTGCATGGAGCCGGCTGCCGCAGTGTGCATGGCACAGCGGCCTGAGCTGGGGCGATTTCATGTATGTGTGCGCGTGATTGTGCAGTAGAGGCGTGGGGGTGCACACGCCGATCTGCGTGTGACACACGCATGTGCGAGTCTATGTCAGGGTGTGAGCCGCACCTGTGCATGTGTGTGTGAGGCTGTGTGGACTGTGCCGAGGGCTGGTGTGGGGACAGTGCTGGCCTCCCGGGCCCGGCAGCCACGGGGCGGTCCACAGAAGTGGCCTTACCGGTCGCCGCTCTTCCCTGCCGACAGGGTCCAAAGCAGAGGGTCATGAGGTGCCCGTTGTCTCCAGGGGTCACCTGCCTCCGAGACATTGCTGAGCCTGGCCAGGCTCTGCCACCCAGCGGTCCCATGCCAGGTGACCTCCGTGGGCGGTGACGTTGTCACCCACTGGAACATCTGGGTAGTGACGCTGGCCCGGGCCTGGCGGCACCTTCTCTGTGGTAGTGCCGACGGGTGCTGGCTCTGGCTCGCAGCCCTGCTCGGCCTAAGGGGACCCGGCCCTATGTTTGTCTTTGTGTTTTTTCAAGAGATCGTCCTCCAAGATTATAGGTGCTCGGGGTGGCTGGCGAGGGCTGAGGACTTGGGGTCCTTGGGGGCTCGGTGGTTGGTGGACCTAGGTGGGGGTGGCTGGCCTGTTCCGAGCCCATGTGGGCCGAAAGAATGAGAGAAGATCAAGGTGCTCAGAGGGAAACTGAGGCGGCTGCCAGGGACAAGACAAATGCCTTTGGTAGCGAATGAGCCGGAAGGAGCCAGGAGGCTGAGGCAGGAGGATTGTTGTAAGTTCCAGGCCAGCGTGAGCTACATGAGGTGCTGTCTCTAAACAAATGGATGAATGGATGGATGGATAGATGAATGGATAGGTCGGTGCTGAGCTCAGCGGGAAGAGCGCTCACTTAGTGTGCAGGTGACCCTGGCTTCCCTCCTGGCGCTGTAACCAGGCAGGGTGACAAAGGACTGTCAGCCAACACTGGGGAAGCGGAGGCAGGAGGATCGGGAGGTCAGGACCATCCTCAGCTACAGTGAGTTAGAGGCCAGCCTGGACTATGTGAGGGCCAGGTCACCCCATTTCATGTCCTCCTGCAGACTTGACACCCAGCCTCTCTTGCAGGCCGCACGTGGCTGTCACTGGGCACCGGCACCCGGCGGCCTGTCCTTAAGGGTCTGTCCCACTGACACACCGCTTGCGGGGAAGACACTGGGTGCAGCAGGGTCCCGACATGGTTGGTAAGGTGTCTCCTGGTGTCGGGTATCTAACTGGTCCCTGCTGGGCTTCAGGACCCCGTGTGCCCCTCGCCGGCCCACCCGGGTTCCCCCCAGCAAGGTCACGGGGTAGGAAGTCGCTTCCAGGAGTGGATGCCCAGGCCCGGGACGGTCGTTAACCCCTTAGTGAGAATGCGTCTCCATCTGCTTGCTTCTCTCTGTCTTCTGGTGAAGGGAGGAAAGATTCAGGCTTTGTCTTGCTTCCATGAGGCTTGTCTTAGGGGTGGGGCCCTGCCTTCCCAACGCCACCCGCAGCAAGCGTGGGGTGTTGGCTTCTGGCTCACCTGCCTACTCGGAATCAGGAGTGCCAACATGGCCGGGCTAGTGCGATTTTAGAGCCAAAGAAAGAAAAAGAAAGCGTCCCACTAGTCCACCAACACCCTGGGTGCGGTGGCCCGGGGTCTGCGTCCTCTGCCCACCCTGGCTGTTCCCCAAAGGCTTCTGTGAAATTCACTCGTTCTAACAGCCAGCATGGATTGAACGCCACTGTGTAGAGTTGGGTTGGCCACAGTTACAGAGAATGGCACAGAGAGCAACTGTGGGTAATAGTGCTCGCCGGGAATGGAAGGACCGCGTGGGCACGTGCAAAGGTCCTGAGGTGTGACCGGGCGAACAGGGGACACGTGGGCCGAGGAGCCTGGCCGGCGTCGACCCTGGGTCATAGACGGACAGCCTTGGACTTCCAGGGCCGGGGTCTGGTTTATATTCAGGAAAGCCAGCTGTGGGTTTGGGGAGACCTTGAGCCTGGCAGATCTTCGCCACTGTCTGCAAGGAGCACCGATGACTTTTGAAAAACTGGGTGTCAGGTACAGCTGAGTGGCTGAGAGGGCTTGCTGCACAAACACGAAGACCCTAGTTCAAATCCCCAGGACCCATGTGAAAGGCTGGGTGTGGCTCTGTGCCCTGGTCCCCCAGTGCTGTCTGTGGGAGACAGGGGGATGGCTGGGACTTTCCAGCCACCCGCCTAGGTTGAGAGAACGACCCTGTCTCAGGGAACAAGGCAGCAAGAGGAAAGCTGTCCTTTTTCTGCATGCATGTGTGTGCACACACACACGCCTGCACAAGTATACACACATGCACACACACATGTACATATACACACATGCACACAGGTGCACACACGCAGGTGCGTGAGGACCAGAGGACAGGCCAATCCAGGAGGTGGCTGAGCCGGCCGGGCAGGGACCTGTCACGGGGGCGCACTGTCCCTCACACAGTGAGGTCTGTGGACACGCCCAGCCTCCCCCAGTCATTGGAGGGAAACTGAGGCTCTGGGAACCTGCCAAGGAGCCAGCCCCCAGCCTCCGCTTACACCCCGTGACCAGTGCTGGATCCGAGCTGGAAAGCAGTAAGAACTCATGTAGCCCAGGCTGGCTTCAGACTCTATGTGTAGCTCAGAATGACCTTGGACTCCAGGACCCCCAGCTGCCGCCGGCGTGCCGTGCAGAGAACCCCGCGTCAGTCCCTTCCCCTTAGCGGGAGCCAGGCCTCAGTTTACCTGCCTGTACTGGGAGGTGAAGGAGCCTCAGGCAGTCCCCTCCCACTCCTGGCTACCCGGCTTTTATATGCTAATGCGGGTTCTCACAGGGCCCCCTCTGCCCCCCTCGGCCGCGTCTACATGGCAGGGACCCGGGGGACACTCGGGGAGATCTGAGGGTTCCTGCCGCTGTAGCCTGAGGCAGAGATGGAAGGGGAGCCGCCATCCAACCCCGCAGGCCGACCTCCGTCCTCTAAGATGAGGCTGGGTCAAGCCAGTCGCCCCCAGAGAGCGGCTCGGGACAACGCGGCGACCTCCGGGGCTGCGGCTGACGGCAGGACTGCGGTGGCGGGGCTGCAGTGGTCAGAAGCCGGGGAACAGGCTGGAGAGGGGGGGACCCTGCAGGCTCTAGGCTGCTGTCGCCAGAGCTAGGAGGTGGAGGCAGAAGGGTCAGGAGTTCAAGGTCATCCTCCACTACTTCTGGAGTTCAAAACCAGCCTGGCTTACAAGAGATTTGGTCTCAAAAAATTGCACGGAGAAGGCCAGAGGCACACTGGGGTCACACAGCGTGGAAGGTTGGCCGATCTCCAGGTGCCTCCGAGATGGCGCGACCCTGTGGGAGTCTTGGGCCGGGGCGTCAGGGTGTCCTTCCCTCTGAGCTCTGCTTCCTTGAAGGGAAACTGAAGCTGAAGATGGCGTCGGGCAGGGCAGGCACAGCGGGGATAGGGGCCGCGTCAGGCAGTGTGGATGATGCGGGTCGCTGACCGAGCCTCCCCGGCAGGTTCCAGGTGGGCGCCACGGGTGACGGCGGCGGCGGCTACGCGGTGGAGGTGAACATCAACGATTACCTGGACATCTACTGCCCGCACTATGGGGCGCCGCTGCCCGCGGCCGAGCGTATGGAGCGGTACATCCTGTACATGGTGAACGGCGAGGGCCACGCGACCTGCGACCACCGGCAACGTGGATTCAAGCGATGGGAGTGTAACCGGCCCGCGGCGCCTGGGGGGCCCCTCAAGTTCTCAGAGAAGTTCCAGCTCTTCACCCCCTTTTCCCTGGGCTTCGAGTTTCGGCCCGGCCACGAGTACTACTACATCTGTGAGTAGCCAAGGCTAGCCCCCTTAGCAAATGAGGAAACCGAGGCAGAGCGTTCACATCTCCTGTCCCACGACCCCGGGGGGTGGGGTAGGGGGGTGGGGGGATCCCCATTGCTGTGTGTCTCCAGGAAGGCCCAGCATCCGGTGAAACCTCACAAGGCCTGTTTCTCCTCTCCTCCTCTTAATTCAAGGAAGAGGCGGCTGGGGAGGGGCAGAAGGTGTTTGAGATGAAATCCCGGAATATGAGAAAAAAAAAAATGACATTTTTCTTCGCAAGATCTGAATCCTGGAGAGATAATGAGTTTAACAATTCCTTCCGTCTCCGTGACGAAATGTTATTTTTATTTCGTGCTCTTAAATCCTCGCTCCCAGCGGGGGGGATGGGTGCGGGTGGCCGACAGGCCGGGGGCGCTGTCCCTGTACCAGGGGTCACGGTGCGCTAGGCTCCAGGTCACCCCAGCCCACGGCTCCTGTCCCAGCCGCCAAGGAAGCCACCATCACGCAGCCCAGGTTGGCCTCCAGCTCCGTACGGAGCCGACGAGGGAGGGCTTGAACTCCTGACACTGCGGCTAGCGCTGCACACCCAGATGGTGTGTGCCCAGGCCCGCGGAGCCCTCCTTTGCTCGCTGGTCTGGCCAGGGAAACCCAGCCATCCCCGTCTCTGCCTCCAGGGTCCCAAGGGTGTGTCCCGCCCGCCACGTGCGGCCTCTGATGTGCCTGCCGGGATCCGAACTCGCGTCTCTAGCTTGCTCGGCAGTTGCTTTACCGCCAAGCCACCTCCTGGGCCCTTAACTCTGTTGTCACACTCCTTTAATCCCGGCACTCGGAAGGCAGAGGCAGGGGGATCGCTGGGAGTTTCAAGCTAGCGTGTTCTATAGAGAGTTCCAGCACAGCCAGGGCCGTTTAGACAGACCCGTCTCAGATGCTCGAGGAATGAAGGAATGAATGACATGACCCTCTCTTCCAGCCGCCACACCTCCCAACCTCGTGGACCGGCCCTGCCTGCGGCTGAAAGTTTACGTGCGTCCGACCAGTAAGTGTCTGTGTGTGTGTGTGTGTTGTGGCGGGGCTGGGGGTGGGGTGGGGACGGATGACCTAGGTCCCCTCCTCCTGCCCTTTAACCCCGTGAGAGGCGGGAACTCTTCTGAGCAGGGCCCAGGGGACCCGGGTGCCAGCCCTGTCGCCCTGCGCCCCGCAGATGAGACCCTGTACGAGGCCCCGGAGCCCATCTTCACCAGCAACAGCTCCTGCAGCGGCCTGGGCGGCTGCCGCCTCCTCCTCACCACGGTCCCTGTGCTCTGGAGCCTCCTGGGCTCCTAGTGTCGGGTGAGGACGCCGGCCCCACGCGGACCCTCGACCTGGGCCCTCGGACCCGCCACGGCCACCTCCGAGACAAAAATCTCTGCTGCTTCTCTTTGATGGTGCTGTCCCGCCGGAGGGGGCCGTCCGCCCGTCCTGGGGACACCGGGTCCGAGGCGACCCAGGCCTGGCCTCTTCCTCCGGAGCCGCCCGGCGCTCGGCGCGTTCCCAGCCCGAGGTTTTTCTTTTAATTTAATTTATTCCCTGACGTTGCTGGTGGCGTTGGGAAGGGGACAAGCCGGAGGGCGTGCGTGCAGCTGCCCGGCCACCCCACAGGACGAGAAACCCAGGGTGTCCAGACACCCCTCCCTTCTGTGTCGTGTCGAGTCCCAGATGGAGCCACCGCGGACTCGCCTAGATTCCTCGGGACAGGCAAGTCTGAGCCGGAAAGGGTGCATGGTGCCAGCCCCTCGCGGGGCCCTGGGACCTCGTCCCCCCCTTGTAGCCACTGTCGACCTTGCAAGCCGCCGCGCCACCCAGGCCTCTCCACCGGGCACAGCCGTCTCCAGGGCCAGGAAGACGTTTTTTATTTCTGTAAATAGAAACCAGCAAGTGTATACTGTGATTTATTTTAATGTATTCTTGAGGACAGAATGGAAATTCTTTAAACAATAATTTTTTTCCAGACCTCCATTTCGAGGGGACTTTTATTTTGGTGGGGGGAGTGGGGTGGACTTTATAGGGTAGAAGCAACTCTTCGCAATAAACGCATTTTTTTTTGTCCGTTGGAGCCCTCCCCCCTCAATCATGTGACCTAGTAATGTTTGTAAGAAAAGAAAAAGCAAAAAAAAACAAAAAAAGATGTTCGGGACTGAGGGAAGGGAGCTACGTACCAAAAATACAGAGCGGGCCAAGGGCAGGGCGAGTGGCCACGCGACACCTTCACGCGGATTTCGGATTTCTACGCACCTTTCCTCACTCTGTGTTTTTTTATATATATTCTATATAAATATATATCGTGGACGGCCGCTGTGGCGGGGGCAGGGCGGGGCTTTTGTAGGGGCGGGGGGGGCGTGGCCCGGCCCTCATCACGATCAGCTTTGAAGTCTGTATTTTTTTATAATAAAATGGACCAAACTGTAGAGCGTGGGTCTCCTCTGGTCTCGGGGTCCTGAGGGTGCGCAGGTGGGAGACCGGCTTCTCGGGGGCCGCTCGGGGTCTCGGACAAAAGCCCGGGCGTGATGGCACAGGCCTGTCACCACCGCGTGGCCGCACCGGGGGCGAGGGGCTGGCGCCCTGCGGCCGGCAGGCAAACAAAAGACTCCGTCGCCCCAAGGTGGGAGGTGAGGGCTGACGCCGAGATCGCCCTCCGAGCTCAGCACGCGCACCCCCACACGCGAGTGCACAAGAAATGAACGATTTCCGTGACTCAGTTTCCCCATGTGACTCAGGTGTGTGAGGGCCCTGGTGGTGATTTTAGTCTGTCTCTTTGGGGGCGGGGAGGCCGGGGGTCTCCCAGCTGGGCTCCACTTGGACTTGCGGACAGCCTTGGGGGTCGCCGGCGACAGGTGACCCGGCAGAGGGCCTGGGATCCCCGCGGTCGCCCCTAGCCTGCGTGCCACCCGCAGTGACTGCCGCGTTCGGGGACAATTAGCTGAGAGGCGACGCTCCGAGCCCATTAATTCAGCCGCCCTGGGCCCTGCAACGGGGGCTGCTTCCTAATGAGGCCGGCGGACGTACAAAGGACCTTGTGTCCACGCGGGCCTGCCCAGCGGAAGGCGGACCCCAGCAGACGTCGCCTGGGGGAGGCCCTGCTCCACCGAGGATGAGCCCGAGGGTCACAGAGGCCTCCAAGCCCAGACACCCCGACCCAGCCACACAGATGGGGGCTGGGAGGCCCAGGGTCCCTGACTGCTGCCCTCGGGGGTAATTAAAAGGCCTCCAGCGACAAGCCTGGAGTGGAGGCAGGTGGATGTCTGAGTTCAAGGCCAGCCTGGGCTACGGTGTGAGACCCTGTAGGACAGAGGGTTGGCTCAGTGGCTAAGGAGCCTTCGGGACACTGAGGACCCAAGTTCAAGTCCCAGGATCCCGGGAAGCTGCCCCTGGAGGCCGTGCAAGTTTGTCGCCCAGGGCCGAGGTCGCAGGTGCCTGGGACTCAAGTCAGCGGTCTCGGTGACAGTGAAGGAGGGGGTGGGCACGCCGCTGTGCAGCCCGGGGCGGGTGCCGGTGGGTGTGTCTGAGGCCAGGGTCCTCGAGCTGTGACCTGTGGCCCGACCCCACCCCACCCGTGCACCCACCCAGGCAGAGCCGGCAAGTGCCGCCACCTTGGCGGCATCGGTATGCTGGTCTGGTCTCTGAGTCACTTCCACCCGAAGCTTCCAGAGAGAAGCAATTTCTCTCCCGCAGCCCTTTACTGCCGCCTCGGTGGCCGCCGTGGGCAGGGGGTGGTGGTGTGGGGGAACGAAAGGTTCGAGGTCCCCCGGGGCCCTGGTGATGGCTCTGGCCCCTACAGCACCCGCGCATCCCCGCCACCCCTGAGAACGCCACGCCCACCTTTTTATTTTATTTTATTATTTTTGGAGACAGGCTCTTGGGTAGTCCAGGCTGACCTTGAACTCCTGACCCTCCCGCCTTGTCTCCTGAGCGCTGGGATGGGAGGCGTGAGACACAACCAGCTTGGTTTTGTTTGTTTTTTTATTCTTTATTGCATATAACTAGTTCTCCTTTGTCTGGATTTTCCCTTTCTCCTTTCCTTTTCTTTTCTTTTCTTTTTTCTTTCTTACCGTCTGCCCGGAGGGCTGTCTTAATTCCTGCCTGTCTCTGCAGTCCAGAACGTCCTTGACACACGGTAGAAACCCAATCGCTGTCCACTGACTGAATAAGCATCGTATATATTTATGCAAATAAGGCTACGAGATCAAGGGGGGGGTGGCGCACGCCTTTAACCCCAGCACTCAGGAGGCGGAGGCAGGAGGATCTCTGTGAGTTCGAGGCCAGCCTGGGCTACAGCGTGAGTTCCAGGACAGCCAGAGTTACAACAGAGAAACCCTGTCTTGAAAAACTGAATACTAAGAGAGGAGAGAGAGAGAGAAAGAAGGAAGGAAGGAAGGAAGGAAGGAAGGAAGGAAGGAAGGAAGGAAGGAAGAAAGGAAAGGCTACCATGATCAAAAAGAAAGAATGTCACATACAAATTGCACCGTGGCGGCTGAGGCAGGAGGATTATGACTCCAGCCTTGATGACATATCAAGAGTCCATTAAAAAAAAAAAAGACCTCCACGTGAAAAAAATTAAAATGAATAAATAAACTGCACTTCTGCCGAGGCCGGAGCCCTCCCTAGATGCCCTAGGTGAGCGCCTGCGTGTGCAGAGCTTTTCCTCCAGCTTGGCCTCTCATCCGGGTCTCTGGCCCCTGGTCCAGGCTGCAGCGGCCTCCAGGACACTTGGAGCTACGAGGCGGGAATTAACCACACAGGCGACTCCGGCCACACCGCTGCGGGGACTCCGCGACCTGGGGCCTCAGTTTCCCCTCGGTAACGCTGGAGTTTAGAAATGAACATGAGGGTTGGGGGCGTGGCCTGATGGGGCGGAGCCCGATGGGCGGGGCCTAGGGCGGTGACCGTGGGGCAGGAGGTCTCGGGAGGGGGCGGAGACTGAGGTCAGATGCAGGATGAGAGGGTGTGGCCTGTGAGGGGCAGAGCATGAGACAGGTGCAGGTTGGAGGGGGCGTAGCCCGGGGGGTGGGGCTTGAGGTGACTCAGGGGTCAGAGGCCTCCTGGAGCCTCTGCAGGTGAGCGAGGGGAGCTGAACCCCACTGATAGCGCTTCCGGGGCTCCCCCCTGCCCCCGCTCCGCCCGGACCTGGAGACCAGCCACGCCTGCCGCACGGGGGACTCAGGCAGGTGCTTCTTCCGCTTTTGTTGTGTGGGGGAAGGGGATGGGCGGGCTCAGGGCGGGGACCCCTGGCTGGGTGGGCTCAGAATCCCTGAGAGACCAGGCCTGAGAGAGTGGGTCCCCACTTGTGTCCCCTAGGGAGCATCCGCTCCACAGGCTCTGTCCTAATTGTCCGGACCCGAGGGGTGCTGGGCGGTGGAGGTGCCACAACCTGTGCAGCTGGGTAAACTGAGGCCTCTCTTGTGGAGCTGAGCAGAGAGGACTCTGGGGTGGGTGAGGCTGGAGACGAGTCACACTCAGGGGCTCCCCTGTAGCGCTCACCCCGCTGTCCTCTCTCCATCTCTGGATTGGGGGCTCAAATCTCACCCCAATCCTGCTCCCACGGGGTAAGAGAATCTTACCAGCACTTTAGTCCCAGCACTCCGGGGGCAGGGGCAGGGGGATCTCTGTGAGTTCGAGGCCAGCCAAGGTGGGCTCAGCCTCTTCTCCTAAGGAGAGAGATGGTTGGTTTCCTGCTTGGCCTCAGTTTACCCATCTGTAAACGAGGCTAGACCTACTTTTTAGTTGACTGAGGAAGGAGTGCTCACCCGCAAGCTCCATGTAGCGGCCCTGTCCGTGTCTTGTGGGTGGGTGGTTCCCGCAGATGCCGGCCGGCGGGCAGCCCGCTGTCGCCTGGCACCGGCACCCGGCTGCTCTGGTCCAGAGCCGGTTTGGGGAGCTCACAGTCATGGGACAGCACTCAAGGGTCTTTTCTCTGGCAGAAATGGGAGCCTGGGGTCCCCGTGGGGCGGGAAGGGACCCTGCTCAGGAGTCTGGGATCTTTGGAGGGCCAGGGGGCTGTGCATGTCCCCGGGTCGACCCCACCCCCAACTCTGTGACCCCTGCCGGGGACCGAGGCAGAGTTATGGCGAAACCTCGCTCCTCCAGCCCTGCGTTAATGACAGCCGGGTCCCCACACACTGAGGCGATATTACTGCCATTTATCATGCATGAGCCAGGCCAGGGCTGCGCCTCCGCAGCCATGCCTGTGGCTGTAAGGGGAAACCGAGGAACAGAGACGACGTCCCATGGCGCCCAGGCGGAGGGGCTAGATAAACCTGGTTCCCAGCCCCTTCCTTAGCACCCATGGGGGGGGCACCAAGTCCCCGCCCATCTCAAGATGATGATGAGGGCACAGAGGGTTCTTTCGTGACTCCCCACCCGGGAGTCCCAGCGTGTCACGCAGACTCAGCCGCCCTCTGGGAACGCTTGCTGAGGGTGGACTCTGCGTCAAGTGCTCCCCCGAGTCAGCCAGGCGCGGCTGGAGACACTGGCCTCGTTTTGCATTTGCTCACCGCCCCCCCCACCTTGGACCGGGGATGGGCCGCGGCAGGCGAGGCCTCTCTCGGATGAGGGAGGCAGCGGGGGACTCCGCGGGAGCCGGTGTTGCTAGCTGGCAGATCTTTAAATTAAAATACATATATACACCGGATAAATAACCCAGGCCCACGTCCCGGTGACAGGCAGAATTAAGTCGCCTGGTTGGGGACCCGGCGGCGAGCACTGAGGACAGCAGGACCGGAGACGTTCCCGCGCTCTCGGCCCCCGACTGTCCCCCGTTTTTTTCTGCCAACCTTCCCACACACGTCCTCCCTCCTCCCAGCCAGGGACCTCGGGGGACAGCTGAGGGGGCAGGGGGCAGAGTGGGAGATTCTGGGTCCCGGGTCCCCCCAGAGAATGGGGGTGTTAGTCAGGTCGCCAGCCCTCAGGAGAGGCTGCAGTCTGTTCCCTGGCTCACACAGGCCCGAGGAGGCCCCCCGAGGGGCTCCCACACAACCGCGGGGTCCTCCCGGCCCCAGAGCCCACGGAGAGGGGCGGAGGGCAGGAGGGGATTTTTCAATTAGGAGTCAGCTAATCGCCGGCGAGGGCCGCTCTGGGGCCCAGCGAGTCTTTTCTGAAAACCCCTGTACAATGTAAATGGCCAGGACAATCCTGGGATTAGGCTGTGGAGAGGGCTGGCTGGGGGATTAGCGGAGCGGGGGGGGGGGGGCACTGGAGGACTCTGGGCAGAGCAGGCCCCAGAGGTCCATTTTCTTGTTGAAGACGCCAATTATTTTTGGTTTTTTGAGTCAGAATTTCCCTGTTGTAGCCCTGGCTGTGCTGGAACTCACTCTGTAGACCAGGCTGGCCCGGAACTCACAGAGATCCCCCTGCCTCTGCCTCCCAAGTGCTGGGATTAAAGGCTTGCGCCAGCACCACTGCTGGGCAAAGATGCTGATTTTATCACTGGGGAAACTGAGGTCCGTACTGTGGGGTGGGGGTCCCTCCGAGAGTGCCTTCCCCCGGGCAGTCAGGGGCTCTTTTTCATTGGCAAGGGGTGGTCTCTCAGCCTCCCAACGTGTAGCACTCAAGGCACCCCACCCCAGACCAGCAAACAGGACGCCAGGGGGCACGGGAAGGCCTGGGGGCTGTGGTATCAGGGTCCCTGCACCTCAATGATGGCGTGGGGCCTGTCCTAGACGCTACCCCTGGCCTCCCTGTGGTGGTGCAGAAGGTCACTTACGGATTGCCAGGCCGGGGGCTCACTGAAGAGGGGCGCCGTGAGCCGGGGGGGGGATCTGGAGGGAACCAGAGCAGTGAGGGCTGGCAGCGGGGGTCCCTTTTCTCTGCGCCATGGCGATGAGCAGAAGCGAAACAGACAACAGGGAGGGCACAGGGAGTGGAGGGACCGCTCTGTGCAGAATGAGCGGCTGGAGGAGGGGGAGCATCTCCTTATCCTTTCTTTGATATTATTATTATTGTTATTTTATGTAATCTTGTTATTTGGCTGTTTGGTTTGTTTTGAGATAGGGTCTCATGTAGCCCAGGCTGGCCATAACTCACTATATAGCCGAGGATGACCTTGAACTCTTGATGACGGCAGGCCTGTGCCCCACGCCTGGGGATAGAACCCAGGGCCTCAAGCATCTCCAGTCGAACATTCGGTTGGTTGGTTTGTTTGAGACAAGGTGTGTTGTCCAGGGTGGCCTGATTCTCAGAACAATCCTCCTGTCTCTGCGCTTGAGATGGCAGGTGTCACCACACCCTGTTTCTCCTACTGAGGCTGCACATGGTTGGTTTTTGATCTCTGAGTGGTTCTGGCATTTCTCCCAGAATTCCCTGACCTCAGAGCCTTCTGGGGACTCTGTCCCACACTCTCCTCTGCCCCATCCAACCATGGCCGTGGTCACCCACCGTCCCCGGGGTCCCCACTGGGGCCTGTAGGGAATTGGAAATGGTAGCCCTCCCTGTCTAGTCCAGGGATGTTCAGGAGCTGCGTGGTGGACGGCTGGGGAAACTGAGGCCAGTTGATTCAGAATGTATTTCCCGACCCCTTCTGGGGCCTCCTGTCTTCTGGCCCGGGCCCAGACACCTGTGGGAACTGGCGGTCGGAGGCAGAGGAAATGAACAGGGGGTGAGTGATTGGCAGCCCAGCCAGGCCCGGGGTGAGGCTGTCTCAGATGAGCTCGCGGTGGCCCTGAGGATGACCTCGGCATCCAGGCCTCGGTGGGCTCCGTGACTCAGTTTCCCTACCAGCGCCACCACGATTCTCCAAGCTGTTCCCAGCACCTGGTGAGAGGGTGGAGGGAAGCGTCAGGGTGTCAGGGGGCTCCGGGCTCCCCCACCTCCCCACCCCAGCTGTCAGTCAGGCCCACCGGGCCCCCTTCAAGTCGTCACGGCCCAGCAGTGGCCCGGGAGGGATTATTCCGGCCTGTCCAGGGTGGACTCAAGTGGAACAGACACTGACGAGCAGAATGTGCCCCCGCGGGCCGGGCTCCCGCCTTTGTGCGCCGGCTGGAACGGCCGCCGCCTCCACCCGAGCCTGGGTGCATTGTGCACGCGGTTACTTAGCTGAGGTCCCCTGCCTGGTCCCCCACTCCAGCCCCTCCCCCAGGCCTCCCCACGCCTCGGTTTCCCCACCTGTAATGCGGATGCCCCTGCTGTCCCTGTGTTGTCAGAGGGTGAGATGCGGGTCACGTGGGCAGAGGAGACTTTGCGAGGGGACACTGTGGGAATGTCCCCAGCATCCGGGCGTCCCCAGGGCGCGCCGACTGTCAACTGTCCTCGCCGTCCCTCCGCTCGGCTTTTGTTCAGGAAATTCGTGATGGCAGGGAGAACCGATCCCCTCACAGTCTGAATGGAGCGAGGCAAATGCTGTTGACCTCTGACCCTGGCCCCCTAATCCCAGAGTGGAGGCTGTCCCCCCAAGAGGGGTCCCAGGAGATGGTCTGGGGCTCGACCCTCAGCCCCAGGCACCGAGGGGAGGCTTCCGGGTCAGAGTCTGCAGGCCTTCAAGGGAACATGGCTGCCTTTCGGCCACGTGCCTGGCTTGGTCACCATGGCTCAGAGGCCACCTCAGGAAACTGAGGTACAGAGGGCAGGTAGAGCCCACCGAAGGACTGTATTCTGAGGCCAATGCAGAATCTGCTGCTTGAATGCTGTGTGTCACAGTCCCAAGGCTTGCCCTCTCTGAGTCGTCCTCGGACATTGGCGGTCCCTGAGGACAGCTGAGTGTACGCACTGCTGGGATAATTCGGAAGTCACCCTGAGAAGAGACGGGAGACCCTCCCTAGAATGCGGGAAGGGATTTCCATTACCTCCTCTGCTCAGGAGAGGCCGCCCAGCCACCAGGAGCGCTTGCTGCTCTTGCAGAGGACCCAGGTTCAATTCCAGCCTCGATGTCAGCTCAGACCCTCTGCAACTCCTGCTCTGGGGGCTGTGACACCCTCTCCGGCCTCCGTGGACGCACGCTCACACACACGCTCACACTCACACATGTCACACACTTTTTTAAAAGGCTGGGTGTGGTAACCATGCCTTTCACGGATCTCTGTGAGTTCGAGGCCAGGCTGGTCTACACAGTGAGTTCCAGGACAGCAAGGGTTACAACAGAGAAACCCTGTCTCGAAAATAAATAAAAATAAATAAATAAATAAATAATTTAAAACTCACAAGCGAGGCAGAGGGTTCCTGAGGAGCCACAGGCCTGGACTCACACAGAAAACCGTCTCCTTAAGCTCTGGAATGAATGAATGAATGAATGAATGAATGGTGGAGAGGGGTGTCCTCCCCCTGCCTGCAGCAGGCACCTGCTCCCTGCCCTCTGGGTCCTCAGGGCCTCTGTTAGCAGCTCCCCCCACCCCCACCCCTGCCACGCACACGCCGGAGAGTGTTGGCACGCTCTGGTGCCCCGGGCTCCCTGGCGGTCCCGTGTCTGTTCCACCCTGCCGAGCTGTTCCCCACGATCAATTTCAATTTGGCCCGGTCTCTGCCTTGAAGCTGGACCCTTCCCTGGAGGGTAACAAGGGAAGGGGGGCTCATGCTTCTCCACACAGTGGGGCTGGGGTTGGGGAGCTCTGCTGTCACTGAGCCACCCCGGGCCTCAGTTTCCCTGGGTGAGGAAGGAAGGAACACCAAAGTTGTTCATTTGTAAAAAGAGGGGAAAGATGTCCTCAGAGGCAAGAACAGCATGGGCAAAGGTCCTGAGGCACCGGAGGGGGGAGGAGAGGAGGGCAAGGAGGTGAGAACCAGGGACGGGGGGGGGAGCACAGGGTTGCCTCGGTGGTACTATTACTGCTCAATATTAGTCAGTAGTCGACATCGATGGAGCGCCTGCTGTATACCAACAACCAACCTACCTTGTCTTAGGGAGCCCACTTGTTTACACCCATTTTACAAAGGGGGAAACTGAGGCCACAGAGGAATAACGACACCGGAGAAGGTCACAGAGCCAGTGGCTCAGTGCCTCAGTTTCCCAGATGAGTCTGGGAGGAGAGTGGGACCAAGGGGGAGGAGGTCGGGCTCTCTGTGGCCCGTGGCTCTTGCGGCCACTAGGTGGAGCGAGGGCTCCAGTGAGACCCGGTGGTGGTGGCAGGCTCTGCTGCCGGGTTAGCAGCCAGCCGCCGCGCTTCCCTGGGGACGCCAAGCCCCCGCCATGACGCCTACCCGACAGCCCAAGCTGGCCAGAGGGCCCAGCCTGGACCCTAACGTGTCCGCAGCCCAGCTGCTGCTGAGCCCAGCATGGCCAGCATGCGTGTGGCTGACCAGGTATGGCTGGGGAAACTGAGGCTGAGCCAGGACAGGGAGCCCTGAGACCCGGGCTCACAGGGAGTGCGGAATGGGGAGGATCTGTGCAGACACAGCACTCGGACACTGAGGCAATGGGCGTGTCCCCGGCTGCCATTCAGTGTCTGTCCTTTATTACACCAGCTGCATGCCCCGCCTAGAACCCTGGCTGGCCGGAAACACGGTTCTGAGTCCTCGCCGGCTGCAGGGAGCGTCTCCTTCCTTCTTCATACATGTGGGGAAGGGAGAAAGCAGGCTGTGTAGCTAGCACACGGCGTGGCTCGCACGACGTGAAACTCCTGTGTCAGCACCCCGGGTTCCTTCTGTCAGCTCCTATGGGACCATCGGGGTGTGACCGTCCCTGAACCCCTGCACGCTGACCCTGAACGCCTGCAAGCTCTCTCTGAACCCCTGCATGCTGTCCCTGAACCCCTGCATGCTGACCCTGAACCCCTGCAAGTTCTCCCTGAACCCCTGCATGCTGACCCTGAACGCCTGCAAGCTCTCTCTGAACCCCTGCATGCTGTCCCTGAACCCCTGCACGCTGACCCTGAACCCCTGCACGCTGACCCTAACCCCTGCATGCTCTCCCTGAACCCCTGCATGCTGACCCTGAACCCCTGTACGCTGACCCTAATCCCTGCATGCTCTCCCTGAACCCCTGCACGCTGACCCTAACCCCTGCATGCTCTCCCTGAACCCCTGCATGCTGATCCTGAACCCCTGCACGCTGACCCTAACCCCTGCATGCTCTCCCTGAACCCCTGCATGCTCTCCCTGAACCCCTGCACACTGACCCTAACCCCTTCACGCTCTCCCTGAACCCCTGCATGCTGACCCTAACCTCTGCATGCTCTCCCTGAACCCCTGCACGCTGACCCTGAACGCCTGCAAGCTCTCTCTGAACCCCTGCATGCTGTCCCTGAACCCCTGCATGCTGACCCTGAACCCCTGCAAGTTCTCCCTGAACCCCTGCATGCTGACCCTGAACGCCTGCAAGCTCTCTCTGAACCCCTGCATGCTGTCCCTGAACCCCTGCACGCTGACCCTGAACCCCTGCACGCTGACCCTAACCCCTGCATGCTCTCCCTGAACCCCTGCATGCTGACCCTGAACCCCTGTACGCTGACCCTAATCCCTGCATGCTCTCCCTGAACCCCTGCACGCTGACCCTAACCCCTGCATGCTCTCCCTGAACCCCTGCACGCTGACCCTAACCCCTGCATGCTCTCCCTGAACCCCTGCATGCTGATCCTGAACCCCTGCACGCTGACCCTAACCCCTGCATGCTCTCCCTGAACCCCTGCATGCTCTCCCTGAACCCCTGCACACTGACCCTAACCCCTTCACGCTCTCCCTGAACCCCTGCACGCTGACCCTAACCCCTGCATGCTCTCCCTGAACCCCTGCATGCTCTCCCTGAACCCCTGCACACTGACCCTAACCCCTTCACGCTCTCCCTGAACCCCTGCATGCTGACCCTAACCTCTGCATGCTCTCCCTGAACCCCTGCACGCTGACCCTAACCCCTGCATGCTCTCCCTGAACCCCTGCATGCTGACCCTGAACCCCTGTACGCTGACCCTAATCCCTGCATGCTCTCCCTGAACCCCTGCACACTGACCCTAACCCCTGCATGCTCTCCCTGAACCCCTGCATGCTCTCCCTGAACCCCTGCATGCTCTCCCTGAACCCCTGCACACTGACCCTAACCCCTTCACGCTCTCCCTGAACCCCTGCATGCTGACCCTAACCCCTTCACGCTCTCCCTGAACCCCTGCATGCTGACCCTAACCTCTGCATGCCATCTCAGGAACAAACCAAAGTTGTCCCTGCCCCGGGCCGTCGCACAGGTGCCCCCCACCCAGGGTCCCCCTTGGCTCCCGGCAGGTGTGTTCCCTGCCGGCAGCGCTTGCCTGTCGCACGTGGAGGCCGGGAGACACCTTGCGCCCCGAGGCCTCCGGGCGGGGTGTCCCGGCCGGCAGCCTGGCCAGGCAGAGAGGGCGTCCCCTGCGCGGGCCGCTTTCCGCCCCCCCCGCTGTAATGCGATTGCGACTTTTGAAGTTAATAGGAAACGGGAGAGGAGGCTCCCACTACGAGGGTACGGGGTGTAGGGGTGGATGTGGCGGCTTAGGGGCCTTTGTGAGCCGGGCCGGGCTCCTCCCGGCGGTGATGAAAGGGCCGTGAAATCTGCGGTGTCAGGAGCCCCTGCTCCAGACGGCGAGGAGGCTACAGAGCGCTTACGTGTGCGCTCCCGGGCCCAGGGCAGGGGGCTCCCAGCAGGGGGCCCTCAGAGCCCTCCCCAGGCCCCTCCGGGTCCCCAGATCCATTTGGAGATTGCTAAGAGTGATGGCTGGCGGGGGAGGGGCGGCCCTTGCTGCCGAGGCTTCCATCCTCCTCCAGGACAGAACCTTCTAGACAAGGCTTCTGTTTGCCAGGGGACACGAACACGGGCGTGGGAAGGAATGTGCGAGCTGTTCATCCTGGTTTTAGAGACCCGTCTTGCTTTTTCTCTATTTTTAAGCATTTATTAATGTGTCTACTTATTTATTTATCAGTGTATGTTTGCATATGGAGGTGGGCGTGCTGGTTATAAGACTCACATGTGCGGGTCAAAGGATACCTTGAGGAATCAGTCTCGCCCTCCAAATCGTGGTCCCAATTGAATGCAAGTCCTCAGACTTGGCAGCAAGCACCTTCACCTACTGACACCTCCCCTCTCCTTTCGAGATTTATTTTGGAATTGTCTGTATGTGAGTGCAGGTCCCAGAGAGGCCAGAAGAGGGAGCCAGATCCCCCAGAGCTGGCGCTACAGCTGCCTGAGGCGGGTTCTGGGAACCGAACCCGGGTCTTCTGGAAGAGCAGCCAGTGCTCTAACCACTGAGCAACTGTTTCAAGACAGCGTTTCCCTGTTGTAACTCTGGCTGATCTGGAACTTGATGGATGGAATCTCACCCACGCGCATCCCGGCTCGTGGCTTCCCAAGCTTCGAAGCAGCCACAGCCAGCCCATGGCTGTCCCTGCTCCCAGACGGAAGCTGCCTGGGGGCGTGGCGTGGGCGGTGTGCTTCTCACCGTCTGCCTTTGGTGGAGCCCAGAGCCGGGAGAACAGGGGTTGCCATCGGGGGAGCATTCTCTCTAGTTTAATGTGAGGGTCGCACATTTATCCGGTGGGGGGGGGTGATGCGTCGGTTAAAACAGGTAAGCAGTCCGGCCAACCGTAGCCCGCCCCTGGAAGGGGGTGGAGGTTTGCTGTGGCTTGTGGTCTGTCAGCGTGGAGGGGAGGGGCTCTTTGGGATGAGAGCCCGCTGGCAAGTGCCCTCTGGACCCATGACTGCGTGACCGTTCCAGGTCCAGCAGGGCACCACAGAACTCACTCTGTAGCCCAGGCTGGCCTCGAACTCACAGAGATCCGCCTGCCTCTGCCTCCTGGTGCTGGGATTATTTATTTAGTGTGTGTGTCTCTGTGTCTCTGTCCGTGTCTGTCCGTGTCTCTGTGTCTCTGTCCGTGTCTGTGTATGTCTCTGTGTCTCTGTCTGTGTCTCTGTCCGTGTCTCTGTCCGTATCTCCGTGTCTCTGTGTCTCTGTGTCTCTGCCCGTATCTGTGTGCACACAGATGGGGGCCAGATGCTGTCCTCCTCGGTCACCCGCTACCTTATTGCTGGGGACTCGGTGTCTCCCACCTCCCCAGCGCCAGGCCACCTCTCCTACCTTTTCACGTGGTGCTGGGGCCTCAACTCATGGCTTCGTGTCCCCCCTTCCCGGCGCCAGGCGCGTGTTTTGTGGATGAACTTCTGGAGAGACCGTGCAGAGGTTAAGAGCACCGGCTGCTCTTCCAGAGGACCGGGGTTCAAGTCCCAGCACCCACAGGGCTGCCTAACGCCAGCTCCAGAGGCTCCAGCGCCCTCACACAGACGCGCATGCACAGAGCACAAACACCAGTGCACATAAGATAAAGACAAAGAATTTAAAAACAATCTAAAATTAACTAATTAGTCTCCGAGTCACGCTTCAGTTCCCGGGGCTCCAGAGCCCTCAGTCGCCGCTGCGGTCCGGGCGCTAGCCTGCGACAGCCCGCCCTGGTGCTCCGCGTGTTCCCGGTGATGTCTTACTTGGTCCCTGGATCCGGTCCAGGCGCACTCGCTGACACACGTCCCCGCACTTCGGTGGCCGAAAGTCCGCGGCAGTGGCACGCGCCCTACCCTGTCTTAATTTCCCTTTGCTGTTGTGGCCCCCCAGCACGGCTGTACTCCAGGCGAGCCTGGCACTCGCAGCCATCCCTCTGCCTCAGCCTCTCCAGTGCCCACCCCTAGTTACTTGTCAGCTTTCTGTTCTTCACTTGAGAATGTATTTGTTTCATTTTTTACGTGTTGTGTCTGTGCCTGGATTTACGTACGTGAACCGTGTAGATGAACCATGTAGATCGAAAGGGGCTGTGAGCCGTCTCTTGGCCCTATTTCTTGTCTTAAAAACCTGAGTTCTCAGGGCTGGAGAGATAGATGGCTCAGAGGTTAAGAGCACTGGCTGGCTGCTCTTCCAGAAGACTCAGGTTCAAGTCCCAGCACGCACATGGCGGCTCACAACTGTGTAGCTCCAGCTCCAGAGGCTGCAACACCCTCACAGAAACATATATGCAGGCCAAGCACCAATGCACAGAAAAAAAATAAGCGTTATATACATATACATATATATATATATATATATATATATATATATATATATATATATATACACACACATACATTTACAGGTTCTCAGGGTCAGTAAGAGGGCTCAGTGGGCTAAGGTGCTTGCTGCCAAGGCTGATGATCTGAGTTCCATTCCTAGAACTCACATGGGCGAGGGAGAGTACCAGGCCCTGCGAGTTGTCCTCTGACCTCCCCACGTGCGCACGTAGACGCACATAGACACATGTAGACAGTAGACGCACGAAGACAGTAGACGCACATAGACGCACGTAGACACACGTAGACAGTAGACGCACGAAGACACATGAAGACACACGTAGACAGTAGACGCACGTAGACGCACATAGACAGTAGACGCACGTAGATGCACGAAGACGCACGTAGACAGTAGACGCACGTAGACACGTAGACACACGTAGACAGTAGACGGACATAGACGCACGTAACACGTAGACGCACGTAGACAGTAGACGCACGAAGACGCACGATGAACTGAGCATATTTTGAAATAGATGCCTCAAATGTCATTCTGGAGCCAGAGGTCCCGAATCCAGACACTGGTGTCCCCAGGAGAAGAGAGGCTTTGGGCCTCGGCCTGGGGGCTGTGAGGCACCCCGCCAAACTCGATGTCCATCGGGGGGTGACCCCTGGATCCACACACGGAGTAGCACACAGCCCTGAACAGGAGGGAGTATCCACAACACGCCACAGCACAGAAGGTGTCCTGCAGACCCCAGGGTGGGGACTCCATGACGGGAAATGTCCAGCACGGGCCAGGTCAGGTACAGAAAGTGGGTGCCAAGGGCTGAGACAGGAAGGGGCGGGGCGACCGCTTGCAGGCCTGAGAGGCAGCCCTTTTGGGTTTTGCAGCCGGATAGGAGTATCGCCGGAGTGGCGTAACACTGCAGACACACAGTGGGGTGTTGGGGGGCTGTGGCTGTAGCAGGGCTGGTAGAGAGCCTGACCCCCTGCACCCCTAAACTGGACATGTTGTCACATCCCATCACCCCAGCACTCAGCCGGTGAGAGCAGGAGGATCCGGAGTTCAAGGTCATCCTTGGCTACATTGAGCCAGCCTGGGCTACTGGAAATCCTGCCTTGAAAGAGAGAGAAAGAAAGAGAGAAGAGAAAAAGGACAGAGGGAAGTTTTGTATGTGCAGTCATCTTAGAACTCAGGGGGCTGAGACGGGAGGATTGCCACGAGTTCAAGTCCAGCCGCGGCTACACAGAAAGACTCTGTCTTAACCCCACTCAAAAAAACAAAAGCAAACAAAACAAATAAAAAAAACGAGGACGAAAACCCCACCTAAAATAATTAATTGAAAATAAAGAAAATTTAAGGGTTTTACATTTGAGGCGTGGGTTTGGCCTCCATCCAAGGTTCGTGCGGACGTTGCTCCTTTTATTTGGTAACTACCGAAGAACAGACATGGCAAAGTCCTGGGTCCCGGGGCTGAAGCCGGTGCCCTGCCTCCTCAGTGCCCTGCATACTGGGGCCCCTTTCAATGTACCCCCTCTTGTGGGTGTCTTCTTGAGGTGTCATGTCTGCATGGGAGGCAGAGGGTGACTTGAGGGGAGGGACTGGAGAAACTGAGTCACTATCTCACAGTCAGGCCCTCCATCAGGGCCCCACCCGCAGGGAGCTTCCTGCTCCCATTCCACAGACCGACAAGCCGAGGCTCACAGTCATCGGGATGGGACCACAGGCCCGGCCCAGATCTGTCTCTGAACCCCACACTCCCTCCAGGATCCCCCACAAAGTGACCAAAAGACCCCCGTTTCCCTCTCAGCTCTCGGTGTCCCCTGAGCAGCCCACCCGGGGTAGGTCTGAAAGCCTCCGGCTAAGCAGCGCATCTAGGGTTCGGAGCCGTGGCGCGGAGGGACAGTTCCAATCCCAGGCAACATCCACTCCTGAACTTGAAACACCGAAAGGGACAAGGAAGTGGGTCCCCAGACACACGCAGGCTGAGCCTGGGAACCAGAGGGCGCCTGTGTTCCCGCCCCAGGTGTCCACTGCCTGGAGCCGCAGTCTCAGTTTCTCCATTCCGTTCCCGAGAGGGAAGGCCCCTGGGGGTGCACACCTGCCTCACGTGAGGCGGCACCCAACCCGGTGTAAGGTGGGGGAGGGGTGGAACAGGCCTTGGTGGCGCAGGCCTGCCATCCCAGCACTTGGGAGGAGACTGAGGCAGGAGGCTCACAAGTTCAGTGCCAGCCTTGACCATAGTGTCTCCGATGATGGGCGGGGCATTCTCCCAGGCACCACCCACGAAGCCCTGGACTGCACCCTCAGGACCCCATAAACCAGGCCTGGTGGTGACACCCATCAGCTGCATTCCAGGCGGGAGGATCAGGAGTTCAAGGACATCCTCGGCGGGATAGCTCATTGGAGGCGCGCCTGAGACGCCTGGGACCCGAGGAAGGAAGGCAGAGGGCGGGAGGAAGAGCTGTCTACAGACACAGAGAAGCCCTAAGACTCGGGCGGAGCAGACCGGAGGGAACCGGAAAGGAAGAGAGCCCAGGCCTCTCCCAAAGATCGGCACCCGGCCGCGGGACAGCCTGTGCGAAGGCCCCGCGGCAGGCGCTGTGCTGGGGGAGGCCGCGGGGTCCTGGCTTCCCAGGCCACCCGGGAGAGCACGCACAGATGGGAGCCGTCGGGTGTCGGGAGCCGGCCCAGTCCTCTGCAGAAGCAAGCGCTCTTGACGGCTGAGCAGCCTCTCCGGCCCCAGCACACGCGCGGAGATGGAGTGCACTTGCCAATCGCAGAACTGTTTATCACGTAGGCCTCTTTGGACAGCATCTCTCTGTACGTTTCTTCTTTGGGAATATGAATATATACATGTATGATACACACGTGTACAGATATACATACATAGGTCATACACACATTGTATGTATATATTTGGTTTTTCAAGACAGGGCTCTCTGTGTAGCCCAGGCTGCCCTGGAACTCACCCTGTAGCCCAGGCTGGCCTTGAGCTCAGAGATCCACCTGCCTCTGCCGCCGCCGACTGCTGGGGTTGAAGGCGTTCGCACCGCAGTCCAGCAGGATTAGACTTAAACAAACAAACAAGGTCTCCCGCAGCCCAGGCTGGTCTAGAACTCTCTCTGGACGGGGGTGACCCTGATCTTTTCCCTCCTCCTCACACGACAGGTGCCACGCGCCAGAGCTCCCCACTTAGGCCATGCTGAGGACGGACCCCGGGCTGCGTGTATGTGTCCCCCGAGGCTCACAGTGACCCCTCCGTGGGGAGCAGTCTCTACAGTGGGGGTCTAGGACGTGGGTGACTCTGTGGCCTTCAGGACGGCACCCTAGGAGGGTGCAGCGCCAGAGCTCACAGGGCCGCACCGGGTTAGCTTGAGTTCCCACCTGATTTGAAAGACGGTCCGTTGGCGTTTAAAGTCAGGTACGAGTATTGGTCCATTTGAGATTTTTGGTTTTCCAGGGAGTTATGGTTACTTGGTTTTCCCTTTTCTTTTCTCCATCTGTCACCAGCTGCTTGGTGTGTTGTGTGCTGTGTCCTACCTGGGGCCTCGTGTCTCCTTTTGCTGATGTTCCTGGTCCAGTGTGAGGGGCAGAAGCAAGGCAGCCTGGGGGTTTTTCTTTCAAGAGTTTGAAGACTGGCAGAAACTTCCAGGTTCCAGACTGACCCTGTCCAGCTTTGGGAAACTCTCCCCCAAAGTCCCCATGTAGATGTCTGTCGGGGTGAGGCCCCGGGAGCCGGGGAGGGGCCCTGGCGGGTAAGAGGACACGGGGAAGGGCTCACAAAAGACCCCTTGAGTTTTTCTGTGGATTTGGATTCCCCCAAATCAGACTGACAGGCTGCAGACATCCTCCGACTCTCAGGCTGGGTGCACAATGTCGCCTGTCGACCCCTGTTTTCTGCCATCGCCTCCTCTGTGGAAACGCCTCCCGGCAGGCTGTCTTTGTTGGGAGTTGTGTCCCCATCGGGAGACAGTAGGGGACGCTTTCTTTCGATCCGCCCATCCCCCTGACAAGGCCTGGGTGACAGGTCTCCCCAGGGAACAGTCACGCTTGACCTGAGAGCATGTGCGCGTGTGTGTGTGTGTGTGTGTGTGTGTGTGTGTGTCTGAAGGCCGGAGGACTCTGGGAAGAGGGGGCACCGTCCCTAGACTCCTGCAAGGCCTCCTGCCCTTCCCTTCCCAAGGAGAGATGGGCCCAGGCCCCACAGTCCTGAGAGTGACCAGGAAGTTGTGTTGTGGTCTGAGACTGCGTCTCACTGTATAGACCAGCTAGCCTCAATTATCTGCTGCCTCCCCTCCCTGGTGCCGGATTAGAGCAGGCGCCACCACACCGGGCCAAGGTGGAGTTCTCACCGCTACGCGACTTCACAGACATTTTCCAATTATGTGTGCGCGTGTGTGCGTGTGTGTGCGCGCGCGTGTGTGTGTGTGTGTGCGTGTGTCTGTGTGTGCGCGTGCGCGTGTGTGAGTGTGTGTGCGCGTGTGTGTGAGTGTGTCTGTGTGTGCGCGTGTGTGCGTGTGTGTGTGTGTGTGCGTGTGTGTGCGTGTGTGCGTGTGTGCGTGCGTGCGTGTGTGCGCGTGTGTGTGAGTGTGTGTGTGCGTGTGTGCGTGTGTGTGAGTGTGTGTGTGCGCGCGCGTGTGTGTGCGTGTGTGTGCGTGTGTGCGTGTGTCTGTGTGTGAGTGTGTGCGAGTGTGAGTGTGTGTGTGCGAGTGTGTGTGAGTGTGCGCGTGTGTGCGCGTGTGTGCGCGTGTGTGCGAGTGTGTGCGTGCGCGTGTGTGCGCGCGCGTGTGTGTGTGAGTGTGTGTGCGTGTGTCTATGTGTGCGTGTGTGCGTGCGCGTGTGTGTGAGTGTGTCTGTGTGTGCGCGTGTGTGTGAGTGTGTGTGCGCGCGTGTGTGTGCGTGTGTGAGTGTGTGTGTGTGTGCGTGCGTGCGTGTGTGCGCGTGTGTGTGAGTGTGTGTGTGCGCGTGTGTGTGAGTGTGTGTGTGCGTGTGTCTGTGTGTGCGTGTGTGCGTGTGTGGGTGTGTGTGTGAGTGTGTGTGCGTGTGTCTGTGTGTGTGTGTGTGCGTGTGTCTGTGCCCTCAGAGGACAATGGACAATGCACAGTGTCAGGCCCCTGGAGCTGGCATTACTGGAGGTCGTCAGCCACCAGGTGGGGCCTGGAAACAGAGCTCTAACCCTCTCAACCAGCACCCAGGAGCAGAGGCAGGAGGATCAGGAGTTCAGGGTCATTCTCTGTCACTTACTGACTTCTAGGGTGGTGTGAGTTACAGGAGACCCTGTCTCAAAATAAAACAACAGAAAAACCATAAAAAATTTCATAAAATAAGAAGCTTGCTGCTAGTTTGGAGCTCTTTCTGGAAGGTTCCAGGCTTGGTCCTGTGTCCATCAGCCCCTCGGGCTGTGTGTGGTTCCTGGGGCTACACGGGGGTTTACATACATTCATTTCCATGCTCTACAAAAAGCCTGGTGCAATCCTGGGTGGGGGGATGGGATGGGGTGGCGGTGATGGCGCACATCTTTAATCCCAGCACTTGGGAGGCAGAGGCAGGCGGATCTCTGAGTTCCAGGCCAGCCTGGTCTACAGAGTGAGTTCCCCAGCTACACAGAGTGACCCTGCCTCCGGGTGGGGGGTGACGGAGAGCCCAGAGCAGTGTGCACCGCGGGGAACCCCCACTCTGCACCCTGCACAGGCAGGCCTCCCTGCTAAAAACCGGTAATGGTTCCGGGGAGCCGGACTCCATGAATAAAACAGAAGACTTGCAGTGAGCTCTCCTCTCCCACGGAGACTGCATAATTAGGCCGCAGGCTGGGAGATGGATGAAGCCCGCACAGGGGCACCCTGGCAGGCAGCGATCAATGATCTGTCGCTCATTGCTGGGGTGCATCAGACTGGGATGACCCCCTATTGGTGGACATCAGTACCTGTTGGCCCCAGGAGGTCTCTGGAGGCTCAGGCGGCTTCCCTGGGGTCCCCCAGCAGAGGGCAGGGCCTGGGTCAGAGATCAGAGGTCAGGGTTGTGAGGACCCCCGACTGCCCGGAGCTCCCCCACCCCCACCCCTGCACGTCCCCAGGTGTGTGCGCACCACTGTCAAGGCAGGACCTTGCAAGAGGTGGCAGGTGTTTCTGATCCTGTTACAGCTCAGAGGAGGCTGGTAGCCCTGGGGGTTGGGGGCCACCTTCTCCCTGGAAAGTGTCCTGATAACAGACATCAGTGGATGTGTAGAGAAAGGTGTGTGTCACCATCTCCCGCCTGATTATTGTTTATTATTTATTTTATTTCATATATATATATATATATATATGTATATATAGTTTGTTTTTTGTTTTGTTTTTTTCAAGACAGGGTTTCTCTGGAAACTGGCTGTCCTGGAACTCACTCTGTAGACCAGGCTGGCCTCAGACTCACAGAAATCCACCTGCCTGCCTCTGCATGTCCAGAGTCTTCAGAGGCCAGCAAGGGTGTCGGATCCCCCAGGACTGGAGTTACAGACCTTTGTGAGCTGCCATGTGGGTGCTGGAACAAGAGCTAACCACTGAGCTAACTGTCCAGCCCCTACAGTGAGGTTTGCATGAGCTTAGCTGCGAGGGAGGCCTAGAAGGTTCTTGCCTTGCGGACACAGTCCCTTCCTGCAGTGCATCCCTGGCTTGCCTCTAGGGGTGCAGCTGTTCCGGAAGAAACCTGGTTCTTGAGGCTGTGCCAATGATGGACACGGTGGCCACAGAAGCCATCCCAACCCCCACTTCTAAAGCTCTAAAGGAAGCTGGGCATAGTGTCACGGGCCTTTAATCCCAGTATGTGGGAGGCAGAGGCAGGTGGATCTCTGTGAGTTCGAGACCAGCCTGGTCTACAGAGTGAGTTCCAGGACAGCCTGGGCTACACAGAGAGATGCTATTTCAAACAAACAAAACAGAAACTTGCTTAGGGCTCAGCAAGGTCACCTAGGGGGTAATGGTGGCTGCCAGTGAGCTGTGGATCAGTCCCTGGGACCCACGCGGTGGAAGGAGAGAACTGACCACCTCCGAAGTTGTTTTCCGACCCCCACACATGGGCTGAGTATCCGTACACACACACACATGAACAC
Source organism: Cricetomys ansorgei (assembly GCA_026225945.1). NCBI lineage: Eukaryota > Metazoa > Chordata > Mammalia > Rodentia > Nesomyidae > Cricetomys > Cricetomys ansorgei. The sequence goes on from JAMJFZ010003023.1 coordinate 909,067, forward strand.
ACGTGCGCACACAGAGAGAGGCACATAGTTAAACCCGATGAATCAGAAAAGGCAAAACAAAACTCTATTTGTATGGGGTGACCCCTACTAGAGACCCGGAGAGGCTGTGAACGGAGCCCCAGGGACATGGGGTGGGTGGGGCCTGTGGTGGTCTATTTTGTTCCTTTTAGACTTTGTCTCACGCAGCCCAGGCTGATGTCACTCTGATGTGTTGAGGAAGTTTATTTTTAGTTATGTTTGAGATTGTTTTATGCCCTGTTGGGTGCGGGGCTGTCTGGGGCGTTTTGTATTGTCCTCTGGTGTTGGGTTTCTGTGGAGGATGTTTGATTGCTCGTGTTCTGCACCTGAGGAGTGCCGAATCAATAAAACACCTGAGCTCAGATGCTCGGGGTTCCTCGGGGTTCCACTGACGGTTGAGCATGGCGCTGGCCAGGATGGTGGCTCCCTCTGCTGAGGTCTGGCAGTTTGCATGGATGAAAGACGCCTCCTCGTTGTCCTTGGTGAGCCGCACAGCAGCAGTGTACAGCTACACTGTCGTGTAGCTGAGGTTGACCTTTGACCTGTCGGTATTCCTGCATCTACCTCCCCAGACTTGCCAGGGGAGCCCCACCGCAGAGGATTATGGGGTGGGGGGTGGGGGGGAACCCAGGGCCTCAGGAGTGCCCGGGAGTGCTCTCCCTACTCAGGCCCCAGGGCCTGGACCTGCTTCCAGGGACCAGATGTGCTGAGGCTGTGCCTGGGACAGAACACTTCTGGAAGGGCAGGAGGAGATTACAACCCCTGTGGGATGAAGCCCTGGAGCCCAGACAGGGGAGGGCCTAATACTCCTCCTCCCCTCAGAGGCGAGGGCCTTTCCCACTATGCTGCCTGCCCCGCGGCCAGAGTTCTGCCAAGTCCACCCCTTTCACTCCGGGGCTGGGTTTTGAGTCTTTTCATCCCAAAATAATTATGGGATCACAGGAGGGTAGGACGGAACATCCGGGCCAGGCCTGGTATGGCGTCTGTCTTCCCAGCAGCCTGAGAAGAGAGGAGCAGGGGTTCAAGGCCAGCCTGGTCTACATAGTGAAGTCCAGGACAGCCAGGGCTATGTAGAAAGACCCTGTTTCAAAAAAACTAAAAAACAAACAAACAAAAACCAAAAAAAAAAAAACAAAACCCAAAAAACCAAAAACCAAGCAGTTGGCGTTAACAGCAGAGCAAAAAGAAAATGGGACAGGAAAGTAAACAGCTTGTTTACAAAACATTACAGCCGCGTGGTATTTAAAAGAGCAAACCAAAGGCAAAAACCTGCCTGCTCAGGACGCTAGATGTGGGAGACAGGATGCGGAGAACGTGCATCGCTGAGGCCCGCACCACGCGGGTGGGGGGGTACTTAGCACAGGAGTGGGACCTTAGCCCCTCACTGGGGGATTCTAGGCTCCACCCCTGACCACGCCCCCAGCCCTTCACTGGGGGATTCTAGGCTCCACCCTGACCACGCCCCCAGCCCCTCACTGGGGGATTCTAGGCTCCACCCTGACCACACCCCCAGCCCCCTCACTGGGGGATTCTAGGCTCCACCCTGACCACGCCCCCAGCCCCTCACTGGGGGAATTCTAGGCTCCACCCTGACCACGCCCCAGCCCCCTCACTGGGGGATTCTAGGCTCCACCCCTGACCACGCCCCCAGCCCCTCACTGGGGGATTCCACAGAAAGTTCAAGACCGTCGTGGGCCCTTAGTAGGCGTCTCGGAATGGAGTGGGAGGGTCCGGTGGCGCCGCTTGGTGGCGAACCTCCTGCCGCGTTGTCTGAGGCCTTCGGCTGGGGGAAAACCCTGTCTAGTATTGTTTCTTACATAATTCAACGAGATTTGGGGTGTCTGAGAACGTGGGGGTTCTCCAAGCGGACGCTGTCATCGAAAGGTCCCTTGAAGACATTTGCGGGGTGGGAAGAGGGGAGGCGTGGTTGGGGCCTGGCGGGAGCCTCCTGCAGCGAGGGAGCCGCGCGGTCGGCCTCGGAGGAGCGCGGGGCGCAGGGGAGCCGGTCTCCGGGAAGAGCGCGGCAGGGAGAGGCAAACCCAGCCGGAGAGGGTTTGTGTTTTTTGAAATGTAAATGACACTCCCAGAATTGCCTGATAGTCAAAATGAAAGACTTAAAAAAATAATAAATCAAAGGCAGAAGGGCTGGGAACTGGATGGGCTGCCGCGTGCCTGCGCGCTCCGGGCGGGGCTCCCGGGCGGGGTGGCTTCGCGGCGTCCGCCCCGTCCCCGACCCGCGGGCCCTCGGATCCTCCCGGTGCCGAGCGGGGGGCGGGGGAGCACCTGGCACTGGGGACGGGGGAGCATCCCACACTGGATGTGGGGGAGCACTCCGCACTGGGGACGGGGGTGGGGTGGGGGGAGCACCCGGGACTGGGGGCTGGGGGCGGGGGAGTACCCCACACTGGACATAGGGGAGCACCCTGCTCTGGGGGGCGGGGACGCACCCAGCACTGGGGGTGGGGGTGCTTGGCTTGTGGCAGTGTGTTTTCCAAAGGCCTTTGTTGGAAACACCGCCAAGCCTGGAAGCTGCCGGAAGGTGAATTGCCCACACACGGTAGGACTGGTGAAACTGAGGCCGTCCGTCTGCCTTTTCTGTGGTCCACGTGCACAGTTTGTTTTCTTTCGAGATGGGGTGGTGTAGCCCAGGCTGGCCTAGAACTTGCTACATAGCCGAGGTTGACCTTGAAACTCCTGACCATCTCCCCTCAGCGAGCACTCTACCCTCTGAGCGACAGTTCCATCCGAATATAATCACGTCCAAGCCCCCTGGCACCCCAGCCCATCCCCCAGCTCCCCCATACCCAGGATGTTGACAAACGCTTATTGCTCCTCCTCAGTCTTTGCCCTGAGTCACCTGTGACTGTCTCTTTGTGGCTGGGAACACCTAGCCCCTTATCCATTGCCGGCTACACTGGGTGTTCTGCCCCTCAGCACCTCAGGACGTCTGCTCTGCCCCTCTCACGCAGCAGACATCCCCCGTACCGTAAGGTCTAGGGGTTCAGGGTCAGGTGACAGAGGGTGGACATGCTTCTAACACACTTGGGAAAGTGACCATGACAGAGCGACTAGCAGGGACCTGCAGGGACCAGGCAGGGCTCTCTGCAGAGTCCATTTGGCTGGGGAGGGTGAGCTGGTGCACAAGGAGGAAGCAATGGCTGCCTGGAACGTGCTCGGTGGAGGACCCACCTCTGGGCTGCTGAACATGCCTCCTTCCCCTCAAACTGGACTCCAGGAGCTGATGGAACCGAGGCTGAGTGGGCGGGGCTGAACATGGAGGACAGAGCTATCGCTTTAATCTGAAATATTGGGGGTGGAATCCAGAGCTTCATCACAATAAGCACGAGTTCTGCTGAGCCACGCCCCAGACCCCTCACTGGGGGATTCTAGGCGGGGCCCCACCCTTGGCCACACTCCCCTCACTGGGGGATTCTATGCTGGGCTCTACCCCTGAGCCAAGTCCCCTCCCTTGACCGTAGTTGTATGCTGCTGTGTGGGGTCACCAAAGAAGATAAAGAGGCATTTTTCATAAGTGCAAACTCTACCAGACTTCAGCAGAGGAACCCAACATTCTGGCCAGAGCCATACTGGACAGTGGAACCCCAAGTGTCTGAGCGCAGGTGTTTTTATTGATCCAGAATTCTTCAAATGTTCTACTGACGGCACGTGCAGACCATGACCAATCAAGCATCCCCCACATAAATCCAACATCCAACACCTGCAGGCAATACAAAACACCGAGACCTAGGCAGCCCCTCACCTGACAGTGCGCAATTATTTTATACATAGCTAAAATAAACTTCTACATTTCCCCTTTTCCGTATAAGCCAATTAAAATGCACCAATGCACATTAAATAAATTATATATATATAAAGATGTTGAGAGGAGAGATGGCATGCCTACTACCTGCCTCTGTGGCAGCCGATGCTCGGCGGGCAGGCTGAGGCAGGGAGACAGGGAGATGACCGTGAGTTTGACAGTCTGCAGTACATACTGTGTTTCAGAGCCACTGAATGTCACACTATCCATGAACAAAGAAACAAAAACCAAAGGAGCCAGTGGGATTTAATCTCAGCACTCAGGAGGCAGAGGCAGGAGGATCTCTGTGAGTGTGAGGCCAGCCTGGTCTATAGAGAGAGACCCAGTCTCAAAATTAGCACCCCCTCCCACATACAACCAGCACACACTATCACCAAGAGCTGGGCCTGTCAGCCCAGCACTGCTGCAGGAGAGTCCGCAGCTCAAGATTAATCTGCACTACATGAGACCTTGTCTCAAAAAAATGAAGCAAACACACACATACATGCCTCGTGAACAAGCAAGGGGCAGTGTGGGAAAGTTTATTTCTATTATGTTCATAATAACTGTTTTGTGCGCTGTCGGGGGAGGCTGCCTAAGCCTGGGCAGTTTGTGTCTGCGGGGCTGGCTGTAGGTAACTAAGATGGCTGCTTCCTCGTGACCCGCACCTGCTCGCTGCTCTCCGGCAGCGCCACTGTGGAAGAGCAGAGTTGCTGTGGAGGATTCTTGTGGTCCCTCTCCCACAGCCTCAGGCAACACGGAGAACGCTCCCCTAGGCCTTGAGTTCCCCATGGTAAGGGTGACACAGCTCAGCTGCTAAAGGACTGGGATGAGACTCGGCTACAGGTTCCCGCCATTGCGCAAATAGGCCTTTGGATGAGGGAGCAGAGGAAGAGCTTCTGTACCAATAAAAACCCTGAGATCAGATGTTCAGGGTTCTACTGTCCAGGATGGCGCTTGCCAGGACAGGTGGTTCCCTCCACTGAGGTCTAGTAGGTTTGTGTCTATGAAAATGTCTCTTTGTCTTTCTTGCCGAGCTCACACAGTAGCTATGGGCTACAGGCAGGTGTTGGGGTTCAGTGGGTAGAGCGCTGGTCTAGCATGCACAGGGCCCTGGGTTCCACCCTGAGCTCCATTTAAACTGGGTGTGGTGGCGAAAGGCTGCCAGGCGCGTACTAAAGAGAAGGCAGCAGTCTCTTGGACCCCCCGCCTCTCCCCCAGACCACAGAAAAACAGTCCTGTGTTTCCATCGCTTGCTGTTTGTAGTGAACAAGAATAAATGTAATAGAATGTAGTGAATAAGAATAATGTAGCAGCATAATAATGTGAAATGTGATGACAAACAATATCGAAAAGCCAAATGTAAGCAAGCAATATTAAAGTCCAGAGAGTGGGCACTGGACACGCCCTGAGGTACCCCAGAGCCTGTGTGCACATCTGGACAGTCCTGATAAAATTGGCCATGCCCGTACGTGAGAGTGGCTGAATTTAGCTTAAAATCCTAGTCTGGCCTCGCTCAGCACACCGCCCTCGAGTGCCTCCGGAGATGCTGCCGCTCTGGGGACCCACCGAGGCTGCGTCCTGCTAACTGAAGACTCATCGCAGACCACAGGACCAGCGTTCCAGTCTTGCTGAACCGAAAGAGGAAGACAGCTGAGGACCACACAGCGCTGCCGGACAGATCACGAGGCTTGCCTGCGTCTGAGGCCAGACTAGGAGAGGTATTGGAGTGGCTATGTGAGTGAATCTGTGTGCTAAGCATAGAATAAAAATCCTTTGTGGAACCAATACCGCCTCCGAGGCTTCTTCCCGCCTGATTAGATCTCGCTCATGACACTGTTCCTGGGGTGTCTCCGGAATGCAGGAGTTTTGAGTAGCTGCCTTTGTACCCTTTCCTAGTGGGACACAGGCGAGGGTCACATGCCGTATGTGTCAGCCCCGGGCTGGCTCTGGCAGGCCCCGAATCCCGTGTCTCTGCCTCCTTTTTGAACTGGTCTGGCTCAGGAAAGGTCTCACAGTTCCCACACTGAAGCCCCAGGGCCTGAGACTGCTGACACTGAAGGTCGTGTGCCACCCCATCTGCCTGGCTCTTGATCTCCGGTCCCCGGAGCTCTGCTAGTTCTGTGCTAGGCGCCGCTGTGTTCTCCCGCGGAGGAGGCTAGTTGTGTCTTTGCGGGTCCCTTTCATCTCCTGTCCCCTGGGCCTCCCTCGCCACCCCCAGGACTAATTAAGGCATTTTTCTAAACAAGCCCAGTTGCGTCTCAGAAAATGAATTCCGAAGCCAGCTGGTGAAATGAATTCCCTCCCCTATCTCCTATCATACCGGAATGAGTGACAGTCAGGGGTGTCCGCAGCAGAGCGCCGTCCTGGGACCGTGAGCCGGCAGGCCCGTGATTATGTTCAATCTCAGAAGCAGCCCATCTGTGCGGTGAGGCCGGCCAAGGTTGGTGGCAAATACGCCAAAGGCTTGGTGACAAAAGACAACTCTGGTTTTCTTTTTTTTAATTTATTATTATTGTTTTAATTTTGTTTTGAGACATGGTCTCCATTAGCCCAGGCTGGCCCCAAATTCACTAAGTAGCTAAGGATGACCTTGAACTCCCGATGGGGATAACAGACATGCTAACAGTGGGTGTTCCCCCTGCCGGAGCCAGTGAGTCGGCTCTTCTCCAGGCCGTGGTGCTCTGTGAGTGGTCTTTGCTCAAACAGCTTTGGCCGCTGGTCGCTCCATCCTCAGGGCAAATCTCCAAGAGCAAGATTTCTGGCTCTGAGGAGCTCAGTTTGGAGGACGTGTTTGCCACACTAAATCAAGAGACAGAAGGAGCCAACCTGTGCTGTTCCCTGCAGTCTCAGCCCTACCCAGACCCCACAGGTGGCTTCGGGATGCTTTTTCCTACCTTTGCTTTTAATTTAGTGTGTGTGTGTGTGTTGTGTGTGTGTGCACGTGCACACACGTGCACACACATCCACGCACGCGTGCACATGGGGGCCAGAGCTCACTCTGCAGTGTCCTGCCCGCCTTGTTTTGAAGACAGGCTCTCCCCCTCTCAGTGTGGAGCACACCCATCAGCTGAGGCTGGCCAGCCAGCAAGCTCCAGGCATCCCCCTGCCTCAGTCTCTGCAGAGATGGGTTTAGAGGCAGGCACCATCAGGCCTGGCTTTTCCCATGAGTTCCAGAGCTCTAACGTGGGTCCTAGCGTCTGCATAGCTAACGCTCTCCCATCTCCCCAGCTGCTTTTTCTCTGTTGACTCATGAGGGCCGAGGAGCCTACGGGTCGAGGTGAACCGTGAACTCCATCTAAAATCGAAGCCCGCATTCACGGCTAGTCCGCTGAGCTTCCAGTTGTGGTCGTTAGGGAAGATTACGCCAGAACATCAAAATCACCCCTGCACTGAGCTAGCACCAGTGCTCCCAACGTCCGAGACCCCAATTAAGCCGTACGGGGACTTCACTGGGAACCTGGGCTGCCCCCCGACCTTGTTAACACTGAATTTCAACGCCCACACTCACTGCTGTGTGTCCCTACTGACATTTTACAGATGTCTAATTACAAGCGTGTTCGAGGTCCAGCTCTGATGTAGGAGGCTCAGCTCATGGTGGGCAGGACGGGCCTTGGTGTCACGGAGCCTTCAGACGACTCAACAAGGGGAGACACAGGAAACTGCATTAGCGACGGAGGTCATGGACTGGGGTGCATTGCGCCCAGCCCTGGGAGATCTGTTGATTAAAGCCGAAGAAGAGAGTGACTGCTGGGTGGGTGGCCAGGTGAATGGCTGACCGCGGGCCAAGCCAACTGGTTAACAGATAAATGGGCTATGATGAGCGTGAACCGGCAAGGGGGTTAAACTATGGGGTAATGGAGTTGTTAATGTTTTTTTTTTTTTTTTTTTTTTTTTCCTGCTTGGATGAAGATGGAAAGGTACCTGGCAGTCCAGCGCCCAGGGACAGCACAGCTCTGAGATGGGGCAGGCGTCCGCGTGGGAGGAAGGCAGCAGCAGAAGCTGCACCGAGGACTGAGCGGAATGCGGCTCTCCAGATAGTATTTCTGGGATGGGTGGAGCTTTCCAGCGTGGCCTGGGGGAGAATTTTTTCACCCTATTTGAATAGTTGGGGGGGAGCCCATTGAGGGGCTGGAAACATTATACAGGTCTGGGGGCGGAGCCTATCGAGGGGCTGTTAGCACCATCAGAGAGATTGAGGGGCAGGGCCTAGCCACTTGCAGGATGCCCTGGCTGTCTGCACCCCCAGCCTCCCCAGGCAGAGACGCCTGCTCCCTCTCAGGTCCCTCTGTGTGAGGCCCAGGCACTGCTGAGACCCCTGCAGGGGTGGGGAGTAGACGGGTGTACAGCGTGCGGGCGTGCTGGAGGTGGGGGCCTACATTGGTTAGCTATGGCTGGGCTACAGGGTGCGGAGCCAGCTGGTGACTGGGTAACTAATTCCTTGCATTACCAAATCTGGTTCTCACTGTTTCTGCCTCGCTCTTGACGGGTGAACCCACCCCAGACGGCCGCCGCTCACAACCGCCAAGCTCACGTAGACCAGTCACGCTTGGTGATGATGCCAGAACCACTTCAAGAGAACTGCCTGAAGGTCTAGTGGCCTGTGGCACCGCCCCCCAGAACTGCCACCAGAGCTTCTGGGGCTGTGATTCCTGGCCTAGCGGAACTTAGGGTGCAGAGCCACCATCTGGATGGAACTTAGGGTGCAGAGTTATCACCTCATCTTTGTGGCCAAGAAAGCCATGATGGAAACAAATCCATCTGTGATGAGCATAGTAAAAAATGTCTTTTTTGTTTGTTTCCGAGACAGGGTTTCTCTGTTGTAGCTCTGGCTGTCCTGGAACTCACTCTGTAGACCAGGCTGGCCTCCAATTTACAGAGATCCGCCTGCCTCTGCCTCCCGAGTGAGTTTAATTCCGAGTGGGATTAAAGGCGTGTGCTACCATGACCGCACTAAAAAATGTCTTTTAGACACGAAGTAGCCCGGAGCCCCACTGCCCATAAGGCTGTGCCTGGTAACCGCACAGAGGCCCAGAACTCCACTGTGGCGGCTGGATAGGTTATACAGACCAAGAGCAATGCCGTGCTCTTCACACCCGCTGCAGACACTGCAGAGCCGCCGCCTTGGCCTGCCCTGTGGCTGGAGCGTCCCCAGGATCCTGACCCTTGAACAGAGACTAGACGCCCACCTCCTAAGCTAAGGTGAGCATCCGTGGGGAGACAGGCTTCCATAGTTAGGAACTTCGAGTGTGAACCTCGCGTGCTGACCCTCCGCGTAATAACTAGGAGTTTTGTTATCCCACCTTGGGGATAGGTGGTCACTCGCCTGCTGTTTCCACTCTGGGACACGGCCATCCTCCGTGTCCGGCTTTCTGGGGTGGACTCGGGTCGCCCCAGAAGCTGGAAGACACAGAAGGGTCTGTCTGTCGAGGGCGGTGTGCAGAGGAGCTGCTGAGGCCTGCGTCCCGCTCCGGCTCCCCGCAGCGGCTCCGGCAGGAAGCGGGCGGAGAGAGGGCCCCTCTTCCACTCAGGCGTGACCACAGGCTGTGGGAAAGCTGGGGCGTGGCCTAGCGGGGCCGCGGCCGCTTGTGGGCGGGGCCAGGACGTCAGCTCGAGCCTCTCATTGGGCAGCAGCGGGGGGCGCTCGGCGCGGGCAGCGAGGCCTTCCCTGCCTCGGGCCTAGGGGGCGCCCTGGCTGCGCGCACCACAGGTTGATGGGCAGGAGGGAAGGCGGTGGGGGCGTGGCCGGCGGGCTTGGGGCGTGGCCCGTAAGCGGCCGCGAGGGGGCTGGGGGCGGGGCCGAGGGGCAGGTACGTGCCTCCCATTGGGTGGGGGCGTGGGCGGGGCCCGACGCCGCTGCGAGGCAGGCCCCGCCCCCAGCCCGCGGGGATCTGCGCGGCGGCGGAGGCGGTGAGCGCGCGGGCGTGCGGCGGCGGTTGGCGGGCGGGCTTCCGCCGTTGGGACCGCCGCGGCCTGGTCGCTCAGGCTCGGACGCCGTGTCGGGCGGGCTGGCGGTGGGTGAGCCCGCTGCGGCCTCGGGAGGGCCGGGCGGGGCGCAGGCAGCGAGCCTGGGGAAGGGCGGCGGCTGGGCCGGACCGTGGGCCGCGTCCGGTTCTGCGCAGGGCCCGTGTGCGGCCGAGCCAGTGGGTGCTGAGAACCCCAGTTTCCTGCCGCGAGCCCTGTGTTTCTTACCTGAACCCCCTCCTCGGCAGCCTGGGCTCCGTCTCCGCCGAGAGCCCCGTATTTCCGGCCTCATTCCTATCTTCTGCAGCCTGAACCCCGTATTTCCGGCGTGATATCTCTCTTCTGCAGCCCGAACCCCTACTTTCCTGCCTGATCTTCCCTCTTTGCAGCCTAGACCCGTGTCCCTCCAGAGATCCCCGAATTTCCTGCTGGAGGCCCCTTATTAATTAATCCTATTGGCCCACCTCTGCAATGTGAACCCAGCATTTCTTACTTGACCCCTCTCTGCAGACTGAGCCCAGAATTTCCTGCTTGTTACCCCATCTCTGCAGCCTGAATCTGTGTCCTTGCTGAGAACTTCCTGCCTGAACCCCTCTGTCTAGTCTGAGCCTCCATTTCTTTCTCTTGGACCCCCTCTCTGCGGTCCAAACCCTGTCTCTGTTGTGAGCCCCGAGTTTCATGTCAGAAATGCAGTCTTTGCAGCCTGGGCCCCCTGTACTTCACCTCCCATCGTTGCTGCAAACCCCATTTGTCCTGTTGAACTCCAGCCCAACCTTAGTCCCTTATGTGAACCCCATCTTTGGCTTCCTGAATTTCTTCTCCTGTGAACCTAGTCCCTGCTGTAAACCCCATCTCTCTGCCTGACTTCCCCTGAGCCCCGTCCCTTGCTATGATCCCACATTTGCTTCCCCAGACCCACCCTCTGCTACCTGAGCCCCATCTTTTGTTAATATTCCCATCCCTACTTCAAAGTCCTGATTTGTCTCCTGAACCGGGACAACCTTGCCGGGAAACCTGCATTTGCTGTCAGCTGCCCAACTCTGTTGCCTGTGCCGTCCCTGAAAACCCTCTCCTTCTATGATAAACCCTTCTACTACTTACACCCTTGTCTCTGCTGGCTGGTCCCCTTGTGCCTGGTGTCCTTCCTGCTGCTTTCCCTCCCCTCCCCCATCGTTCCATTTCTGTCCTCTGCCCTGGCTGCCTCTGCCAGGGGTGTCATGTCTTGAAAGCCTGCATCTGTCCCTGTCCTTCCAGGGAATGGGGCAGCCGTGGGAGCGTGCGCACGCGCGCACGTGTGCAGCCGTCAGCCTTCAGGCCAAAGGCAGGGAGGGTTGTGAGCTTTGATTGCTGGCAACACCCGATGCTGCTGTAGGCGCCCTTTCAGAAGAATCTGGGGGCAGCCCTGAAGAGGGGACCTGTAACAGTGCCCAGGTCCCAGGGCCCTGTGTTTGCCCGTCACCTGGCTGCTCTGCCCAGCATCTCAGGGCCAGGGCCCAGAGTGACCGGTTTCCTGGAAGCTGTGTGAGGCCAGCCTCTGTCTGTGCAAATGGCTCTGAGTGCAGACAGACCCTTCTAAATCGCCACACATTTGTTTCAGGGGCCTCTGTCGTCAGGCAGCAGCACTGTGGGCTCAGACTCCGTCCTTGCCACAGCTCCGTCATGACGGATGCCAAGTATGTCCTCTGCCGCTGGGAGAAGCGGCTGTGGCCTGCGAAGGTGACAGCCCTGTTCTCTTAATTTCTGGAATTAGAAACGACTTTTGGTGACAGTAAAGTCTTTATCAGTCCCTGCTCCCTCGGAGTGATTCTGGGAGAGAGAGCTGAGGCCGGATGCTCGGCGCCCAGATCTGCTGGCATGCGTCCCGGAGATCTGGGCTTCCCTCCGCTCCACGGGCTTTGGGCTCGGGCTTGGGAGGCCCTGCATCCCTAACCTGGGATGACCACAGGCTCAAGTGCCTCAGTTTCTCCACCTGAATCAAAGGAGCTTGGCTCTGGTGTCTGTTAAATCCTGGGGCTGTCGCCTTGGGGAGGGCTTGCCACACGTCTGTTCCTGCACGTCGCCATAACAAGAATTCCTTTTTTATTCTTCTTTTTTTACATGTAGGTTTTGGCCAGAACCGAGACTTCAGTGAAAAACAAGAGAAAAAAAGAATTATTTCTAGACGTTCAAATTCTCTCGCTAAAGGAAAAGTTAAGTGTGGTGGTTTTTGGTTTTTTTTATTATAAATACTCTCTTTTCCCCTTGTGTCTGAGGTTTCCAGTACACTGCTCACAAGGAGAAGCCTGCTTCTGCTGTGTGCAATAATTCTCGACTCCCATCTTCCCGAACTCATAGCCCTGCGTGGGTGGGGGCAACGCATTTTATTTGACACCAATTTCAAGTTGAAGGTCTTACATGAGGCAGGAGGGCCTGCAGGGAGAGAGGTCTCAAGGGCGAAGAAATAGGAATTATTCCCAGGGATCCTTGCTGGGGTCTCCCTCCCACCAAGGACCAGCAGATCTTGTTTCTGATCTGCCTGTGCCAGGCTCACTGTGCCACTAAGAAAAAAAAAATCTTTTTCCACACTGGAAAGGCAGCCGCGTGGCTGGCTGGATGCCTGTCCTGCACCCGTGACCCTTCACGGGTCATCCGCAAGGACGGTGGGGTGTGGGCCTGCAGTGTGGTCCCCTGTCACAATCCTCACTTCTAAAGAGTCCCCCAGCCGCTGTCTCCCAGGTCCCCTGGCCCACTCCTTCCCGCCACCGTCTTCAGAGCCTGCCACCAGCTCCCGCTCTCCCCCAGGCAGGGAAGGTAATTGAATACTTGAGTTTAAAAGGAAAGCGCGTCCTTTTAAACTAAAACGCGCCTGCTGGGCTGTAAACAGCTCTCGGTGACATTATCGGCTCCGCGGAAAAGCCTAACAAAGGAGTTGTTTGTGCAGTTGAAAGTCGGATTTGCCTCGTGAAAGTCCCAATTTGAATTTATTTTTACTCTTAACTCCAGCTGACCTTTTCTTTCTTAAAAGAGGGGCAAAAAGGAAAAAAGGAGAGAGGGAAAAAAAGCATATCCACCCTGGTTGGCTTCGAGGTGGGCAGTGTGTCCCTCCTTCAGTGTGACTTTGGGTGTGAGTGGGAGGTTGAGAGGCCACGGCCGGGGGTGCACAGGCTGGTGGCACTAACGAGATCTCTGTCACCGCAGGATCCAGGTTAAGAGCTCAGCCGTGGAGGCGCTGCAGAAATCGCACATTGAGAACATCGCGGCCTTCCTAGGTAAGGGCTCCAGCCAGGGCGCCGGCCAGCCGCACTGACAGGTCTGTCCTTTCCGTGCTGTTTGGTCACAGGGATCCTCAGGAGGAAAATGGATTTGCTTATTCCCCCACCCCCTTTTGAGATAGAGTCTCATGTAGCCGAGGCTGACCTTGAACTCCTGATCTTCCTGTATCGACTTCCCCAGTGCTATGATGGTGGGTGCACACCGCCCTGGGTCGTGTGTGCTGGGGACGGAACCCCGGGCCTCGTGCGTAGCAGGCGCTTACAGTCCCAGCACAATACCTGTTTTTGAAGCCTTTTTAGTGCCCCTCCCCCTCAGCTCTGCTCTTTCATGGAGGATGGGGTTTCTCTTTGTTCCGGCAGTTCCGGCTGCTACCTGCTACGTTTCATGTTTGTTTCTTAGCTTTTGAGACAGAGTCTCACTCTGGAGCCCAGGCAGGCCCGGCAGTGCTGGCAGTCCTGCTTCGGCCTTTCTAGGGCTGAGATCACAGGTATGGACCCGTGCCTGGGTTCCAGCTGGGCTCCTCCGCACAGCTGCCTCTCAGATCTCCAGCCAAAACCAGAGCTGCCGGACAGTAAGAGCCACCTGAGAGCTTTGTGATGGGCAAGGACAGGAGAGGACGCTGGCCCCGTGGGAGTGAGAGCCCATGTCGTCTGAGCCCTGGAGGCCACAGTGTTGAGGCTCAGGTCAGGAAGGACTAGGTCCCAGGCCAGCCTGGCCACAGACTCTAGCTCACCCTCTTACATGGGAATACTGGGTCTGTAGCTCTGTGAGAGGAGCCTGGCTTACACAAACCTTGTATTCAGCTGCTGGGAGTACAGCAGCATGCGTGCATAAAACACAGATGCAGATATGCATATATAACATACAGAGGCACACTCATGCATGTGTAATACACAGAGGCACACACATGCACACGTAGCATACAAACAGATATAGAGACACACATGCACACATAACATACAGAGGCACACACATGCATACATAGCATACATAACATACAGAGGCACACACATGCCTACATAACATGCATACATAGAGACAGACACACATGTATATGTACGTATATATAGATAGGCTCACATGCATACATAGTATACAGACAGATAGACACACATGCATACGTAACATAACATACAGAGACACACACACATGCACACATAACGTACTTAGAGACACACATGCATTCGTAACATACAGACAGATGTAGACATAGAGACACGCATACATGCACATATAACATACGGACAGACACACACACATGCACAGCATACACACAGACATACGGACAGACACACGCACGTGCACAAATTGTCCAGGGGAGCAAGGACGGAGTGATCAGCATTCGTGGCATCACCGCCATGCCACGGCAGTCCCGCCAGTGGGATCAGTCAGGCTGAGTGGCAGGTGGGCTCGGCTTCCTTTGTGTTGGGCCTCAGTTCAGCACCCACCACCCCTTCCTCTTGTGGCTGAGCAAGACTTCTCGTGCACCGGTTCCACACTCGGCACAGCACCCATGGCGAGGGTCCATATACCGGCAGGCACCCCCCAGTAGAGCCAGGCGTCCGCAGCTCCCTCCCCTCAGATCACAGTGTGCGTCACGCCAGCAGAGACAGGCCCAAGGCAGCTGAAGTGAGGACTTCATCCTCTGGAGCCCACAGCTGCTCAGGACTGCGGCAGGCAGCTGTGCGGCTTAGAGATCTAGAGCAACCTCGTGCCGATTCGGGGTGCCGGGACTGCTTGCGTGTGAGCACCTTTAGTATTTGCTAGGCAGGTGCCAAGTGTGTTGTCTGATAGAGGGGCGATGTGCCCGGTGATTGACCGCAATCCCAACCAAATCCACCCTGCTGCGTGCAGACTGTCGTTGGGAACGTCAGCCCACCAGGCTGGGTCAGTCTGGGTGTGTGCCGTTCTGGAGTCGTAGCCCGAGCGGGCAGATAGCAGTCTCCAGGCTTCGTCCTCTTTTTGGGGGACGCTTGGCCAGGCCTGCCCGTGGCTCCGTGGGGACAGGCGACAGCTGCCGGTGTTGTGTCTGTTGCCGCACGGCTGCGATGGTGAGCTGTAGCCACCCGAGCGTAGAGCGTAGCCCTCATTGTGCGTGTCTTTGTGTCCACAGCCTCTCAGAACGAGGTCCCGGCCACTCCCCTGGAGGAGCTGACCTACCGACGCTCCCTGCGAGTAGCCCTGGACATCTTGAACGAGAGGACCAGTTTGAGTCCTGAAAGCCATCTGATGGAAGATGGAACCACACTGGCCCAGAAAGAGAAGCCACACGCAGACGTGGCCTCTCGGGTGCCCAGTGTCCCCTCTCCGTCTTTTCTTGGTGAAGATGGCGAAGATGCGGTGAGCCGGTGCGTACCCAAGAGGAGGTGGGAGAGCGGGCCACAAAGCCTGTCAGAGTTGTCTGCATTCAAAGAGGCTCCCAGCAGCAGAGTGGACCACAAGGCAGGGCTCAGGGGGAGCGGCACCCCGAGAGCAGCAGCGCCCTGCCCCACCACAGACGGTTCTCAGGACAGTTCTGCGTCACAGCTGGACCACAGACAGGACACAAGCAGTAAGAGGCGGAGGAGTGTGGGCGAGAAACCTTCCCAGCGGCGCAGAACAGAGTCCAGCCTTTCCAAGGGACAGAGCGTTGCCAAGAGCGAGGGACAGGCGGGCGGCTGCGTGACCCTGGCTTCATCGAAGCTGCCCCCCCAGACCTGGGAGGAGGGACCCTGTGCCGGGGCCCACAGCTGTGACGGGCTCGAACCATCTGGCAGCGGTGGGCCACCGCCGGCCTCTGAGAGAGGCAGAGCACGCCCCACAAAGAGGCCACGCTCAGACAGAGGCCCGAACTCCCCCTCCAGGCGGCTGGAGCCTGGACCTGTGGGGACAGCGTCTTCCCCTAGGAGCTGGTCTGGGGAGGCCGCGGTGTCGCGCAGCGCTGGCGACGGTGACAGACCAGAGGAAGGTAACCATGGCAGCGCGTCGCTGTGGGTGCTGAGGTGTGCGGGCATGGTGCTCATGACAGGCCAGTGACCCGGCTGGCTGTCCCCTAAGGGATAGGGGCTTTCCCGCCTCTCAAGCAGCTGTCTGTTGGAGGTGGAGCTGCGGTGGCAGGCCGTGGCCCAGGCGTCCTGCCAAGCTCGTCCATTCCCTTTCCGCCTTAAGAGCACGTTCCCAGTAAGTGAGGGCCTGCCGAGGGGATTAGGGGCCCGGTGTTAGGAGCTGCCTGAGATCTCACTGAGACCTGTGTGTGGCTGCAGCCAGGGGCTGAGCCCGTCTGAGCCAGGCTGGGGGATTCTGAAATCGGGTGCATGGCCAGGTGGGATCCTTCTGCCTGCCACGGCCTTCGGGGGAGCCGATCCCGTCCGCTGTGTCCTAGGGAGAGGACTGTGGTGCGTGGCCGTTTGGTTCTTGGGCCGCTCTCTGTGTACACACATGTCGTTAGACAGGGTCACCACCTGCTGTTTCCATACTTAGTTCCTGAGGGCCGCTGTTTTCTCTGCGTTTGGCTTAGTTAGGCAGGAGCTCAGAGCCGAGCACTACCCAGCAAGCGTCAGGCTCTTTGTTCATTGCTAGCATCAGGATCGAAACAGAAAAGGAGAGGCCAGTGAGGTGGCTCAGCGGGTGAAGAGGCTTGCCGCCAAGCTCCATGACCTAACTTTGATCCCAGGGTTAGGGTGGAAGGACAGAACTGACTCCACAAAGTTGTTCTGACCTGCATGTGTATGCTCAAGTGTGCACACGTGAACACTCACACGGAGGCACATGCAGGCACACACACACAGGTACACACACAGGCACAAGCACACACACACACAGACTCACTTGCACACATGTGTGCACACACACAGGCAGGCATGCACAGGCACACACACACAGGCATGCACAGGCACACACACACACAGGCATGCACAGGCACACACACACACACAGGCACACACACACAGGCATGCACAGGCACACACAGAGACAAGTACACGCAGAGAATTTTTCAAGAAAGGCAAACCCGACTCCGGCCACAGGCTGTAACCTTGTTGAATCTGTGAGGGGCTGTGTCCTTTGTCACGGACAGTCCTTTGTCCCCAGCCCTTTGCAGGGTGAAGTGGTGGCCATCGAGTGATGTCCCCCTGTCTCAGCAGATCCTATGTCCTCAGAAGAGTCCACAGGGTTCAAGTCCATCCACTGCCTGCTGGAGGAGGAAGAGGAAGAGGAGGAGCCACCCCGGATCCTTCTGTATCACGGTAAGAAGATGCTGCACTTGTGAGAGCCGTGGGTGAGGGGCCCCACCCCACGCATCACCATAAAGCCACCTCATTGTTTGGCGCTGGCGTGGTTTTTGGTTTTGTTTTTAGAAAGGGTCTCACTGTGTGCCTCTAACTGGCCCAGGCTTGCTGTGTAGACCGGGTTGGCTTCTTAACTCCAAGAGATCCGCTTGCCTCTGCCTCGAGAATGCTGGGATGAGGGGCCTGACCATACCTGGTGCTGTTGAGTGTGATGCTCTGCCTGACCTGAGACCTGTTAGAGACCTGTCCCCTCTCTAAAGATGCTTTGCGCCGAGGCAGAGGACTCGGGACAGGTAGCCAGTCCTGCATGGAGGCCAGCATCCGTCCTGTCCCTTTCTGGATATCTGATTAAAGACGGAGGCTCTCAGTTGGGCATAGCCACCTTTGCTGATGCGCCAGGGACCATCAGTCCAGGGAACTTCGGGTCCTGCATGGAGCCCTGCGTGGGCGGAGTCAGGGCTGCTGAATGAGTCCCTTGGCTTAGTGCCCCTGGCTGAGTACTGAGGACCCCTGGCTGAACCTGCTGAGTATCTAGGATGTTGGAGGGCCTGGGTGCTGGTGTGAGCTGTGTCTCCCAGGTCCCCATTGTTTGGGTCAGGTCCGAAGATCAGGGTTCCCTGGCTGCTTAGGGACCTCAGATCCCAGACCTTAGGGTCTTCTGTGCTCTTCCGCAGCATGCTTGGCTGAACAGTTTCCCTAACTCACCAGACCAAGCTCATGACAATTGCCAGTTCCCGGCCAGGGTCCCTAGGGTGCTTGGTGCCTCTTCTGAGTGGGCAGGCACCTCCTGCTCAAGTGCCTGCCAGCCAGGGAGCCCTGCACAACCTCTGGGTTTCGTGGCGGAGACATGGGGGCACCCCTCCACTGCCTGCTAGTTTTCCTGATGCTAACAGTCCACGCCAGTTACTAGTCCTGGGATTCTTGGCAAGTAGAAATTACTAAGTTTTATACAGAAAGCCAGACAGCAGCAGAGTAATCCCTGCGAGTTGAAAGCCAGCTTGGGCTACATAATTAGATCCTGCCACGAAAATATAACAAAGCCCGGGCTGTGGCTCTGTGGTCGAGCAATTGCCTAGTGCTCACAAAGCCCTGGGTTCCCTCCCATCCCAGCATGCCATAAACCAGGCATGGCACACCCTTTAATCCCAGCACTTGAGAGGCAGAAGTTCACTGGCCTCTTGAGTTCTAGGCCAGCCTGGGCTACAGAGCAAGTTCTAGGCCAGTCTGGGCTACACAGAAACCCTGTCTCAAACAACAACAAAGAATGACTTTTACTTTTACTTACAAGCAATGTCACATTTCCTGTATTCTGTGACCTCAGTTTCTCAGACTCTTTGAACTTGGCAGTCCTGGGGAGGACAGCGCACTCTGAGCCGTGGGGTTATAGAGTCTACATTTGGGTGCGGGTGCGGAGCATGACCTCACCTAGCGTGGACACAGGCGTCTAAGCACTTCCTTCAGGAGGGTGTTAGACTTGGAGATGGAGGTTTAGATGTAACGCACCCCGCCCCTGCCCTCATGCTTGTCACAGGAGCCCATCAGCAGACACACAGCCTCATCCCCGTCACCAGGAGCACACACACGGACACACACACTGCTTCATAACAGCCCTCGGACTCCGCTGTCTGGCTTTCCTGGGGAGGTTGGATTTGGGTTTAGACGATGAACGTGGGTTTCTTTTTCTCCTGTCTTTGTCTGAGGTTGATCTGACTTATCCCTTCTTTTGCTTTCCTCCTAGAACCGCGATCATTTGAAGTAGGCATGCTGGTCTGGCTTAAATACCAAAAATACCCATTCTGGCCTGCTGTGGTAAGTGCAGCTGCCACCCGCTGTGGTGCTGGGCCTCCGCCCCAGCTCCCACTCCCCCCGCACAGGGCCTCCGCCCCAGCTCCCACTCCCCCCCCCCCGCACAGGGCCT
Organism: Cricetomys ansorgei; assembly: GCA_026225945.1. Lineage (NCBI taxonomy): Eukaryota > Metazoa > Chordata > Mammalia > Rodentia > Nesomyidae > Cricetomys > Cricetomys ansorgei. The sequence goes on from JAMJFZ010003023.1 coordinate 928,283, forward strand.
CCGCCCCAGCTCCCACTCCCCCCCCCCGCACAGGGCCTCCGCCCCAGCTCCCACTCCCCCCCCCCCCCCCGCACAGGGCCTCCGCCCCAGCTCCCACTCCCCGGCGCAGGCACCGGTTGGGTGGCTCCGCTGATAACTCAGACACGGGGCACACAGCCCCCCCGGCAGGCGGCCGGTCATTTGATGAATGCCATTTAACATGGCATTCTAAGTGGAATTCCCACCAAGCCGCCGCATCAGGAAAGTCTGTGTGAGCAATGAGCTCTGTTGCCTCAGTACCGAGGGCTTCACGCCTCCATCCGAACCCGAGTCTAGGTCCTGTGATGCGGTGGGCACAGAGCACATGTCTGTGAATCCCTGCACAGGGGGCTGAGGCAGGAGGGTCAGTTCATGGTCCTTACCTACATAAGAGCGGTGGAGCCAGCCTGGACTACTTGAGACCTGGCTCAGAAACGGAGTCTCAAGCCCAGCGAAGGTACTCTGCCAAGGCTAGCGCCTCGGCGTCTTCATGTGCCCACACTGGGGCCTCTTGTGTGGAAACTTCTCTAGCTGGAAACGCCCCCCACCCTCTCCTTTGTGCGCACTCCTCACCCCTACCGCGGGGCGCCATCCCAACCCTAGGTTAGTTTATGGGTTTATGTCTTTATCTCGGATCTTTTTCTGTTAGTTGGTTTGTTTTTGAGACAAGGTTTCTCTGTGTAGCCCAGGCTGGCCTGGAACTCACTCGCCTGCCTCCGCCTGCCTCCCGATGCTGGGATCAAAGGCATGCACACCACGCCCGGCTCTTTAAGGGTAGAAGCCTGGCCTGGAATATTGTAGTTGTTGACAGGACACAACCCAAGCCCTGGGTAAATCACGCCAAGTGGTGCGTGCGGGGGTTTAATTCTGGATGCTGGCTGCATCATCCCAGCACTCGGGAAGTTAAGGCAGAAGGGTGGTGAGTTCAATACCCTGTCCCAGAAGAGGGACAGAGAGACGGACTCTGAGGTGGGAGCCGCTGGAACCCGACAGGTCTGCAGCTGGCAGGAGCAGCCGGCTCCGGGACACCGCATGGCCGCCCTCAGCGCTCCGCTGCCTCTGCACACCACTTTCATAATCGTGTTTCTGATGTGTCCACGGAGCTCTAGGTTACTGGCCTGACAGACTCCAGGCACAGGACTAGGCTAGGCCTGAGCGTTGGAGTCTTGGGGACCATTGGCTGCTCCGGAAGAGGTTTGCCAGTCTGGTTCCTGCATGGCCCCGACGGGTCTGAGTCAGGGCCACATAGGGGCTTGCGCTCCCCCTCGAGCCTGCGCCTAGCTGGGGCCCGGCCTCTACAGGTAGCTGCCACTCAGTCCAGAAGCCGGTGGCCCAAGAGGCACAGGCAGGGGCACAGGTGCCACCCCAGCACTCGGGAGGTCATGGCAGGGAGGTCAGGAGGTCAGGGTCATCCTCTGCCACATAGGGAGCTCAAGGCCAGTGTGGGGTGGCCAGTGGGTGGAGCGCTTGCTGCAGGGGGTGAGGCTTTGTTTAGATCTTAGAGCCAGTGGGAAGTCCGCGGCGTGCATGTGCTCCCTGTGGGGAGACCAGAGGCAGAGACGGAGAAAAACCCTCTAGAAGCTGTGCCAGCCGGTGTGGTGTGGGCGGTTGTGCCGACACAGAGGCCTGTCTCAGGGAGGCAGGGGCGGGCACTGCCGTGGTTTCCAAGTCACGTCCTACCTGGGGGCCACGGGAAGCAATGGCCGCGGCCTGGGTCACCCCCTGGCGTAGGATGGCCTCTGAGGAGGTAGAGAGTGCCTGCCCCGGCCATGCGCTCCCGATTTGCCCACAGGTCAAGAGCGTCCGGCGGAGAGACAAGAAGGCCAGCGTGCTCTTCATCGAAGGCAACATGAACCCCAAGGGCCGAGGGTTAGTGCTCTGATGGCTGGGCCTGGGCAGGGCTGGAGACCTCTGGGCCCTGTCAGGAGCTGCTGTCATGGTCCGGCGTCCGCGGAGTCGCTAGGTGCCTCAGCTGGACGGCTGGAGCAGGCGCCTGTGCCGTGCCAGCATGCTGCACCACTGCGGGGCTTCGGCAGAATGTGGTTCTTGATTGAACTGGATCCGGCCGGTTCGGCTGAGGTTCCTCACCCAGGCTGGCAGCACACATGCTCACGGGTGGCCTCAGAGCCCCCTCAGGCACTTCCTAGAAGGTCACCCTGGGCACCTCCTGTGTGTCCCCTTGGGTGGCTAGTTGGAGTAGGGACTGGGCCCCCAGGTGCCACAGCCCGCAGCGGGGTTCAGTCTCCAAGGAGGGGTGGCCTCCCCTGGGTTGAGGCCGCCTGTACTGACCTTGGCCTCTGCTCTGTCAAGAATCACCGTGTCGCTACGAAGGCTCAAGCACTTCGACTGTAAGGAAAAGCACTCCCTGTTGGTAAGTGGCGGCCTGGGCCACGGCGTCGGCTGTGCGTGAGGGTGCCTGTGGCAGTGAGTTGGTACTGTGTGTTTCTAGTGTGTGCGTGTGTGTGTGACTCACCCCTGTGGAGGTCACGGGCAGCCTGGTGTCTTCTTCGCCCCCGTTGCCCCCATTGGAGGCCCCGTTATTCTGTGCTGTGCCACATACCCAGGCTCGCTGGCGCCCCCGCGAAGACTCCCCTGTGTCCGCAGTCAGCCTAGCCCTGGGGCTCGGGGGTCGCACCTGCACTACCACATTAGGTTTAAGTGGTTCTCTGGAGATTTGAACTTGCTTTCCTGAGTGAGCTTTGTTGCCCTGTCCAGGGAGACTTCTTTTGTTATTGACTCACAACCCAGACCCGAGACTGGGGCGAAGGTCTGCACAGAGCGGATGGGCGCCATGGCCCCTGAGTGTGGCTGTTACAGTCAGCTGTGCTGAGTGGCACCCTTGGGGAACAGTGGGAGGCGTGGGCACCCAGGTGACGGCGGGCACTGCTTGCTGGGGACACCCCCCAGGGCCGGGTCGTCACACTGGCGTAAAGTGTGTCAGTATGAGGTCCTGCGTGTGATTCCCAGAACCCACTTGAAGGGGAAGGCGTGGTGCGGCCTGTTACCTAGCGCTGGCCTCTGCCGTGTCGGGCAGGCTCCAGGGAGGGACTGCGTCTCAGCTGGGAGGCACCTGGCATCAACCTCAGGCCTCCACGCGTGTGAGCATGCCCACAGATCTGGGTGTGGGACACAGCCTCCCCAGGTGACATGGGGAATTGGGGTGGTCCACAGCCAGGGGCCTTTTCCCTGCTGTGTGGCCAGGTGTTCGGTGCTGGCTGGAAGCTGAGACAGGAGATTAGGAGTTCAGGGGCTAGTCCTGGCTAAGGACAAGGCCTGGATGTAACCACATGAGACTGCGTGAGATGACAAAGACCAGAAAGGTCAAATTGTCAGTCTGATGGCTTGCCACTGCTTTGCCTGAAGGTCCGTCAGACTCCCCAGGAGGGATAGGCCACTGGGGTGTCTGAGAGCCAAGGCCACACAGCACCACCTGAGCTTAGGAGCCTGGGAGACAAAGTCAGCCCCTGGGTGGCACAGTGCGCTCACACACCTTGCTGTCGGGTTTTGTAGGACAGAGCCAAGGAGGACTTCGCCCAGGCCATCGGCTGGTGCGTCTCACTTATCACTGACTACCGCGTGCGCCTGGGTATGTAGGCTGCACCCCAGGGAGTGGGGGGGTTACTGTGCCGTTGGCCAGGATGGAGGGGCTGAAGTAGGTGTCACCTCTTGGCCTGGCTGGCCTGCGACAGTGGGCAACCTTCTACTCTGTGTGGTGACTGGCTGTCCTTCCTGGGGCAGTGGACAGACCACACCCACAGACCTGCCTCGGGGTCAGGCACAGCCCACAAGGCTCCTGGCCAGGGAGTCCTGAGCCACAGGACCCTGCAGGGCGCAGGTCCGAGCACAGCCCTCTCTGGTCCCTTCTGCAGGCTGTGGCTCCTTCGCTGGGTCTTTCCTGGAATATTACGCCGCTGACATCAGTAAGTATAAACGTCCTCTTTCACCGTGGCTCTGCTTTTGGTCCTGGGGAGCCCATCACCTCGAGTCAAGCCTCCCCCATCTTGGTGCACGCACTGAGGTGCCAGTTCCACCCTGGGCAGGGGCTCTGTGACTGCTGTCCTCATCCCCGCATCCCTGGAGGGCTGGTGTGAGGGCCTCCTTCACACTGGGGCGTTTGGCTGGCATGGGGGGGCTTCTCCTGGTGGGCCCAGGCGCTCTGGAGAGGGGTGAGGCTCACGATGCATGCTCCCTGCAGGCTACCCAGTACGCAAGTCCATTCAACAGGACGTCCTGGGGACCAGGTTTCCTCAGCTGGGCAAGGGGGACCCTGAGGAGCCTGCGGGGTACAGCCGGCCAGGACAGTGGCGGCCGTGCAGGAAGGTGCTGCCCGACCGCTCCAGGGCCGCACGGGACCGAGCCAACCAGAAGCTGGTGGAATTCATCGTGAAGGCCAAGGGTGCTGAGAGCCACTTGCGGGCCATCCTGCACAGCCGCAAGCCCTCGCGCTGGCTCAAGACGTTCCTGAGCTCCGGCCAGTACGTGACGTGCGTGGAGACGTACCTGGAGGATGAGGCGCAGCTGGATGAGGTGGTGGAGTACCTGCAGGGCATCTGCCGCGACGACGTGGACGGCGAGGTGCCCGCGCCTGGCAACGGGGACCGCATCCGCTTCATTCTGGACGTGCTGCTGCCCGAGGTAGGCGCGTGCTCAGCGCGGGTCACCTAGAGAAGCCAACGGTCCGTGCCCTCGGACAGACCGCATGCTCCCAGTCGGAAAGAAAAGGCAGGGTGGGCTGTGTGCCTCCCACACCCTGCAGCTTTGTAGCTCAGGCTGGCCCAAACTGAGGCCCCTGCCTCAGCCTCAAATGTAGCTAGGGTGACAGGTCTGACCACCACACCCAGCCCCTGGAGTTAGCCACAACTACTTCAGTGTCTAACTTGAAAACTGCTTTTGCCCAGTGCAGGGCTTGGCAGTGCCTGGGGACGGGTGTGACCGTCTGAGCAGGGAGCTCCTGGGGGAGCAGCTGGAGGGGCTGCTGCCGAGCCGGGCCTCAGGAACAGCTTCAGTCCCCGTCACTGAGAGGAAGAAGCTGACATACAACACAGTTCTAAAGACCTGCCGCCAGGCGTGGCTGTGCAGGCGGCTTAGCCGGGCTAGTGCTCCATGCCAGCCTCGGCTGCGCAGACCCCGTCTCAAACGACGGCTGTTTACCCAGGAAAGCTAATGCAGCTCCCCGAGTTCCCGACTCAGATGTATGTGTGACGTAGCCCAGGCTGCCCTTGAACCTGCCGTGTCCTGCCTCGATGTCCCTAAGGCTGGGCGACAGGGCGTGCATCGCCACATCCAGTTTATGTGATGTGGAACGCGGGGCCAGCGCTCTGCCCACTGAGCCTCACCCCCTCCCCTCCCAGGCGATCATCTGCGCCATATCCGCAGTGGAGTCCGTGGACTACAAAACCGCCGAGCAGAAGTACATCCCGCGGCCCGACCCTCAGCTACCGGTAGGCCCGCTGTTCCCGCTGTGCTGTCTTCCGTAGCCACGCGGCACGGTGGCTCGGCCTGTCCTCCACAAGGTGGTGGGGATGCCTTCTTGTGTCGGTGCACAGGTCTGCAGGCTGCTCCTTTGTGGGCCGTGCTGGACGCAAGCCAGGGCCCTGGGGCCGGGATGCAGCCTCCCCCCGAAGCCCAGCCCTGTCGCGTGCCCCGCCTGAGCTCTCCGTGAGCTCCTTGTATGGGTTGGCCTGGGGCTCTGCCCCGCCTGCTCCTGCGCAGAGCTAGATTAAGAGGCAGCCTGACCGTCAGCGGTGCGGCGGGATGAAGATGCCTGTGCTGCCGGCCTACAGCACCCCGAGATGTGCGGCCTGGAGCCTCTAATCCACCTCTGGGCATGCTGCCAGACCTCAGTGGGAGCCAGGCGGGGCAGGGCAGCGATGGGCAGGGGACACACCGCAGCCACAGACGGGGTCTCTATCCACAGCACACGGCAGGCTCTGGCACAGTGGGGTGCATTGCCCCTAGAGATAGCATGCCCAGCAGGACAGTGGGCCACTGGCTCGGGCCTCTGAGTACCCAGAGCAGCCAGGTTACTACGAGGAGGCTCCCACTGACCCGTCCGGAGAGCGTGGGGCTCCTGTCACCTGAGGGGCTCTGACCCCGAGCTGGCATTGCAGCTTGGGCCTTGGACAGGCTCTCAGGGCTGCGGCCTGCCTGCTTCCAGCAGCCGAGGGCGCCGTCTTACACGAATGAGTCAGCGTTCTCGGCCCAGCACCTGGGAGGTGAGTTCAAGGCAGCCTGGACTTCCCTGGCTCGTTTAGCCAGTGAAGCTGGTGCTGCGGTCCCCAGGCCTGCGTGAGAAGCTGGGCGTGGTTGTGTATGCCGAGAGCTCCACCCTGGGAAGGTGGACACGGGCCACTCTGGACTCTGGGCCCAAGGCCAGCAGCCTAATCAGCAAGGACCAGATTCCATGGGAGACCGTCTCTGGCTTCAGTACACCTCCGCATGCGTGCGTGGGGAGCGAGGCCGCCCTCTGTGCTCTGTCTACTCATGTTCTTTGTTTTAAACGTATTTTAATTTTTGTTTTATGTACGTTGTCCGCTTGTATGTCTTGTGAGGGTGTCAGATCTCTTGAAAGAGTTAGAGTTGTGAGCTGCCGTGGGTGCTGGGAATCGAGCCCGCCCTAACCACTGAGCTGTCTGTCCAGCCCCATTCTAATGTTCCTGAGATGACTCCAGGTTCTTGCTCCTGCAAGGCAAGTGTTTACTGCCCAGTCACACCTAGAATATTATTATTTTCATTTTTAGCTGTGTTTATTTTATGAGTATGGGTGTGTTGCCTGAATGTGTGTATGTGTAACGTGTGTGCCCGGTGCCAGCGGAAGTCGGAGGGGCAATTGCATCTCCTGAAACTGGAGCTACGGATGGCTGTGAGCCGCTGTGGATGCTGGGAACTGAACTTAGGTCCTTGACGAGAGCAGCAATCTGTCCCAACCACTGAGAGATCTCTACAGCTCCTGAAATAATATTCCTGAGATTGAGTGTGCTCAGGCAGAGTTAGGCAGGAGGATTGCTGTAAGCTCAAGGCCAGCCTGGGCTATGCGAGACGGTCACACACACATAAGTCAGTCTGGCTGTCCCTCAGAGGTCAGAACACTGGTCCAGTGGGTGCCAAGGCGTGGGCACTCCATCTCATCTGGGAAAGCGTCAGTCCAGCCTGGCGCCAGACCCCGCAGGTCCAGTGCAGGGAAGTTGACTGTCCTGCCTCCCCACAGTCCTTCCGTCTGCAGGTGGCTCCAGGCTTCCAGACTGAAGCACCCTCTCTATAATGCACAAATGACCCGCGCGGCCGCTTCAGCAGCCTCTTCCCTAGGACTGCAGGCGCCTCTGGCGCTGGCGTCTCACAGCCATCTCTTGTTTCTTGAAGGGAAAAGGAAATCTTTGACAATGAACTCCTGGAGGAGCGGATCCGCCGCCGTCGCTGATGCTGCAGACTCCGCCCAGCCAGCGAGGCTTCCACAGCCCGTCAGACATCTGCAAGAATGTGCTAGAAGCTAGAGAGGCCTGGAGCGTGCGGCTTTCATCTGCGGGCCCTGCGTCTTCAGTCCTGAGTCTGGGAGATGGATTTCATGGACACACCAGAAGCCTGCTGGCAGCTGTGATCAGCCACTTTCTGGAACTTTCTGTGCATGTGTGCGTGTGTATGTTTGGTTTTATTGTTATTGTTATTATTTCTGAGTTTTTAAAAGAACAAATGCGTTTGAATGCACATGTGTCACGGTCACTGCACAGGGTGGCCAGCGTGTGCTCTTGGGTCCCGTGTTGCTTAGTGTGTCCACCCTACAGAAGTTTCTGGAAAGACTGCTTTGAACACACAGCTCCCGAAGCATTGACATGTTTCCCTGGCGTTGTTGTGCTGTTTCCTCTCTTCTGGTTTCTGGATCTCCTGTATGGTGCCGGGGTGGGGGGTGGGACACCCTTGCTTGGTGGCTTCTGTGTGCCTTCTCGGTGCATCTGAGAACAGGATCAGCCCTCGCACAGCCAAGCTCCGAAGCCTTGGCGATCTACCCAGATCTAGAACCCGCCCTGAGGGAGGTGGGTGGGGTGACAGCGAGAATAGGCTCCTGCACCGGCTTCCACACCAGACACAGGACCTCAGGATGGCCGTGTTGAGCTGCGTCTGCCAAGGGCAAGGGGAGAGCTGCTGCCATTGGGAGCGGGGTGGGACTGCACAGGTCGCTTAGCCAGCACCTGCTGTGTCCTCACACGGTGGGGATGGGGGTGACCCCAGAGTCAGATGGGGCGTGGGGATACCTGCATCTGTCCGCACAGGGCAGCAGGGGTGACACAGAGACCAGGGCCCGTCCAGGACAGGCCAGTGAGGCAGCGTCATCGGGGACCTAGGCTCTGAAAATTCTCTACCGTCTTTGTCAAAATCTAGGGCAGGGAGCAGTTTGAGGCTGAGTCCAGGCTGCTGCCCATGGGGAGTACCCAAGGAAGAGATCCCAGATTAGAGCATCAGAGTTGCTGCTGGGGCCTGGGGCAGGGTCCAGAAAGAGACCTGGCAGCAGGGACTCGGCTGCCTGTTGGCATTAGGGAACGGACCTGCTCCGGGCCTGTGCAGCATTGGCCAGGGGTGGGCCTTTCAGAACTGCAAGGAGCTGTGCCTGTTAGCCCACCATGACTCCAAGGCACTGGTGTGCTTGGACTAGTCTGGGTCTCCTCCCCGGGCTCCCCACCAACCCCCGCACCCCTGTTATAGCGTGTCTGCAGGCCACATTTTCCTCCACAACTGGGGGTTCACGCCTCAGGTTGTGACCTGGCCACTTTGGAGGGACAAGAACAGGGACAACTCAACCCGACGTCCTCCATGGCTCCCGCTGCACTGGGGTCATTTTCAGGGTGTCCTGGACTCGGTAGGGTGATGGGCAGCCACTGGCTGCCTATGTGCCAGGAACATCCCCACTGAGACACATCCCAGGCGTCCGCCAATGTCCGCCAGGATTGCAAGTCCGTGAGGCCTCTCCTGCCTCTGCCCCCACCGCCCCAAGGCTTCCTGGTGCCATCTAGTGTTTTCCTCAGAAGCCACGGGCGGCTTGCAGACGGTGTGAGTGGGGTCCTGACACCACCCAGGCCCACTGGCCCGAGTGTCACCGATACCATGTCACAAGCTCCTGCGGTCACCTCCCTAACCCCTTCTGGCTGGAGCCTGTGCCGTCCCTATTTGGGTTCCTGAACACTACCCGTCCACCCGACCCCTGATATCCG